>VXBP01008016.1:0-15255 GCA_013400115.1 Rhinopomastus cyanomelas
AACACGACCTAACAGAACAAGGTGGCGTCTGCAGCTCCGCCTGCGCGCCCTGCCTGCGCGAACTGCCGTGCAAACTGCCTCACTATTATCCTGTCAGCCTACTCCTGTTAGCCGTGCTCCGGGGTCGCCGTGCTCCCCCGGAGGCTCTTGCCCTTAAATACTCGAAGGAGAGTCGTGCCGAGACTCCTCCCTGCCGGCCGCTGCAAAGCTCCTCGGGAAATAGATAGGATAGGGAAGTATAAACCGGTCACTCACTCGGAACTTTATTTCTGGCACAACACAGAAATGGTAGTATCTTGATGTGCAACTTTGTTTATCCATGGCCAGCTTAGCTTAGTTTTGAGAGGCCTGAAAATGTGACACAGGAAAGAATATTTCCATTTTCAGTCACTCAGAATAATTCCTCCCAGATTTCAAATTTCTAAGGAAAAACATGGTATTATCTACAGAGTATTAGTATAGAAAATTGGAAAAAAATATAACTTTTTGCTGTTGCATTCTCATAATTTAGAAAATGTCCATCAGGCTAAAGTTATGGGTACAGTTTCATCGTGGAGATCAAATCTCAAATTAGAGATACATGCTTATATGCAAATCTAAACAATAGCTATTCAACTGCTTATTGTTAGATACACAGAAACTTGAAAAGAGGTGGTGTTGTGTCAAGGGCATAGACTGGAGAAACCATGTTTTTTGACGGCAGGAATTACATGGATTATAGACAAAGGATGATAGACTACACTTTGGATTTAATCAACTGACAAAAGATCTTTCAAAGATCTGTAGATATGTTATTTCATTTGTAACAGTGAAATTAAATCTCTGCACAAAAATTAAATGAACATTATCCTGGATGTATTCGTGATGCCATATCTCAGTTTCTGTGCAATGTTTATTTAAATTTCAGTTCAAATTCCCTTACTGACAGAACAATCCTTGTGATTTATTCTTAAGTTGAAGATCCTTACTTCATTGACATTTTTTGCAGTGTTACAGAGGAAAGGATTCTTACAGAAAAAAAAATTCTAACATAAGAAAGGCTTAATATCATAACAATTACTCTTAAAAGTTCATAGTATGCCATTTAATTAATTTTAAAGCCTCATTGGATTTAAGACCACCATTGTGCTTTTCTGTCATCTTCACCTTTTTGACTTCACTGAGAAACTTTAATATTCTTCCATCAAACACACTTTCAGGATAACTTTTTCCTGTTCTCCATTGTGATCATATTATTAAGAATTATAAAATTTTTTTTCTGCATCTTTTAGCTCTCAGGCTCTGATACATTGAAAAAACTGCAAGATACTACACTTTCTATTTAATCAACTTTTTCTGCTATGTATTCCTCAGACTTGCTCTCATTTATATTAATGTATCAGACTGATAATATAAGCAAGGCTGAAAAATATATGGGGAATTTATAATATGGAATGATGTTTCATAAATGATGTTTATTCGTCTGGGACAGATTTTTATCTGCTTTGGAAGTTGTCTTTGCTCCAAATGTGGGATAGTGTTTAAGAAAGATAGTATATAGAAAAAGGATATTGCAGTTCATTCACACTAACTACCATCTAAAAAGCCAGTGTCCTAAAAGCAGTCCATGCTGGACATAGGGACTTTGTGAAATCAGGCCTGCAGTGATGATATTAGTTACTGGTTCCTGTAGTAAACTCTATCATGCATAAATGTTTAATCTAGAATTTATAGTCCTGTAATATCATACTTAAGCCTTCTATGTTGCAATATTTTAAGTTTAAATGGAGAATAAATTTTTCAATATAGCAATATGCAGTATAATTTGAGGATATCACATTTTGACAAATGTGTCTTTAATATTGTAACATTCATAGTTTGAAGTAAAGTAAAAGAGCAACAGATAATAACCAGTCACATGATTTAGGCAACGTGAAATTCCATAAATGGCTGCAACAAGTATAAATTACAATCTTTTACCATTATTGCCCTCCCTATGTTGCTGAAGAAAGGAAGTCCATCTTATACTGAGATTTGTTCTTAGCTTTTTTTTTTCCCTGCAGTTCCTAATTTAGCAGTTTACATTCACAAAATATTTTGTGTAGCATCGAATTCATTCTGATACAGAGAAAGAAAGCTCACAGGCACACATGTTGTGACACTGCATAAATCATTAGTAAAGTCCATTAAAGTCCAGTTTTGTGAAACTTTCCTGAAAAAGCAATGCATCATGTACATAAATAAGACAAGATGTTTAAATATAAACAGTTTCATAATGAAGTTATCAGACAAATGTCAGTTAGAAGTGATAGGAATTGCTGGAAGTACAGAGATACCCTCTCTTCTTCAGTTCATCTACAGACACTGAACTACCGTTAGGGAAAAAAAATACCACAATGCTGTCCTCAGTTTGTCTTGTGTTGGTCTGAAGAGTCTTTGAAAATTGGGATATTTGGTCAAAGTCCAACTCTGTTTAAAGGTGTGTGCAATGAATAATGAAAGAGATTCCCTGCTGTTTTTGTTAGGTATAGGGCTCTTTTCATAATTGCTAGTTTCAAAGCTAACTTTTCAGAGAGAAGAAGAGAGGGTAGAGGAGAAAACTGGTTGTTTAAAAGTTGTGTTCTCACTATCATGTTTTAGTGAAATCAAAAACCTTTTACAAACTTTGTAGCTTTAAATTCTTTTGCAATGAAATTACAAAGCTGAGGTTCTTTAATAGGTAGTTGGGTCTTTTTTCTGCTTGTGAGGCTGGACGATTCTCTGAAAAATTAAAGCAAATGTTTCCAGTGTGTTAAAAATATGAAGAAATCATTGCATGGTCTGTAGCACTGATATGAAATTCCAGACTATTGGAAGCACAAGGAGCTCAAAATTTACTCTGTGCTGAGAGAATCAGGTCTTGCTGTGGCAACCTGAGGAAGTCTACAATGTATTCAGCTAATAAATATTTCTTCTTGTTTTGTTCAAGACTGTGGGGTTCATATTAAAGGAAAAAGAAAGCAAGGTCTCAGGATATTACTTAAACTTATGCACATCACATCAACGAATATTGATTTACTTGATAAATAGTAGGAAATATTATGTGGATTACAAAAGGCAGTTTTAGTAATAAGTTTGGAAGAATATATAACTTGAGAGGATTGCAAGCTGTCCTTGAGCTAATTTGGTTTCCAGCTGTGGCTCAGGTTTTGAGATGAAGCCTTTTATTTCGAGCAAATGTCATAAAGACTCAGACAAAGATGTAACGTAATGCCATTGCTTAGTAGTTGATATTTGAACTACTCCAGAATAAATTATGCCTTTTAGTACATGATATCCTCAATGTTTTTTCTCTCAATTTTTGTCTAAGTGCTTTTGGAGAAAAAGTATTTATTATTTGAATTAATGTCTTTTTTGCTAAATCACGATAAACATGGCTTTAAAATGATGACTGAAAAGCAACATGACTTGTCCATTTTCTGTGTTTTCTTTGAAGTACTGTTATCTTATTATGTTCAAAGCCAGAGTAGAAACACACCGTACATGTATGCATATATGTATGTAGCCAAGAATGCCTTGATAATATAATTGAAACATTAAAGGTCTAGTTCATGAATCATTGTCAGTCTGCATCTACAGTCACAAAAATAAGAATGAAATTTAAAGTCTCATACCTTTCTTGGTGGTGACTCTTAGGACTCTCATCTTCTGAAGTCCTTTGCTATAAAGAATACGATGCCTTGCTGAAGTTTTCTTCTTCCTAGAAACTATGCAAAGTAACTTTTAAATATTTATTGAAATACTTTTGTACATAATTCTTTCTTTGCAGGCAGAAGTCCACATTATGTATGAATTTGCTGCATGAGATGGGTTTTACTTATATTGGTCACAGCACAGAATGATATTTTTTGTATCTTGGTTTTTCCCAGCTCTAGATATGTATTCCTTTAAGTGTCTTGTGTCTCCTCTTCTGTTGTCATACCAGGCATTTCTCTTCACTGTATGACTAGAGTAATAAATACCTCATTCTTCAGAAATTAATGTATTTTTGCTGCAATCTTTGTAAAAATATTTGTTATACCAGACAAAGATACACAATGTCAAGCAAATCAGCCATACACATTTGTTTTGCTGGGCAACTTCTCTCACAGGTAAACTGAATGAAAACAAACCTGGAGGTAGAATCAAGAAAAGTCAAAAAGAACTTTCCTTCTGAGGTCCTGCAAATATGCTACAGAGTTTGTTGCTGGTTGTTAGCAAGTGGCAAGACTATTGGTTAAAATTTCCACCAGAGTAATTGCATTTACTGACTGTAGACCATTATGTGATCTAATGTTTCTTGAGCTCTTTGACAGTTACAGTAAGCGCCAAAATTGCCTTAGCTGTGAGAGTACAAGAACCTGGCAATTAATCCTGGTATAATCCTAATTCAGAATCTGAAGTACTGAAATAACTCTATATTAAGGACTAATTTCGCAAAAGTTTCATCCACTCAGTTAACTTTCATTGGCAACGGTTGGATTTAAAATCTGTTTAGTATTGCAGCTGATCTCAATTTTTATCAGAAACAAATACAATACAACTTGCTTAATAGCAGCCTGTAACTTCTCTTTCTGAGACCCACTTTAAGCATTGAAGATTGGAGAAAAATAGTACAGGGAGACCTGTAATACAGGATGCTACAGGATGTTTTTAGCATCCGCATAGAAGGATTATTTGAAAGCTCTTATTTTGTGTTCTTGAACTGAACATTATCAAACATGGGGGAACATTATCAAGTATGAGGAAGAGGTACTCAATGCCTTTTTTGCCTCAGTCTTTAATAATCAGACCAGTTAACCTCATGGTATTCAGTCTTCTGAGCTGGAAGACAGGGTTGGAAATCAGAATAACCCTCTCATAATCCAGGAAATAGTAGTATATGGCTTACTAAGCCAATTGGACACCCACAAACCTATGGAAGCAGGTGAGATCCACCTGAGTGCTGAGAGAGGTGGTGGGGAAACTTGCTAAGCCTCTCTCCTTCATTTATCAACAGTCCTGGTTAACAGGGGAGGTTCCAGATTACTGAAAACTCGCCTGTGTGAAACCTGTCTACAAGAAAGGTGAGGAGAAAGTTCTTCACCGAGAGAGTCATTGGCCACTGGAATGGCCTGCCCAGGGAGGTAGTGGAGTCGCCAACTCTGGAGCTGTTCAAGGCACGACTGGACGTGGCACTTGGTGCCATGGTCTAGCCTTGAGCTCTGTGGTGACAGGTTGGACTTGATGATCTATGAGGTCTCTTCCAACCTTGATAATACTGTGATACTGTGATACTGTGAAAGGCAGAAGGGAGCATCCTGGGAACTACAGGCCTATCAGCCTGACCTTAATATCAGTCTCCAGCAGGGCAAGTAGTTGGGGTTTTCATCGTCATCATCAGACGCATGTCAGTGATGGATCACTTCCCAACAGACCAATTCTCTCAGATGTTCAATACCCTCAATTATTGTGGTCCACAGAAGAGGACACCATAGTATGTCATCTCTGGTAGGGTATTGTTGTCTCATAACATCAAGGATATGCTTCCAAAAGCTGCAGGGTCCAGGTAAATCTCCAATTCATTGATTAATGCTGGGGTTCCAGACAAAGTTCTCAATTGCCTGGCTTGTCCACAGGTCAAATTCAAAAAACCAACTAGAGTCCCAACATCATAATAGCCAAGACATCAGGAGTTCTTTCCTGTCCTTCATAAACTCCTTTCGAATATTCATCAAGTCTCTGTGATTCCAAGAGGCAGGCCATTCCTCATCTTCTTCATCTGTGTCATCAGCATCTGAAGCCAGTGGAGCATGACAACATAACCAATGCCCATTATGGAATTTGGAGTCCTCCTCGTCAGTTTCCTTGATTTAATCACTGGGAGGTCCATGACATTCTGTTCCCTTAGCCTCTTCTTCAAGTATTTTTGGGACAGTAGGAGGTGGCTGCTGCTTCTGTTTCCTGCTTTTTTCCTCCTGCTCTACATCCACCAGTTCCATTATTACCCTGTCACCCTGAGGATCTTTCCTGCCTCTCCCAGTACTCCCTCCTGAGACTGGAGATATTTATTCTTCTCTGGAGGAAGATTTAAGCCACATGATACCCCACATCTGGTTACATGTTATAAACAGATGCAGGTAAATCACAAAAATGTGACTATTTAAATCCCCCCAACTATTTTCATTAGTACTTGGATTGACGTTAATAAAGCAATTGCGAATGTCTGAGTCACGGACAACATAACAGGGAAGTGGAATTGCCACTGTACCTATCACAACTCTTAAGCTCCCCTGCCAAACATTCTTATCCTGTTTTAAATATAAGTCCCACACTGTTATCCCAATCAGAACCATAATCAGGCATCATAATACTGTATGACACCATCGTGTCAAAATATACTGGCGGCGCTTAGAACACAGACAAATAAGGAAAAGGGAAGTTAGATCAATGCTCTAGTTTCTGAATGCAAGTTCCGTTTCCAAGTCAAAATAATACCAGTTCCCTGTATGGGCCACCAACTATCCATCACGGTTTAGCACCATGTTAGCCCACAAAATTATATTATGCCCAGCCGTGCAGAAGGTAATGTCCTCCCACCCACTGGATGAGAGAAAAGAAGCAAACATACTTGCAGAAACTGGAATTAGGAATATTAAACTTTATTGAACTTTATTAAAGACTTTATTAAGTAGGAAAAAAGCATAAAAAAAAAAAAAGAAGGAAGAGGGGCAAAGGTAAAAAAAAGTGTATTCTTCCTCAATCACTCAAGTCCACCTCTCCCCCAGCCCAGACCCACTGAACTCTAACTCCACACAAATACTAAAAGCCGCAGACAAGTTGGGGAGTAAAAGGAAAAGACTGGGAATCTCCTAGGCAATACTTAATATTCAGTATAAGCATTGTCCTGTGATACGGTCAGAGATTACAGGAAGGGATAACTACGAGACATAAGGAACAGATTAATCTTCTGCTAAATTTGATTTTTATTGTGTTTTAATTATTGAAGAAAAAAACATCATAAGAAATTGATGCTTTAATTAAAAATAATATTTGTACTGCTAATGCACACTTAGATAAAGATTTTTCCCCATGCTTCAGACAATAAAAATCAAATTTCCTCTTCAAATACTCTTTTTTTCCTGGCCTTTTATAGTCTACTATCAAAGCCATTAGAAGGTCTGTATTTTACTACACTGTTAGGACATCTCTTAGGAGACTTTCCTCAGCTATTTCTTGGTGCAGGGAACCTGAAAAATTTTTTGCTATCGCACAACACTGTTCTTGAACTGACTATAGGAATCATATTGTGAAGGCTTTCCTTTCCCTTAATCTCATTATTTAAAGGACACACTATTTCATGTCAATAGTATTTATGGACCATTACTGAAAAACTTTGCATGTCTGTGAATAACATGTGTCTTATGCTTACCAATTTTGCTATCCCTGTTGATACTGAAGAACAGTATCTCCATCAATACTTATCTGCTGCAGTTGTATGTGCTATAAAGGAGGCTTAAATTTTAAGGACAAATTCTATTACATTGTTAGACATTATTGCTCAATGAAGACTTCATAATTGCTAATAATGAAGGTCAAACCATTCCTTTAATGAAAATGGTACGGTAAAGCACAGGGTGTGATCCCACTTGGGATTTAACACCAGTAGTGTAGTAAGTTAGAGTAGAATTTAGGTTAGAGCATCCAAAATCTGATTATATAGCACTATAGTGATGTTAAGGAATCAAATCACTGTGCTGATTTAACAGTCCCAGTTTTCTGCTTAATGCCCATTATATCATTGTGTAACTAATGGCTCCTACAGTGTCCCATTTTTATTGTTCCATTTTGGTCCCTTTAAAATGGTACCAGTTAAAGGAAAGCTGCCTTAAATACTATAAAAATGTTTTAGATGTATTATCTTTTTCAATAAATGTAATAACAGTTTTCAGTACTTTTCATAATGCTTTTAGAGGACCAGAAGTGTGCTTGTATCAATCTGTGTTCTTTCAATCCATCTTAAGGTCCAGTGAAGCCAGCAAATGTTCGCTTATCTCTGAATGCAGTAAAATTGTGAGCAGGACTTTCAGGCACTCACAGCCATGGGGTCCACAATGCCTTCTCTCCTCTTCTTCAGTCTTAGAACAGAGTCTGAGACCAAAGATAATGTGTCTTCTATTAGTACTATATCAAGCAGGCAGCTAAATATCACCTTTCCATTCCTTTCTGATTATGCAATTGCATACGTGGATAATAACCATGAAGAGTGTATGAAATGCAGTTGTTGTGAGTACATGGCTTTGATGTAAGAGGAATTTCACTGCGTAGCGGAAGCACTTGCATTATTGGAAGAGTTTTGCCTTATAGAATGGAAGCTGTAGTCAGGAGTGTCAGCAGACCACATGTAGTCAATGTTTTTGAATTCACAAGGCCTGTGTTTTGTTATTGATTTTGTTGCTGATTTGATATGTCAGACACATAACTACGCAAGCCTTTCTAAATTCATTTGTTCTGCTTTGTTTAATTTTTAATTTAATATGTTGGAATTGAAATTATTTAGTATTTAATTTTTGAAGAGATAAAGAATCCATCGCTTGATTAAGGTGAATTAAGACAAGTAGATCTTTAAAAACAGGTGATATCTCCAAGCTATTTTAAAGCATATAGAGAAAATTAAAAAGCAAAGGATGGTTATGTTGAACAAGATTTCAGAGGCAGAATGATAAAACCTCGTGGTTCCAGTAGTGCTTGTATATTCAAGAATCACAGAATCACAGAACATCAGGGTTTGGAAGAGACCTCAAAAGATCATGCAGTCCAATTCCCCTGCCACAGCAGGATCACCTAGACCATGTTGAAGCACAGTGTAGAGGTCTTTAAAACATAAATACCACAAAGATTAAACAGGGATGCAGTATCTATTCCTCCATTGATATGACAAAAAACACATTACAAAAGATGAATTTTTTTAACATTCTTAGTGAATAGGAGGTGCCATGTAAATATGAGAGGAACTTCTTCACAGTGGGGTGACAGAACACTGGAACAGGCTTCCCAGAGGGGGTTGTGGAACTTCCTTCTCTGGAGACATTTCAAACCCTCCAGGATATGTTCTTGTGTGACCTGGTCTAGGTGATCCTGCTGTGTCAGGGGGGTTGGACTAGATTATCTTTTGAGGTCCCTTCCAATCCCCAGTGTACTGTGATTCTGTGATTCTGTGAATAAACTGCATAATGTTTCAGTATGAGATGTGGTGGTTCTTAGAAGTTTAGCATAGTTCTACAAACCATTATAAAAACTCAAGAAAGAAAAAATACATTAGAGGCTATAAAATGTAAATATACAACCTGACACAAGATCCTAAATGCAGAGATTGAATATATGAAATGTGAGGGGTTTTTACCACCTATGCTTATATGTAGCTACCTAGTATATGGTTATCATCAAAGAGAGAACACCAGACTTACTGTGTAGTTCTCCTAAATCTAGCGTTTTACAATACTGACATTTTTAATTTTAGGTAGGAGGAAAATATTTAATTTTAAGCATACTTTAATATATCTTTTACTTTTTGTAGTATTTTTTGCTATAGATCCATTTTTATACAAGTGATAGTATATATATGATTCAAAGGCCATAAAAGAACATATACATTAACATTTTCCAGTCCACCTTAATTTCCAAAAAGAAAGTGATAAACATTGAATATGGTCAGAAAAAGACACACAGACAATGGGGAATGACCTTAGTTTCTCTCACAGAGGTAAAAATGTAGAAATAACAATGTACATTTAAAGTTACAAGCAAACATAACTTTAGAGTTAACAGATAAGATTAGGAACACATGATTTTCAGCATGAATTAATAGTTGACACAACACTGGCCAAGACAAGACTGACAGAATTATGTTAACCTGACTGTTCTCACTAGGATGGTATTTAATAATTTTGATGTGAAATAAAATAAGCTGACACTGAAATCATAACTGAACCACACAACATATAGAAATAGGGGTGTTATGGATTTGGTGCAAACATGTTTGCTCATGGTATTCCCGCATCAAACTTTCTTTCGGTATACAAGAATTTAACTTGTCTTGGCTGCGGGAAGGTTTACTTTTCCCTCCTTTTCCATCCCTTTCCTTTTCTCTTCCCCTTATGTTCCTTATCTCTTATTGTCATCCTTGCCCACAATTTCAGACCATAGCATAGGAAAATTCTTAATTTAAGTTTTGCCTATGAGATTCCTAGTCTTTCCTTTTTACTCCCCCGTCATCTGTGGCTTTTAGCATTTCTTAAGAATTAGGAGTTACCATGTCTGGGCTGGGGGAAGGGTGGACTTGAGTGAGGAAGAACACATTTTTTGTTTGTTTCCCCTTTTCCCTTTTTTTTTTTCCCTGCTTAATGAAGTCTTTAATAAAGTTTAATATTTCTAGTTCCATTTTCCAGAAGTGTATTTACTTTATCTCTTTTCTCCCCACCCTGGAGTGGGGAGGACATTTCTTTCTGCACAGTTGGGCAGAATGTAATTTTCTGGGCTAACCTGGTGTTAAACAAAGGGCTGTGGTACATAAAACACATTTTCCCAGTGCATGTCATGGAGAGGCCTGCTGGCATGCCAGCTTGACTTGAAAAAACTTGAAAATCTTGTATGCGCTATTTTGAGCACATCTAGCTGTAACTAAACCATGATAGTCACTACAGTTTTTCAGAAAGATTTTGGTGAACTTTTGCAACTCCACAACCTCAAGTACCCTTTAATAGTCTGAAGAAAAGTAAGGTGAGAAGGATAAAACCTGAAACCACTATAAAATTTAAAAGGCAATATCACTACTGCTAGGACCTGCAAATATCTCTGAGACACATTGTTTAAAGTACACACAAGACGTTACATAGGTGACTCAGCAACAGAACATGAGTATCATGCTTGCACTCATGATGGTGGTACTAATCTTATTATTTCTCTCTACCTAAAATCTACCTTTACTGCATTTCTCCTATTATGTCCTATTACAGCGAGGCCCTTTCCATTCAAATACTTGCACAGTTTATGCAAGATAGTGGCAGAACTTATTCTGTCCTGCAGTTTTATTACAAGATATGTCACATAATTCTAGGAGATAAAACACCTGCATCAGGAGAAAAATAGGTTTCCTTCTTTTAAGTATGTACAATTTGTTTTATTACTTTTACTTTAAGGAAAGTGAAAAAGTGATTATGTTGCATTTTTAATAAACTAATATCAGAATAAAAGTAATAGGCATATGTTACAGTTTGATAATTTTTATGTAAATATTTTATAGTGAATTCTTTGTGGCTAAACACTTTCCTAAAACAGATCCACATTTTGGCGCACCATTCACAGTAAGCATGCCTTCTAAATGTAACAGGAACAGCATAAAGAGGAAGATACAGTAGTATATAACTGTATATACAATCCACAGAATTTAATGCTATATTTCACTTACAAGTCAATTCAAAGTTCTCATAGGCCCTCTAGATTAACAAGTCATAAACATTAAAATACACTCAAGAATCACTTGACCCTAGTGAACACATTTGCACTTTATAAGCCAGATTTCATAATTACTTTTGTTCCAGAACTGATTTCAGCCTTCCACAAAGTGAAAGAAAGCATAGTAGTAACTGATGGCATTAGGTTTGTGTGGCAAGTTTTGTAGCCAGGAGGTTGCCACAATGCCTTCTGTTTCCCCTGTGTTTGACACAGCCAATACCTGTTGGCTCCAAGATGGATCTGAATGGGCCAAGGCTAAGCCCATCAGTGACAGTGGTAAAAACTCTATGATAACATATTTAAAAAGGGGATATATCTGTTGCAGTTGGGAGAGCTCAGCAAGCATATGTGAAACAATTTTATGCCAAGGTCAGTGAGGAACAAGGAGGGGAAGGTGCTCTACAAACCTAAAAAGAGATTCCCTTGCATAAGGAAGACCACCGTGAAGCAAGCTTCTGCTCTACAGCCAATGGAGGTCTATGGTGTGTACACACCCTTCCACAGTCCAAGGATGAGGACTTCAGATCAAAATGTGAATTGCCCGAAAGGAGGCTGTGACACCATCAAAAATCCATGCTGGAGTAGGATCCTAGTATAAAAAGCCCACACTGGAAAATATTTGCTGGCAAGTCATGCAACTGCTAGAGCAGTTTATGAAGAACCGCATCTGTGGGAACGACTCACATTGAAGATATTCAAAAACGGATCTTTTTTGCATGTGTGCCCCCATGCTGGAGAGCGGGTGGAGTCATCTGTCTGAGGAGAAAGTTGCAACAGAAACCACAGATGATGAACAGACTTTAATTCCCTGTCCCCTTTAGTCACTTTATTGGGAGGAGGTAAAGAATTTGGGAGTGAAGTTAAGCCTGGGAAGAAGGGAGTGTTAGGAAAGATATTTTAAGATTAAGTTGTATTTTCTCATAACCCTATACTGATCTGATTTGTAATAAATTTAACCAACTTTCCCAAGACGAGACTATTCTGTCCATGAGAGTATTTGGTGGGTGATCTCCATGTTATCTCAACCAGTAAGCCATTAATCACATTTTCTCTGTTCTGCCCAGCTGAAAGTGGGGAGTAATAGCACAGTTTGACAGACATCTGCTGTCCATCCAGGGTCACAACCACCATCAAGGCACTGTAGTCTGTAAAGCCTCAGAGATGTGAGAGCCCTAGTGAAATGTAAATGCTATTTTAAGGAACCAATATATTTCTCCATGAAACACCAAAACTGAAAGTGACTTTGCTGACAACTTAGAATCAATTCTGTGTAAAATGAAAATCTAGATACTGTATAATAGCAATATCTACACTATGTTGGAAGAAATGTGTTTAATTATCTCCTTTTCCACTGAAGAATCATTAGCAAAGAATAATAATGCTTTTATTTTCTCTCGTTGCTGTTTCTTTCCCCGATATGCACAATAATTTTGGAAATTGGGAGTCTTGGTAGTTCAGATGGGAAAAAAACATCACTTTGTTGCTTGCCAAGACCACAGGCTTCTGACCAGAACTGTGGGTCTTTGTTTTGAAAATTTGTAAATGTAGAAGAGAAACTTAATGCGTAACTGCTCCGTTTTGGCCCTTGAGTTAAAACATTTTAGTTAGTTATAGAAGTCATAAATAATACTGTTTGAATTTAATTTTTCCTCTAAGTTCAGTTACATCAACTTGTCTGTGTATCTCCAATGATGAACTGATTTGACTCCAAATATTCCTTCCCTTTATGGATGAATTATGTTGGTACCTTTATTATTCAGGTAGGAAGCAGAGGTGGAGTTTAAGAACAGAGTTTCAAGTTGCATTATTTAGGAGTCTTCCCTTACATGTCAAAGTATCTTTCAAGCAGAAGCCTTGGAAAAACCTTTTTGCACTCTATCATTACAAAGGCTTTAAAACCATTTTATCTTTTGTTCAATGCCAGAAAACTTGTGATAGAATTAGAAATTTGACCCTGAGTTATTTGTTCTCACACTAAGACCTTAAAACAATTTTCTGTTTTTTCCATGTATTTTCTTTAAAGCAAAACAAACAAATGTTTTAAAAGTGATACTTTATTCACATGTTAATTTAAAACAAAATTATCTGTGTTTGCATAAGTAAAGAAAGCATTACATTATACTTCTTGTATTCCATGACTTAAATTTTTTCAATATATCCTTCAGACGCAGCAAGGTTTAGATAACATTGGTCAATTCATGTGATCTCACTTTCAAAGAACACTCATGAAGTAAGAAATATAAGAGATGCATTAGAGAAAGAGATGTCAATCGTAAGATCTTATTTCTGTTGCAAGATTATCTGAGATTAGTACATAATCTAATCACAATATACTCCAGTATTCTCTACATAGTTTTTTTCTAAATAAGAATTTTGCAAGATGAAGGCCTTTCACAAGGATTACAGAATCACACAATCACAGGATCAGGCAAAAAAATCCTATTTTCTTTGCATATCATCCATTATACTAGTTGGCTTGTGTGATCCTGGAAGTCTTAATTCACAGCATACTAAGTTGTATTATGTATTATTTTATTACAAATAATATTGCTATTCTAGGTATGGATATAAATGCAAAGATTTCCCAAGTGTTTTTAGAGCTGTTCATGAAAATGTCTGATCAAGCAGGTTTTGAAAACTCCAGAAAAAGTTCTACTCATAGAATCACAGAATCATTCAGGTTGGAAAAGACCCTTGGGATCATTGAGTCAAACCACCAAATCTACTATACAAGTTCACTCCTAAACAATATCCCCCAACACCACATCTAAATGACTCTTAAACACATCTGGGGATAGTGACCCAACCACCACACTTGGCAGCTGATTCCAGTGCCTGACCACTCTCTCCATTAAGAATTTTGTCCTGATGTCCAACCTAAACCTAACCTGTTGAAACTTGAAGCTCTTCCCTCTGGTTCAGTCGCTAATTGCCTACTAGAAGAGCCCAACACTAACATCACTACAGTGCCTTTTCCCATAGTTGTAGAGTGATGAAGTCTCCCCTAAGCCTCCTCTTCCTCAAACTAAACAGCCTCAGTTCTCTCAATCTCTCCTCATAAGATTTATTCTTCAGGCCTTGCAACAGCCTTGTTGCCCTCCTCTGCACTTGCTCCAGCCCCTCAATGTCTTCCCTCTACTGAGGTGCCCAAAACTGGACCCAGTACTCAATGTGTGGCCTCACCAGCACTGAGTACAGGGTCACGTCAGTGACAATCACCTCCCTACTCCTGCTGGACACACAGTTTTTAATACGGGCCAGGATACCATTGCTCTTCTCAGCTAATTGCACACACTGCTGGCTCATAGAATCATAGAATCATCAGGGATTGGAAGGGACCTCAAAAGATCATCTAGTCCAATCCCCCTGCCATACAGGCTCACCTCACTGGAAAAGCCATGGAATCAATATCACTCAGGTTGGAAGTAACCATCTGTTGTAGTTTGAAAATTGCTAGCGTTTTCAAACTTACAGCAGTTCTGCTTTCATGAAGAAGAAAAGAAAAAGGAGTTGTTTTGTTTTGGAGGACCCCTCCCCCACAGGGGACTTGTCCTGGGGGAAGGTGTTGCCGGTCCTGGACCTGCCCCGGATGTCCGTGTTGGGTTAGCCTATGAAAAAGCAGAGCAGGTGGGTTTTTTTGAAAAAAAAGAAGGAAGGAAGAGGAAGCAGGAAGTATGTAGCCCGCTCGTGTGTGCTGCAGGCTCTCTTGGGCTGCAGCTTCTCAGCCGAGCGCCCCCCGCTCCCCCGCCCCGTCCGTTCTCGGGA
>VXBP01008017.1:0-10302 GCA_013400115.1 Rhinopomastus cyanomelas
GCCATGATCCATAAATGTTTCCCCATGATCAAAGATCCAGAGTTCTTCTGTTCACACCAACCCCTGAGCCACTTGTTAGTAGCAATGATCCTCTTACGTATCTCATTGTTCACCCCAGCTGTTATAGGGATCGAGGAAAAAACTACCTGCAGACCTACTCCATCAATAAGTTCCCCAAGTTCCCTGAATTCCCTNTTCCCCAAGTTCCCTGAATTCCCTCTTAATAGTCTTAACTCCCCCCTCACTAGCCTCATCGCCGCCAGCTTGTACTACCAACAACGGATAATAATCTGTAGCTTTAATGAGTTCAGGTATCCTCCTGGTGATATCCTGAACCTGGGCCCCCGGAAGGCAGCAGACCTCCCTGTGGGAAGGGTCTGGTCTACACACAGGACCTTCTGTTACTTTCAGAAAGGAGTCACCGACTATCACCACCTTATTATCATGAATCAGATCTTCACTTATGATGGGCCGTTCACCCTCACAGTCCCTGTTATTTTCAGTGTCTCCAGGAGTGTGGCTGGAGGCCTTTGCAGTGAAGACTGAGGTAAAGAAGTCATTGAGAACCTCATCCTTTTCCATGTCACTTGTAACCACCTCACCTATTTCCTTTCTGAGGGGGCCCACACCTTCTCTAGACGTCTTCTTACCATTCATATGTCTGTAGAAATTCTTGGTGCTCCCTTTGACCTCCCTGGCTAGGCCCAATTCAAACTGTGCCTTGGCTTTCCTAACCAGATCTCTACCTGTTCAGGCAGCATCTTTATATACACCCCATTCTAGCTGTCCTCTCTTCCACTGCTTGCAGAATTTCTTTTTTTGGGACAGTATGTCCAGGATCTCCTCGCTCAGCCAAGCAGGTCTCTAGCATTCTTCCCTGCTTTCCTCTTTGTTGCTATACATTGCTCCTAGACACAGAGGAAGTGATCCTTGAATACTAACCAGCTGTCCTGGGACCCTTTTCCCTCAAGGGCTTCATGCCATGATACTTTGGCCAGCAGATCCCCGAAGCAATCAAAGTCTGCTCATCCAAAGTCCAGGGACGTAAACTTAGAACACTTTTTCCTGGTTGCCCTGAGGATCTGAAATTCAATGGCTTCATGGTCACTACAGCCAAGGTTGTCCCTGAGCCTCACATTGGTCACCAGTCCTTCCCTGTTGGTGAGAACAAGGTCCAGCATAGCACATTTTCTTTTATTTATGTCAAAGCAGGTTACTTCTGGAAAATCTGTAAGTGGAAACAGAATACGAAAATATCCTATACAGAATAATCTGTTGTATGCTTCATTGTCTTCTCTCTCACATAATCAACCATATACATAAAAGCTGAATGCAATTAAGTATGAACCTTTGTAACTCTGAGGGATTTATGCAATATTTGCATAACAAAGGAAGTGAAGACTATTGTACTACATTTGCACAGTCAAAGTATCACACAACCAGAGGTAGCGATTTTCATGAGAAGAATCTTTCATAAACACTATGTGTAACTGCTCAGAGGAATGGGAGGCTAACCTTCATTCCTAAGTTACAATTCTGTTGTAATAGGTAAGTCCAAAACAGTGAGGTGCAAGAACTTCTCCAGCAAGCAGATGAACGAAGACCTAAATTTCATTTTATAAGCTATGGCTTCATTTTAGTGAGGAATCTTAAGCAAAAGTTTATGATTCTTATGTTGGAATTTTAATGGTTTTGACACAGGATTTTAAAAATATTTAAAATATAGAAAAAAAACTTAGTAAGAAAATCTTTCAATCTACATCTAGTTGCAAGAATGCTTTTGCCCTTTTGTCTATTTTTTGCTCCCTATATCATACCTATATTCTTAAGATCACCAGCACCCATTAGCTATTCCTATTTGAAAGAATAAAATAATTGTCCTAAAGACACAATCTTTTTAGCATTATTCTGTAAGATGTATATTTTGCATTATAAACTTATTCTCTACTATAGTGTGTAAATGTCCTGTAATAACAGACTCTAGAGAAAGATGATTCATAGAAAAGATCAAAAGGTAATTAATTTTGTTTGCAATGCTTTTATATATTTGACAATTATCTTTCTTACTTCCTCTTTCTCCCTCTTCCATGACACTGTGAAGACTTTTCTTCTTGTTGAGTAGAAAAGACACTGTGATGTCACTCATGGCAAAAACAATTCAAAGTAAAGTCACTATCCATAGTCACACCAATAAACAGCAGCACATCTGAGAACTGATCTCAAAGGTGCTTGGTCAAAAGGGCTCAAATCACACCTGATATATTCTCAATATAACTGCAGAATTATAATTTTGAATTCAAACCCAGCAAAGTATAATTTGTTTGAAATGAATAAATATCAGGAAGAAATTAAGTATAACATGTGCTGCATGTCTCTCATATAGATATAAAAGGGAAAATAGCGTAATTTATTTTTAAAGAAGTACAAAAATATCCAGGAAAAGGAAATTAATTTTTATTTCAGCTATTTTGTCTTTCTTTTGGCTTCTGTAATGACCCCTACAAAGATTTAGCAAATGATGAACTACATACCAAGGCTTATTGCATTCTGGACATATTAAAAAAAGAAACATTCACATTTACCCTGATTTCCATGGGGTCATTTCAACATTTAACCATAAAAAGTATATTATTTGAGGAAAAAAGTGTCTCCAGAGAACCTCTTCAGGCTTCGATGTCTGAGCCCTCATGAAGCCTAATTCTAATTCAGCTGCATAAAATCTCACCTTGCTGGCCCTGCTGGTTTTGAAGCCCTCTGACCCATTGTCATACTTTGAAGTTTGAGATCTCTTGGATTGAGACTGGGAATTTGCTATGGTAACTTGTGAAATCTTTTCAGCTCTGCAAACAATGATGGGTTTGGAGCTTCTGATTTTGGGTTTCTAGGTCCTCATTGTTCTTCACTTTCTTTGTTCAGAGAGGAAAGCATGTTGCTGTTGCAGGCATGACAGCAATCTTGCCCTGTTGATTGGAGTGGTACCTCAAGAATGCTGAGGAATCTGTGCATTATCTTAATGGACAGCATTTTTCCATAAGGAGCAAGAACTACTGGAAGTCTCTTCCCTTTGAGGGATTTGATAATGCAGTTTGCCTCAGTTATGTAAGAACATGTGATTAATATCTGTATGTCTTTGTGTTGGGGTTTTTATGTTGTGTAAATTAAATGTCTCTTGTTTTTCACCAAATCAATTAATTTTTTGTTTTGCCTCCAATTTATAGGTGATTTTTGAACCCTTCTTGTAATGGTTTGGTTTTTGGCCTATTAGCACATCAACTAAACCCTTGATATCCGTATAAAGTCACTTGAAAATTCTCTTTCTTGACCAAAGTACCTCATAAACTTGTTTTCAGATTCAGAAAACGTAATCAGAATGCCAACAACCTCCAAAATATTATATTGAGAGTAAGCAGTACATCTTAGGAAGATAACAGAAATGTAAATTTCTTAATAAAATTTAAAGAGTGCATTGAACTGAATAATTTAACTGATCTGGTTTCACGTGAAAATTCAAAATTTCATGTCTGACAAGTATTTAAACTCTGAGAAAACTGAATCATAGAGCTCTTTTGTAAGGACTTGACTTAAAATTTGAAAGTCAGGTTGTCACAACCTTGTCACAAAGGTTGTCACAATAAATTTTGAAGATGGGCTGTTCTCTGAGGTGAAATTGTTTCTTTCCACAGTCAGTCAGGCTCAACTAGCAGTTGATAAATCTTTATTTCAGCAACTCCTGGCAGAAAACTCTTCCTGTCTTACTAATTCAATAGTGCTCTTCTTTATCACTTACATACACTCCAGCTCAGATTATGCAATGCTTTTTTCACTAACATTCTAGGAGAAATAAAGAAACTCTGAGCTTACAGTGCTGCCAGATTCTTCCAGTAAAACAGTGAAAGAAAAAAGAAAAGAAAAACAAATGCTTTTCAGGATTGAAGCTGTGACTTGTCTAAAGAAACATTTCCCTTCTTCTAATATTAATGTACTAAAGTATTAGTTCTGGGCTGAGTTTTGCTCATACTGTATATATCTGGATGACAAAGGTATTTAGCAATTTTTTTTTAATTAAAGAAGTTTTTTAAATTGCATTTTTAGAGACAAATATCTACAAATAATTCACATACTAGTGAAATAATTTATGTAGGTTCCCCAAGCAAAGCATATTCTGTATTAGACTGTCTGGGTTGAAAAGAAAGCACTAAAGACAATCCAGCTCTTCACAGAATCATAGAAACTTTAGGGATTGAAAGGGACCCTGAAAGATCGTCTAGTCCAATCCCCCTACCACAGCAGGATCACTTCCCTGGAGAAGTTACAGAATCAGAACCTCTCAGGGTTGGAGGGGAAACACCTGATCATCCAGTTTCAATCCCCCCACCAGTCTGGGACACCCTACCCTAGATCAGGCTGGCCAGAGCTCCATCTAGCCTGGCGTTAAACACCTCCAGGGATGGGGCCCCTACCACCTCCCTGGGCAACCCATTCCAGGCTTTCACCACTCTCACGCTGAAGAACATCCTCACATCCAGTCTAAATCTACCCAACTCCAGCTTCGCTCCATTCCCCCTAGTCCTTTTTCTTATTGTTCTGCATGAATACATTTGCTAGCTTAGCACAATATACTGAGTTCCTGAAACTATAAAGGAGTCATTTGCTTATTTAAAGCTTGCCATCCTTACAAGCTCATGCGTTGGAATTACATCCTTTGGCATCAGTGAAAGGGTTCTTAAAACCCTTTCTACAGTCTTCTAATGACTAGCAATGACATCATTTACTTAATAAGTATACATTGAGTCTGGTGTCTCAGCAAATCATCATTGGATCTAATGCAAGCTTATACAGCTAAGTCAAATGTAAAGAACTCCTTTATAGATATCTCTATTTAGTGATATGAATTTGTAGTAGAATTGTATTTTTAAATGTGTAGTGGCCATGCTGCTCTAATTAGTTATTGGAGCATTTCTTTCAGCCACTTTAACCATGTAACTGCTTTTATTTTGTCTGGGATGATGCATAGTTTTACCTTTATTGGAAGGAATCTGTCATCAGTATCTAATGTGGGGAGAAGAATCATACTGACTATGTAACAGCCTAGGTGCTTAGTTCTTCAGTCTAAACTAGAACTCAAGATGGTGAAAAGTGGTCCTAAGCAGCTCAGTAATTCAACAATTGAGTGGGCTTGCATGAAATATAAATGTTAAAATTTTATTTTAAAACTGGCAAAGCAGACAAAAATTTGGAGTTCCTAAGCCAACTATTTATCACATATAAAACAGTATTTTCTTTTGGAGGCTTCAGAGATTTCTGAGTTTGCAGTCTGCAGTTTTACTTTTCCCCTTCAGCACTGAAAAAGAAGACTAACAAGCTGATCATTTGTGATTATTTCCGGTAACATATGGTCCTGCATGTTTGGAAAGGCCCCAGAAAGCTGAGGAAATAGAGCCAAAATATTGTTGTGCACTGGCATTTTATAAATGCAAGCACATTAACAGCGCTATATCACTGTCAGCTATGCATTAGCATTAAATTATTAAACTGCATACATTTGTTTGTATCTAA
The DNA here is from genome assembly GCA_013400115.1 of Rhinopomastus cyanomelas. Taxonomy (NCBI): domain Eukaryota; kingdom Metazoa; phylum Chordata; class Aves; order Bucerotiformes; family Rhinopomastidae; genus Rhinopomastus; species Rhinopomastus cyanomelas. The sequence goes on from VXBP01008017.1 coordinate 5,557, forward strand.
AATAATTCATAAAATCTATTCAAAGTGAAGCAGATGCTGAAAAAATAATGTTTGTAATTAAACATGAGTAAGTACTAAGTGTATACAATTTCTTTTCTTTCCATGTCTCATTGTTAGAACGAAGAACCAACTTTTTTTGCTTTGCTATGTGCAGAGATACAGGGAACTGTACTCTATACATTGGAATTAAAGAAAAATAATACACAACTCTTTTTATCCACTTAGTATTTGCAATTAAGATAAGTATTTTATTGTAGACAAGACTTTTCTAGTAAGAATAGGTTTTGTCATTTCCAACCTCTGTTTTCTGGACCTTTGTAGATCCATGAAACTGGTTTTGTGGAGTCCCAGAACCTCTATTGCAATCTTTTTTTGGGAACATATCTGGACTGGAAAAATACACTAGTGATATTCATTCCTCTTTTAGAAAAATTTTCATAGATCAAAGTAATTTAATTCCAGAATACTGAGCACTTTCAGCATGTTATGACACCTGACTCTCTCAACCAAGTTTCTGCTTAGTATATTTAATTGAAATCATTAAAGAGTACATTTTGTTCATTTTGATTAATCTCATAAGGCACTGCTAATTGTTTATAAATGGGGAGCAGCAGAATTGGCTGAAAAAATTATTTGCAGTTATATTATGTGTTTGCTTCAGACAAGTCAAAATTACTGAAAGTATTTTCTGGTTTTCTGTGTCTGGGATGGTAGTGAAACTAATTTTTCAATATATTCAGTAAGAACAGCACATATGAGTTAATAATACCAAAAAATATCTTTGATCTTCCTTCCTAACTCCCTCCTCCAGAAGTTCCCAATCTGAATATTTTCCTCATATGCATTGTATGTCAAATGTCAAAAAGACGTCAATAATAACAGCTTTGAATATAAATGAGCAGCTTTTTTATAAATCAGCATATATTACACACATTACATTTTCCCTAAAATGATGCTAATTCATGAAGAAAAGATTCTAAGAATTTTGAGTTTAATTTCTTATTTTAATATATTTAGTTTAAAAATTCATATGTCATATGAAAAGTATGTTCCTTTCAGAACTACCATGCTTAATAGTACCTTCTTCATCCTTCCACTCCAGTGGAAGTGAAAACTGTTTCAAGCCAGACAGTGTAGCTGAATGTTATGATTAAATGCAAACTTAGTTAAGCCATCATTCCAAAAGGCTGCTTTGTGACATCAGAACTCAAGTTATCTGCATGCAGGAATTATAACTGTTGAAAATGCATCTTCTTGCATGAATACATATGGATTTTTCAGGTTTAAATAACCACTAAGTTTTCTAGATTTGTCTTTCAGGATAACACTATGGTAATTTTTGAATCCCTTATCATATTGATATTATATTAATGTATGTCATTGTGGTGGGTTCAAGACCACAATTTAAGATAAAGGAAAAGAAAACAAAGCAGTGAGGTCTCGATGGCATCTCGGATAAATTTGTCAGACAACAGATAGCTTAGGGAAAATGGAAAAGGGTTTATTAACTCTATAATGTATACAGAAAGGAAGAAAAGGTTATGCAAGTAGTGAACACAAACTAGAAACTGTCACACATTCTGAGAAAAACACTATGGGAAATCACTATCGTATTTGGTCCTTGGGTCTTCTTTCACATCAGAGGTCTGGGGAAAAAGAGCATGTCAGTCAATCAGAGATGAGTACCCCCACCCTCTCTCTTATTCGTGCATCACCCCCACCTGTGGTACAGCGAGACCCAAAGTGTTTGCAGACTGGTGAATTCTTCAATTCTTCAGCGCAGCTTCTCCAGCTCAACGCTGTCGGGATGGCCTGATTCCACAGCACCTGAACTGCATCCCTCGATGCAGGAGACGTGTTTCAAACAAAGAACCCAGACNGGAGACGTGTTTCAAACAAAGAACCCAGACTCTGTCTTTCATGCCCAAGGTTTAAGGACTCTCAAGTCCTTCTGCTTCATTCAGCTAAGCACAAAGGAATTCTCCCCCAATTCTTAAGTATCCCCAGTCATTCTCAGCAGCAGAAATGACAAACAGTCTCTCTTCCTGCTGATCAGTCTCTCTAAAATAGTGGCGAGCAGCTGCATAGCCTCAGCCACGTGCGGGATCCAAGATGGAGGCCAACCACATGGCTGCATCAGCAGGGCCACCCCCTACACTCTGCATGTGGCCAAGAGGGTTTTCCAGGATCCTCTCCCTCTCCCTCTTCCTCTCCCTCTCCTCTGTCCTCCTGTCTCAGCTCCAGGAAGAAGAAAGGGGAGTACCCCAGCTCATCGTGATGCTGAAGGGCTGCTCCATGGGGGGGTGGGGGGTGGGGTGTAAATCTGCACCAAAATCTTGCTTCTCCGGTCCATGGACAGGATTGCTCAGGTCCAGGATAGAGCATCTTCTCCCTGTGGCAGCGGAGCCGTGGTGGGGCTGCAGCAGTGTGACCAGGGTCCTCCGGGAGCTGCTAGAAGCCATTGCAAGCCGCCGCCAGCGCTGGGCCGGGTCTGGCATTGCGTGGAGCCATCCTTGTCCACCATTTCCAACTGGGAAAATGATGGAGGGAGCTCCTGGAAGTCGTGGCAGAGCCACCTTCCCTACCCCCACTACGGCGGTGGGGGTGCTGGGCTGAAAGCCCTCAACGAAAGAGAGATAACAAAGATCCCGTTCTGCTTTTATGGTCTGACCTAGCTATGCCCTTTTGGGGCAGGTCTTGGGACAGTGTCACCTCCCCCAGGACAGGTAACTGGGGGGAGGGGTCCTCTGAGAGTAACATAACTTTTTGTTCTTCATGAAAGCACAAATCTGCACATCTGAAAATTCTGGTAATTTTCAAACTGCAAGAGTCATATATAAGATACATATATTTCTTCATACATACATTTCTTCACTCTCTTAAAATCAGAAATGATCTTGGGTGTGATTAAAACAAGTCTTTCACTCAAGGAATAATCAGAAGTGCAGAATAATGGTGTTCGGAGAGAAAATGAATCACCAAGAGCTCAGAAGTGACACCTTACCTCTGCACAAGACAAAGCATCATTGTTGGAAATAGCTGCAGCACAAAGCTGTCTGCTTCAAAAGGTTTATCAGCCATTGTGGGATTTGCTGCTGAACATGAACTTAAACGCAAACCTAGTCATTATCTAATCAGAAATTGGATCACCATGCAATCACATTTTTCTTTTTGTAATACATGAGACACAAACATATATGTGCATGTCCTGCCTCACATGAACTGCTAAATATTGTCTCTTTAGCCATCATTGCTAGACTAGGTTGAAGGTGAAATTCAACACTGCTAGGTCCCATCAGAATCCCTAAGTAATGTTCAAGCTACATTTTGGAATTAATACACATGTAAAGACTGCACTCTTTGGTATTGTTGCTGATTTAAAAAATAGCCAGCAGCTTCAATAGCAGCTGAAAAGATCTCAGATAAACCCCAAAATCTGTGAGGTACTGGGCAATATTCTGTGCTTTTCATAGAAACAATGATGTTTAATGCTTTATCAAATAGAATAGAAGACAGATTGGTGAAGTCTTGTTCTCCTAGGTAGCGTTTGTTTGCAACAGAATTTACCTTAACTTCAAGTATTGTACACCATTTCAGAGTACATTTGTCTTAATGACAGGAAGTTTAATGAAGGCTGAACAAACCTTTCTTTCTCACTTTGCAACTAGATAGGCAAAATCACACCCCTAATGATGGGTGAATGTCCTCTGCTTATCTCATGTTTCACTTTTAATTCTTAGGTAGAGTTCTGCATTCTTCTGAGAGTACTAGTCAGGCTCAGGGAATGTATCTGTTCAAAAGGAGCAAGTTTCTTCAATCACAGTAAAATGCAGAATTTTAATTTTAATTTAATTGATATACAAAGTGGATTAGACATAAAGTTAGATGAGATTCACTTTGCAGTCCTCAGATGCTCTACTTGTGAGACTGACAAGAAAATTCACTCTCTGTCTGTTATGAATCCTATAACTTGTCCCTACATGGCTTATAATTTTGTTTTGCATCTTCTCAAGGGACAGAACATGGGGTGTAAACAGATCTCAACATGGTAAATGAATTTAAGTTTGAAATATGGGGCTATGAACAAAATTGCATAATGCTGATTATGTCATTACTTTGTCTGAAGTTTTTTTGTTTGTTTGCACCAATCCTACTGCTTCAGTAGCAGTCAATAAGAATGAATTTACATGAGGGATTGGAAGGGACCTCGAAAGGTCTTCTAGTCCAATTCCCCTGCCAGAGCAGAACCACCTGGACAAAGTCATACAGGAACATATCCAGGTGGGTTTTAAGTGTCTCCAGAGAAGGAGACTCCAAAATCCCCCTGGGTAGCCTGTTCCAGCGATCTGTCACCCTCATTTCTCATATTCATAAGGAACCTCCTCTGTTCCAGCTTACACCCATTGCCCCTTGTCCTATAACTAGATGACATCAAGAAGAACCTGGCCCCATCCTCCTGACACCCACCACTCACATATTTACCAACACTAATGAGGACATCCCTCAGTCTCATTTTCTCTAAGCTAAGGAGACCCAGCTCCGTCAGGCTTTCTTCATAAGAGAGGTGTTCTACTTCCTTCCTTATCTTCATGGCTCTGTGTTGGACTTTATCCAACAGTTCTGTGTCCTTCTTGGACTGAGTGGCCCAGAAATGGACACAGTATTCATTCTACTATAAACTTTACAAAATAATGTCAGATTTCCATTATTTAGGAAGTTGATGAAGTCTTCTACAGCCAGCTGGCA
>VXBP01008019.1:988-60790 GCA_013400115.1 Rhinopomastus cyanomelas
GGGTGATTATAAGGCTCTGGTGAGAGAATGTAGGGATGCAAGCAGAAAAGCCAAGGCCTCCTTGGAATTATACCTTGCAGGAGAGGTCAAGGACAACAAAAAGGGCTTCTTCAAATACATGGCAGGTAAAACTAAAACTAGAAGCAGCGTAGGCCCCCTGCTGAACGAGGTGGGTGCCCTGGAGACAGAGGATGCAGAGAGGGCAGAAACACTCAACACTTACTTTGCCTCTGTCTATACTTCTGGGGGCTGTCTTGATATTAAGCACCAGACTGCTGTGACTCCTGAGGAAGTTGAGGCAAGAGAGGAGCCTGCCTTGGTTGATGAAGACTGGGTTAGGGATAAGTTGAGGAAACTGGATGTAGACAAATCCATGGGCCCAGATGGGATGTGCCCGTGTGTACTAAGGGAGATGGTGGAAGTCATTCATAAGCCCATCATCTTTGCGAGGTCCTGGGAAACAAGAGAGGTGGCTAGGGAGTGGAGGATAGCAAATGTTACCTCAATCTTCAAAAAAGGGAAAGAAGGAAGACCCAGGTAACTATAGGTCGGTCAGCCTCACCTCCATCCCAGGAAAGGTAATGGAACAATTTCTTCTAGCGGCTGTCTCCAGGCACATCAAGGACAGGAGGGTCATTAGGGACAGTCAGCATGGCTTTACCAAGGGACTTCTTCACAGTGGGGGTGATGGAGCACTGGAACAGGCTGCCCAGGGTGGTTGTGGAGTCTCCTTCACTGGAGATGTTCAAGACCCGCCTGGATGTGTTCCTGTGTGACTTGGTCTAGGTGATCCTGCTGTGTCAGGGGGATTGGACTAGATGATCTTTAGAGGTCCCTTCCAATCCGTAATGATTCTGTGATTCTAATATGTCCTTGAGATAGCATTAGAGTGTTACTGGAATGCTACATTAACTTCTGAGAACTAATCATTACACTTTATCGGTTACAGTGTGTGAAGTATATTTCTCTTCATAAAAGTGAAATTATTTATATCCCATGTGTTCATTGGTATATGAGGAGTTCAGAGGAGACACTCCCCGCCTCCCCTTACTACGTGCTCAATCCTAACTTGCATAGGATAGTCTTCCTCGTTAAGTAGAGATTAATCACAAACTTAAAATAGATACTGCAAGAAAAGTACAGCCCGTTTCTTTGCCTAGGTATGTTTTTCAATAATGTATGGCTTTTGAAAAACTGCTTCTCCTCACTGAGTGGAACCCAGTAGTGGAAAGGATTACTAAAACGTTAAGTGCTGAGAAAGGAAATTTGCAGTCCATTTATGTACAAAAGCAAGTTAAATCATCAGTGTCCTTTGGCTGTGGAGTCTTTTCAAGAACTCCTCTAAAATATCATTGAAGGTCTGTAACCTGTAACACAACCTTGACAATTTTTCTCCTGTGCAGCTTAGAAACATGTAGAAAAATAATTTCCAAGGACCTTCTGTGTATTTTGCTAAGGATCCTTGGAAGGAGAGACATTAGAATTTCATTTCCATTCCTCAAAATAGCATCGTAATTTATTGATTGAAGCAAACTGAGCAGTATTTTCAGCAGATCCTCCAAAGATAATCTCTCTCATCTTTTCCACACACTTTATAAATGACTGCCTGGTGCAGAACTGGCTTTGGTAGGGTTCTCTTTAATTTAGAGTACTAACAGTAAGCTCAGAGTCAGACCCTTTATTTCACATATATTTCCATAGAAAATACTCAGCAGTTTGATTGCAGAAGCAAAAGAAGGTGAGTTTCTAGTCACTCAGGTCATCAATCTTTAGCAAGCTCAAAATCCAGGGGAATTTGAAAATTTTTCTTGTGGTGTTGCCATGATGCAAGTTCAATATTTCCATTTGCAGAATGAAATCCTGCTTTCCATTTTTGAACTGGCACTCTAGGGAAGTGTCCTGCTAGTAATGTTCCTCCCTTGTTGTGGGAGCCTGCATCCCTGAAAGCAATGAAGGGAAAGTTCTCTGTTTAAGAATCGGAGAACTGTTGCTTGGCCAACCTGTACCTGCCTGTTGTCCTTCAACAGCTCTGGATTTTTAGAGCAACCCACTCTGAGACCAGAGGACATTGAAAGAAATTTGCTGACGTTTCCTGTCACCGCACTGACACCACTTTACCAGTTTTCCATGAGTGATATCCTGCCTCCCTGAGGCACGCATTGACAATAAAATGTTTCCTCTTTCACATCAAAAGAAATTGTACCTTAGTGGACATCCAATCTCTGATCATTTTCTTTCCTTTTTAGTTTTTCTTTCCAAGCTACATGTAGTGTCTCCTCTGTACTACTGCATTTGATTGGTTTTCTTCTTTTTTTTTGTTTTTGCTTCTTACATAATGCTTTTTTTTACTTCTGGTCCTTTTCTATCTGCAGGGTTTCATTCTACGTTTGGGTAATCTTAGACCCTCAGTTAATGAGTGGAAGTTCTTATCTTAAATCATCACTCAGTGAATCCCATGTTGAACACTGTAGATGTTGAGATCCACTTTTGTTGGTTTGGGATTTGTTTTTGTTTGGTTTTTTTTTGCACTGCTCTATCCAAAAGGCATCCTTGTGTTGTCAGGCACTGACAAACAGTGCTGTTGTGTGCGCATGGCCAGAACTGGCCCGAAGCCGACACACATCAACAACTTGTACACTTCTTGCAGGGCTGTATTTTTTGTACCACACCTAGAAGACCTATTCCCTGCTGCCACAGGCAGTTGTGAATGCCACTCTACACCTTCATGTGCCTGCAAGTGACAAAGTTTACACCCTTGACTCTTTTTTCCATTACAGCCTACTCCTTGGAGCACTCTGAGAAGCTGAGAGACAAAGCTGAACCACTGCAGTGCCTGTAGTTATTAGACACTGGGACATCTTATCCCAAGCTCAAAATCCAGAAAAAAAAAGAATCTCAAAAACTAGTAGAACTGTTACATCACAAGAATATCTGTGATCTCAGACTTAGTTGGATGAGTAAGCAGAAGTTTACTTGGAACACCAGTGTCTAGGCGTGATACCAACTTTAATGTGGCATATAGAAAAATAACACTAATTTGGAGTTGAATGGACCCACAGTGCCGATCTTGCTAAAAGTGAGGTTATGCAGAAATGCCAGATAAGTTTTTAGCAATCCCATATTGGTAGAAGGTTAAGATTTTTTTACTTGAGTCACAGACTTTGCACTCTCCCAAGTCCAGAACAGAGCAGCTTCCTATTAATTTTCAGGACACTTGAATGTGTCCAAGGGAGGACAACAAAGCTGATGGAAGGACTGGAAAGCATGTCCTGTGGGGAGTGGCTGAGAGATCTGGGTTTGTCTAGTTTGGAGAAAATGAGGATGAAGGGCGACTTCATTTCTCTCTACAGCTTCCTGAGAAGGGGAGACAAATAGGGAGGTGCTGACCTCTGGCTCTCCATGGTACCCAGTGACAGAACATGTGAGAATGGTTTAAAGCTACACCAGGAGAGATTCAAACTTGGCATTAGGAAGGATTTCTTCACTGAGAGCGGTCAAACATTGATAAAAGGCTTTCTAGAGCTGACGGGTTGATGTCCCAAGCCTGCATTTGAGAAGCATTTGGACAGTGCACTTAATAACACACTCTAGGTTTTGTACAGCTCTGAAGTAGACAGACAGTTGGATTAGGTGATGTAGGTCCTTTCCACCTGAGCTATTGTGAAAAAGGCAAGAAGCAAGAAGACATATTTTCAGATGTTCTGCCTATTGGTTTACTGGGGTTTTCAAAAACCTATTAATTTCTGTAAATATTACCTTATGAATGTCAAGTGGTCTGAGATAAAATATGTCAAACATTAAAAAAAAAATTAGACACAGTGGAAAAGTGCAATTTGCACCCCGAGTTAGAAACCCAAGACTTTCTGTATATTCCCAAGTGTGACAAAAGTGCAATGGGAGCCGAGCTTCTCCAGGTAGTCATGATCCTAACAGTCAACATCTAAGTGAAAACATCTTGATAAACGATTGTGCAACAGGCAAAAGAGCATTAGAGCATCAAAGCCACATGCTACAGCTCCAAATAAACTAAAAAGAAATTGTGTCCTCACACAACAAATTATCAGCAAGACAGATGGCCAAGAAAAGGAAAACCATAATTATTTCCTCTGGAGCTGGATTTCTGCACGTAAACACTCAATCTGGCCCTGACTTTGTAACAGAAAATAGAATTCAATAGCACGGAGGAAGCTCTGGACAATCACACAATGGTAATGCAGTGTTTAAAAGCCTAACTGTATGAGGGAATGGACCGATCATGAAAATTGTTCTTAAAACCAGTGCTGGGAGCCAACTGAGAGGAAGTTTGTTCAGCCAGAGAGGCAACAATCTGGGTGCCGGGAGACCTTGATCTCTGCTGACTGTCGTGTTTACTTCAGATCTCTGTACCAGACACTGAATTCCCTTGTTTATACTATGCTTCACAAATAATACCTCTGTCTGGGAGGAAAAAGTGATCATGCTCTAAACCAGAAAAATATCTGGCAAACAGTTTGTCAAATACCACCACATGAAGCCAACATAATGATGTAACAACTAACTCCAGGAGGCTGCTCTGTGGTGATGATGCAAATAATCTCTCTCCAATATGGGACACCTGCCAGTTTTGTTTTAAATGCACTGATAACACTTAATGAATTTCATAATTTCATTAAAAGGCTGATATTTCTTTTTTAACCAAAATTTCCCAGAAAGCCTCCACTTTTCTTGTGTGTTTGATCTCTGACCAAGTTAAGTAAACATTTTATTAGCATAGATGAAAGCGACGATTGTTCTGGGAAAGCCTCCAGCAGGAACATTTTGAGATGCTTAATTATAGCGATGGAATTGTCAAAGTGATTGGTAGTTAGGTCAAAGCCTAATTTAGAGAAGCTTCTAGGCTTTTCATGTAGAAAAAGTTTGTCTCTGACTGTTGAGATGCAAACACACTTTCTTAGGAGGAAGACAGTTTGAACAGGTACCCCAAATACTGTGACCCCTGAGCTAAAAGGCTTGCTACAAAATTCAAACGCATGCTGTTGCTTCTCCATTGTTTTCAATACAAATCCTGATGCTAATAAAACATTTTTAGCTTTGCTAAGCAATCAGTTACCTCCTCAGTAAAGTGCTCGCCAAAATAAGGGCTTTGGCCAAAGTACCGGTTGATTAAATTGCCCAAAGACTGCCTCCTCACAGGTTATAGGGAACTCATACAAGGAGCCGTTCTAGCACAACCTGGTGTTGTCTCTGTGCTAAACCCATGCAAGGAAGAAGCAAAGGATCTGGCTACACCTGGATCATCTGAACAGTCCATATCAGGGAAATTCTCAGTGGAAGAAATCTGACTACTGTCATGGATGCAAACCAACAGAAAGAGTGGCAGCCAGGCCTCAAAGTGGGGTCTCAAACAGACTTTACCAGGGGCAGCTTAGGGAAAACAAAATGGGTTTATTAAATCTATAACTATGTACAGAAAGAAGAAAAGGCCCAAGCAAGTTAGAACACATAAGAAACCTGCATCATAATGCCATTACATACATTTCTGAGATAAATGAGCAAAGAACTATGTAAGCAGTCTTTGTTTCTAGCCAGGGTCCCTGAGGCAGGGGACACACATGCAAGCAGACACTTAATGGTACAAGGAGAAGGGGCCACCCCTTGCTATCTCAAATCTCCTATTTCTTCCCAAGCAATCTGCCAAAGATTTAAGAGTTAATTCTCCTGCTTACTCAAAACATCCCCAATTTTCTCACTGGCAAAATGACAGTTTCTCCTCCTGCCATTTAATCAGTCAAGCTGGCAACAGGCAGCCACATGGTGAGCACACAATGGCGGCAGCCACATGGCTGCATCCAGCTAGGAACTCCCTCCTCCTCTGGGCTTTGGGCTTTCTCTCTCACCATCCAATGTCTCTGGGCATGTAACAGCTTCATTTTCTTGTTCAGTGCAGGGAGGGATCAGCATCAGAGGTTTCCTCATGGCATGGGCTGGAGAAGGGCTTTCCATGCCTTGGTGGCAAGGCAGAGCATGCTGCCACCATCTTCTGCCCGTCGCTGAAGTTGGTGCGACGTTCTAGCCTGGCTGTGACTGAGCATGGCAGGGGGCCACCCTGTCCCAGATGGGACTCCAGGGAAGGAAGCAGAAGGAAAAAGGGAAAAGGCTCACCCTCGAGCAGTCTTTTACTGGCATGCAGGGAACCTGGGAAATGCCCCTAGCCCCCTCTTTAAAGGGAGCACAAACCCCCTTCCCAAGCCCCCCCAACCTGGGTCTCTCAGGCACCTTCACAGTGCCTGTGAGGAGATGGAGGCTTTGCCTTCCCAGATAGCTTACATTAAGAAAAAGAACAGCTAGATTAAAAACTAAAATTAAAAACATATGTTACTGGCTGTTTGGTTTCTCCATTAAAAATATACTTAGAGGAATTTATGAAAAAGAACATCACTTGCGGTTCTATTCACAGCTAACCTAGCAAATTCCAAATACTAGAGAGCATGTTATTAGATGAGTGCTGCCTTTTCCTCACATACAAAAGATGACCTACAACTCACCTCCCTATGGATGTGAGGGGAAGGACATCCTCTCCTTAGTGAGGATGTTTTGTTGCCGCTGTGTCCAAACTGTACAGCATAGTATGATTGGCATCTGACCAACACAGCAACCAGCACATCACCCACCAATTTGAGGTCTCATCCCCATGCCTGCCTGAGAGGTACAAACACTCCATTCCTGCTACAAAGCTTCTTTGCCAGAGGAAGTGCCCCAAGGCCATGTCAGAATTTGGAGAGGTGGTAGGTAGGGTCAGTCATTTCCTCTGCTCTCTGTGTACTGAGAATTGCAACCAAGTACCAGTGCTTCCTGCCAGCACAGAAAGCTCTGGATTGCATTGTGGTAAGAGAAAACTTGAGTGTCCGTATCAGTGATAAATAACATTCTTAATACTTGAAAATGAGAGCTGGTGAAGTATGTTAATAAGTTCTAATGTAAGACTGCTTACGGGGAAACAGATTTTGCACACTTCCTTACAGCAGCCATAAATACCTCAAGGCTGCTGAGGTCTTGGACAAGAGAGGGGAAGCACATACCTTTCTCAGAAATGTATCTTCCTTGGTTCATCCTTCCAGCCAAGCAGTTTGCAGCAGTAGTTGGATGTTATCCTGTGCTTTTAGCATGGCCATAAAAAACAACACTGCGTTTGTCTCTCTCATCTCTGGATGTTGTTTATACTCAGCTGGATGTGGAGAAAGCTCACCAGGCCATCAGGGTTTCTTCCCCTGCTTTCTAAGGCTAATTAATATACTCTGTCCTGTTTACTGCTGCTGCTAGGAATGCCCAGAAACAAGGAGTTGGGGTGGCTCATGTCAGTTGGTTCGAGCTCAGAAAGGGGAAAAAAATAATTTCAATTTTTACCTGAATGCCAGGACTTTTTAAAATGGTGTGAAATAGCAGTGCCTAGCAACAGGAGTGAGCATCGTGTTGCTGTGTATTCAGCAACGCAATCACAGCAAAAAAATGCACACATGAGATTTAATGTATAGAATACGGAAGAGAGCTCAGATCATAACTGGACACTTCCGACCAGCAAAGCACTCAGCAATTCTAATAGAAATATTTTAATCTAAATTATTTGAAATATTCAAATATTTAGATTAAATATTAATAAACATTTCACAAGCAGCAAGCTGAGCAGTTGTAAAAACCTGGCCACTTGTCTTGGAGCCCTTGGCAGAAGAACTCAAGAGTCTTTTATTAATAGGAAGCCTGTATGCATGCACAAATGCTAGAAATCACTGCAAACACAAACATCATTATATTTCTGACCTTTATTTTGAGCTTTGCAGGTAGAAGTCAGAGTTTGAATCTGTGTGTGTATTAGGCTATAAACCTGGTCCCATATGCCAGTGGATGCTGCAAGGGATGCCTGCCCCTTCTTACTTTCATAGTGAAGATGTCCTATAAAGTATTTTTCTTGATTAAAGCTATGACTGTAGTTTTCCAAGCAAAAGAAAGCTGGAGTGCGGGCTGGTCACTCTCCTTGTTTCCCAGGAAAATATTCGGGGGGGGGCTGCTATCTAGTGTTAGTGAGATTGGCCAGTTTTCTGGGTAATTTTATGTCAGAAATTAATCATAGTACAGCTTACGCATACTTAAGGACTCTCACAAGAAGTAATAGAAGCCAATTCATCCAGCACTCTCTACAGGAGGCTGCCATGATTCCTCCAGACCAGTGACACCCGAGCTGCATGTTACAGGGGTGACATCAGGCACAAGCTGCTAGAAATTCCAGAAACACACTTTAGAAGCCTAGCTATAAGATCCCTTAAGCTAGTACCTCAGCACAGCACTTCCAACACCTCATTGTTGTTGTCACAGGAACCTGCAAGCTCATAAGCTGTCTAGTGGTATGCGCTTTCCCATCCAGTGTCCATTGGAGAGACCAGATGAAATCCATACTGCTTCCCAAGTTAGGCTCTACAAGACTATCAACATCCAGAGGGAACACACCCACCCACACTGTGCCAGATCACAGATTTACAGGCTCTGCTTTATAGCATGAAGGCGAAAGAGGAAGCTTTAGATGGTGGTTGCATGGTCCACTGGCCCCTGATCTAGTCAGCAGTCTGCTCTGGGGTTAACAATACATGACTTCACCACAAGTCCCACTTATGTGCTAACTGTTCTGCAAACAACGAGGGAGGGAAAACTTCTCTAGCACCCAAATATGCACAGCGCGTGGGTTCTCATTCTCATCCGAAATGGAAAATTTCAGCATGGATGTTTGCAAACACACTCCTCTAGCAGCTTCTTGTCTGCTGCTCACTCTCACAAGAGGTTTTTGTAATTAAAAACACGTTTGAGGCTTCTGACTACACAGGAATGCTTTCCATTACAGCTGTCCTTAAGCTCTGGCCCTCTGAATGCCCTCAGTAACCCTATGTGGGTTGTGGGTTTTTACCATTACAGGCTTTGTCTCACTATGGCTACTGGTGGAAAGAGTCCCTTGCTTTCCAGAATTCACCAGTACAGTACAAAACCTGAGCAGGAATCTCAAACTAAACTTAGACTCCTGAAATGTGATTTCAGGGTGCTTTCCAGTCCAAGTAGAACCCTCTCAATTGCAAAACAACCAGCAGGGAAAAAAAAGTATTTGTTTGGCAACAAATAATAACGGCCAGAATTGACATGAAATCATTTTAGATTTGTCCACATAAAAAAGAAAATATCTAGCAGAACAAAAAATGTTTCTGCTGTAAACACCAATTGCTGGAATTGTAAACCAAAGGAAATAGCAACTCCTCAAACTTCTAAGCAACTCTTAGAAATAAATTCAAACCAAAACATTTACACAGCTTGGGTATAATTATCTTTCCCCGTTGTCTCTACTGGATGCATTAATGGGAACAGATGTTTCTAGAGCTATTTAGTAAAACTATATAGATTCATGTCCAGTTTAGGAAATAGTAAAAACTGGTGGAGTTGAGAAGAATTATCCACACATTTTTCTTATTTTGTTCTTCTAAATAGACACCATCAGCCACTGACAGAATAAAGGTCTAGACTGACTTTTGACTTGAAGCCCCACACTACTTCTTAGACTTGTGTGTGCATACCCTGCTTTACCTGCTCCTCCATCCTCATAAGCTTCTCCAGCTCTGTGGGCACATAGCACCAGCCCTTACTCCTCAGAAGATGCCAGCAGTACAGTCAGAGGCACAATTTGCTTTTGGATGCTGGCAAGGGTTATTTCACACTCTAAATGGCTACAGCCTAACACCTCAGCCAGGTGGGTTTATTAGAGACTGCTCTAACAGATAGGTCTCCAGACAGAGGCCTGTTTATTTTATCCTTCCTGTGTACTACTGTTAAGCTCTATTCCACAGGTTCTTCTGACCTAGAGTCATCTCATGTTCTGTCTCACGTATACCGAGCTGATCACTGGTTGCTTCACTGGAGCACATTGGCAGCCAGAGAACGCAAACTGGAGGTGTCCTGCTTCAAATTCTGGGGACTTTTGTAAAGTCTACAAGGTAGCTGAATAGCCTATCCCGTTCTCACAGGCACAGAGCAACTTGTATAAGAGGATATCAAAGTACTTTAAAAAACCCCAACCCTCTAGTGTGCAGGAAACGGCCAAGAACCATCTCCAGTTCTCAACAGCATAAGGGAGGAAGTGCGCAACTTTCAGTTACAGAACATCAAATCTGTCCACATGGCCAACCAAATCTGAAGTAAAGCAGACTAAATTCTTATTTCATTCTAACAGCCCTGGGAAAAAATATTCCCCTTGAGTGGAAACACAAAGAGTGGGAGTATTGATCATGTACAACAAAGTAGGTAAAGAAGGAAGAAGACACTTTTTTTTTAAATGGAAATGCAAAGAAACCACTGAATTTTCAGAGCTTTATATACTTTGTTTTCTCTTCCAGGAGGGAAAACTCCTAGGCTTCAGGTATTCAAGCTGGGAGGCACAGTTGCCCCAAGTTTCTCACTCTATTAGGGTGAGAGATAGATAAGGCTGAGGCAGGACATCTCTCAACTAGCAACACTGAGGTGATGCTCTGAACTCACAGGTCATACTAAGAAGCCCGCAGTTAGAGGCCTTCATCCTTTCAGTTGGGATCTCTTAGTCTTCAAATGACAATACCAAATATTTATGATTCTATTAGAGGCAATTCCTGTGTATTTGGCATCAAATAAATTTATACCTCAGCTTACTTGGCAAATAAAGAGACTAGGAAAGCAACATTAGAATAATATCTAAAAGCATGACAATCAAATCAGAAACTCTAATTTTGGAGGAGAAGACAATGGAAGAAAAGACATTTGTATCCTGATCACTCTTACTTAGACAAGAACAGTGCTGGAGAAGGAGATTTCCACAATCAGCAGAGACACAAGTGGAGAGGCTGCTATAGCAGTAAAAGTGCGTTTTCTACAAGAGTTTAATTTATTCAGACAAAACGCGGTTATGACAAAGATTCAGTTTAACTTCTATAAAGTAATTTCACAGTAAGAGGAATTGCTAGCACAGATGTACCAACTAGTTTTTTTTTTTATCAGACATCCAGTTACAGATGGAACACAGATTTCCCTTTAGCTGCAAAGCATTTACAGTTTGCTTTTAATCAGATTTTCTTTCAAAGACACAAGTGAGTTACACATAAAAGTTCATGAACTCAAACCAGTGGTACAAATACAAAAACAAAATAACTTGGACTTTGCTGAACTTCCAGATCTGAGGTTTAATGCGTTATTTGATTTATAGTGCTGCTGAGTGCAGCCATGACACTGACACAGACCAGAGAAGTGTTGCCTTGGCCTGTGCTGCACTGGAGTTCGACTTAGTACTGCAAGCTTTACAAGAGGACTCTCAAGGGAGTCTGAATTTTGCACATCAAAGTCCTTCAGCTGGCATTTTCACAGCGATAAAAAGACATAAAATGCGTCCAGCCCAAAAGGGGCTCCTGGTTGGCTCAGTTGGTAGAGCATGGGACTCTGAATTCCTGGGGTCATGGGTTCAAGCCCCATGTAGGACATCTTGAGACAGTACTGTAGGCTTACCCTGATCCAGAGGGGGAGGTTGGACTTAGATGACCTTTTGAGGTCCCTTCCAACCTATAACATTCTGTGAAATGCACCAGTTTAAAATAAGAGTAGCAAATAGGAAAACGAGTCTTTTCAGAGTTGCAACAGCCTCAGGTGCTAGTGCATCACATGTATCTAGCATGTAAGTTTGGGAAAAACACTGTTATAAGGTAAAGGATAGATTGAAAATAGAAGGTCAACGACTAGCCAGACCATGCAGAGACAGCTTCCCTGTCCTCAGGCTCAGCTCTGGCCAACCAACTATTATTAACTTTAAAATTCTTTTCCAGGTTTGATAAAAAAAAGAAAATCATGCAACATATTAAATTATTTCAGTGAGAATCCTCTTCAGTCTTTTGCTTAGGTACAACACGCAAATGGGTATATTTTTTAAAAGTTAATTATACCCAGGAAATCATGTGATCGCTTATGAAAATTTGTTCAAGTGATCTTGAGAACAAGCAGTACCTCCCCTTCCTAGGAAAAGCATTGCGAGGGAGGGGTGACACATTACCTTCAGCACTGCATTTGAGGGAAACTGCTGCCCAGATCAAGTGGCAGCATGTACCGATGATTCACTCCCCAGTACGATGAGGCAGAGAAGAGTTTGAGTCCTGTGCCAGTCAGACCAAGAGCATGACACCTCTCTACCCTGTGGGCTCTGATGCTATTAAAAATATTTACAGGAACCCTTCGTGAGCCAGGTCTACAGCAAAGAGGACAGCTGCGGTGCAGCATGTTACTGCTCAGCTCTTAGTGACACAGCCCCAGCAAAAGTACTATTTCAGGAGAAGTGACTTTTGACAGAAAAGCAACAGATAGAAGAGTCACAGATACAACTAAATAACCAGGATGCAATAAAATGCCATGGCCATCACAAATTTCTTCACTGATAACCTACAACAGAGAAAACCATACCAACGCTGTACATAAAGCGAGCCAAGATGAGTAAATCAACTTAAAAAAACAGTAATCTCTATTTTTGTGCTGGGGAGTGTTCTTCAACTGAAAGACATTGGCAAGCCCTGCACATTCCTTCTAGAACATGCCAACCCTCCTAAAAATCTAAGTTTTCCATGCAGTGACAACATAAGCACTTAAAGATAACCTAATGTTTATTCCAGTAGTACGTGTGTAGGATTAAAGCTTATAGAGGAAGTCAAAGCAAGACTGAAATAATCTCAACAAACTCTGAAAGCGCGTTTATAAACAAGCCCATATGACCAATTCCCCACGGCTGCTGCCAAGACCTGGCATAGATTAAATCAAGTATCGTACAGGTTTTGAAATATGGGAAACTTGTTGCTACAATACTGAATTTATGGAAAACACAACGTACAAATGAGTTTAGAAGCTTCAGGAGCTACAAGCACATGTAATGGGTAAAGAGTGTCTCTGGTTTAGCTTCTGCTGATATGAGTAACCGTGCCCTGCCAAACAACTCCCCGGTGCCAGGGACAAAGTGATCTCTAGCACTAGATCTGACAATAAACCATTTATTAAGCATTCTTCTCATCCACAAGAGATATTTTGCCTTCATCATAAAGACTGCACATTTGCAAGTTAATACTGATCCTGTGGCAATAGTGAGTCAGCGGATAGCAATTCTGTGGGTTTTAGTTTCATGGAAAGCAGTAAGAAGAAGAGAGCCACCATTAGTTCTGCCATTAGCATCAGTAATGAGGGCTGCACCAGTCTGGATGTGACTGTTCTTATCTACACTTCATCTTTGTCAGCATCGCCTGTATATACAATGCAAAATCCTGACACAGAGTCTAAAAAAACAACCCAAGAAAAAGCCAAGCAAGCATTTCATACTAATTGACTTTGTGGAGTGTGATAATTTTTTTCACCAGTAGCATTATGACTGTTTGCAATCAAAATCCTTCAGCAGCATCAAAGTACAAGGCAAGCAAAAGAGTCCTACCCCACGGGTGGAAGACAGGATCCATTTTAATGTAAGCAAGCAAAGGAACAAAATATTTGGATGAAAAGGTAAAAATAGAGCTTTACTTCAAGTAATGGAAAGAGCTAAATGAGGCACAAGTTTTAACTGTTTATAATTTTGAATCCTCAGCTGTGACCATTTCAAGTATTTTCCAAGATGACAAATAGCACACGAAGAGGTGACACTGGAGCGAGTTCCATACAAGCTTTGATACTGAAGCAGCGACCCAGATCAGACAGATCACGCAGACAGCGGTTTCAATCTACATATTGTGATTATCACATATTCCGATTATGAAAACCCACCTTAATAGGCTTTTACGTTTTAAAAAAGATAAAAGAACATTCTCAACTTCCAGGCACAGTGAAGCACACAATTTTAGATAATTAGTTACACTTTTTGTTTGAAATTATAAAAATTAAACCTAACAGTTAATGTAAGCAGTAGCTTGAAATAGGATTGTTTTAATTTGGTTTTATTTCTTGCAATATTGGTTGGCTCTAAAAACGTCATGGAGAGAACCACAGCTGGAGTGACACGCTAAGCTTTCAAGAAGAAAACAGAAGCCCATCAGATAACAGCAAATGACAATTTCAATCTTAAAAATTGAACTACTGGTCACAGATCAGTAAAGATGCAAGTTGCTGTAACTCAAAGACATTATTCTCAAACTAGAAGATATTTTCAAGTGTCCTAAGTATCCCTGAGAATCTTTTCCAACACAATTTAATTGAGTAAAGAGCACGCGCATGTGTTTGTGTCCATACGTGTGTGGGTGAGGAAACAAAGAGTCATTTAACTTTATCTAATTTGTCTCTATTCTCAAATCTGGAAAAAACAAATGCAACTCAAACTCCCCCTCGGCCTTCAATTTTTCTAAAGTTCTCCTTATATTTTTTCTCTGTTTTCATTACTAGCAAAATATACTAGCAAAATATACTCTCATGGTTAATAGAACAAAAAACTTTACAGGGATTTTGACAGATAACTACTGCGATGAAAGAAACATTTATGGCTTAGCATGCATAGTGTCAGGGCACATTTAAGAAAGCACTTCATGTTTACTACATTTAAATCAAATAAAAAGATATCAAGTGTCCTCTTTCAAAGGGTTTTTGGGTTTTTTCCCCTCAGAATTGGCCCAAAACTGAAGAAGCTGACATGAACTATTTATTTCCCAGGTTCTTTCTTGGGAGGTAGTCCAACATGTTCATCCTGTTAAGGCTTGTCCTTTACAGAAGACTTTTTAGAATGATTTCTGTGTTACAACATTTCAGCCCAGGTAAATCTGTCAGTGTGTTGAAGTGTGTTGACTTCTGAAAATGGAAAGGAAATGTACCTTCATTCAGCTGAAGATCCTCTGTTGCTCTGAGGGAAGGCCATGTATCACAAACAACCTAAAGCACAGTGACACAACTGCTCTAGGTCATCGCTCAAGGGGAGCAAATGGCATCTGATGGACCAGAAATCCAGGTGTGGCAGAGAGGTTGAGCTGTGCTTCCGGGCAGTTACTGGAGTGAAGGGGTGACATGACTTATGTGACTTGTGGAAAATAAGAGGACAGTATTTCCCTGCACAGTTTATTTTTCTACATTCTAAAGCTCCACACAAAAACACCTGCTTTTGAAATAATCTCTTAGGTAAAAATAAGTAATTTTTTTTGTCTTCCGTCCGTTTGTAGAACTCTGAGAACAGAACTGCACTCTTCTTTCTATGCTCAGTCTCTCAGTTGTGCAAGCACTCTTTGCAGTAACCTACCGAGGATCTTCACAGCACGTCTTGAAACAGTGCAGCTTTGCCCCCAGGGGCCATTTTCAGCCTGCTCAACCATAGCATGACTATAAAGACAACATTTCAGGAAAAAATGATTAAATCCTTGTCCTTGCAATCTGGCAACAAAGGTGAACCCACAGAAAAGTGTATAGGTCTCACTCCAGAAGAATTAGAGTTTGAAACTGAAACTGTGGCTCTTGCCTGTTCGTAGCAATCATCATTGCATAGGTGATACATGCAGCAACATCTGGTTTGGGGAATTTCTCCACACAGGGATTCCGAAGCATCTGAGATCTGCCACCCTGTGAGGTACGAGCTTCCTGTAAGTGGAAGCAGATATAACTTCCGCTGTGCCCTGCTGCCTGTGGTCTCCTCCAGATCTCTTGCTACTAAAATTTGTCAAGCAGACACGTGAGTTTTAATTAAACAAGTGTTTGCCTGTTCCTGTTCAAGACAGGAGAAACTACCCCAAGCAGCTCATCTAGGATGTTTTCAAGGATTGATCACTTCTGGAACAGCAGATACTCAACAAGCACGCACAGGCTTTCACTCAGTCAATACTTTAATATAATAGCACACAACACACTTGACTTAGAAAAGTTACCTGGAGTGAGAAAGTGGGGAGTAGACAGATATCAGAGTTGGGTTTTGTATCATGTCAGTAAAACTCACACACACAAAAGTCTATGTTATTAAAAGTCAGCTGAATTAGCTTTTAGCTTTAGAAATACATTGTTCATGTATTTACGGCTGGAAGACTGGGAATGTACTTCATGTACTTCAATTGTAATGTGTTCCTTTAAGCATTCAATTGTGCCACAAAACTACAATATGAGGATTGTTTCCCAAAACAAAAGGACTCTGACCCTATTTTTTTTAAGAAATGAGTTAGTAAGTGATAAATCCTCCACTCCTTCACTTCATATGAAGTTCTTTGTCTCTCCCTCTCACCTCACTCAGTGCAGGAAAGCCAGCAAACACCATACTGAACCCAGCAAGAAGCGTTTGATGCAATTGTGGTGCCTAAAAACAGCTGGAAGTTCATTTTGCAAGGTTGAATCTGCAGGTGAAGTTCAGTTCTGAGTTCTCCTCAGGATCCCTGAATTAGATGCCTGAGATATAGGGCACACTTCATAAAGTGGTAGATATCCATCATCCCCAGGTTTGCTAGAAATCAGAACCTTTACACAGGGCTAAAGCTGCCAATATTTTTTGTGTTCTCCAGATTTTTCAAGAAAATACAAAACAGATGGCTTAGGAAGGAAGTGCCTGTGGAATTCTAAGTGTTCAGGAATAAAATCTTTAATTTTCTTAAAATCAGATCCTTAAACCTTAAGTCAGAAATACCATATTGGAGTTATTGGAGCATAGAGGAGATACATAGAGTAAGATGTGACTGCCATTTGCTCAATGCCCACTGTGCAGGTTGGGACCACCACCATCATTTACCTGCTCCACATCACTAGGCACAGAGAACGAGCCATGAAAGGATCACTGGGGCCACTCCTGTTCAACATCTTTATCAGTGATCCTGATGGGGGGATTGAGTGCCTCCTCAGTAAGTTTGCAGACAACACCAAGTTGGGAGGGAGTGTCAATCTGCTGGAGGATAGTAAGGCTATTCAGAGGGCCCTCGACAGACTGTATCGATGGGCTGAGGACAATTGTCTAGGTTTCAATAGATTTCAATAGAGCCAAGTGTCGGGTCCTGCATTTTGGTCACAACAATCGGATGCAGTGCTACAGGTTGGGGGCAGTGTGGCTGGAAAGCAGTCAGGTGGAAAAGGACCTGGGCATTCTAATTGACAGGCAGCTGAATATGAGCTGTGTGCCCAGATGGCCAGTGGCATCCTAAGTTGTATTAGAAACAGTGTGCCCAGCAGGAATAAGGAGGTGATCGTCCCCCTGTACTCAGGTGAGGTTGCATCTTGAGTACTGTGTCCAGTTTTGGACACCTCAGTACAAGGGAGACGTCGAGGTGCTGGAGCAAGTGTAGAGGAGGGCAACAAAGCTGGTGAAGGGCCTGGAGAATAAATCTTATGAGGAGAGATTGAGAGAGTTGGGGCTGTTTAGTTTGAGGAAGATGAGGCTAAGAGGAGACCTCCTTGCTCTCTACAACTATCTGAAATGACACTGTAAAGATGTTGGTGCTGGTCTCTTCTCACAGGTAATTCAACCAGGTAGCTTCAACAGGTTAGGTTTAGATTAGACATCTGGAAAAAATTCTTCACAGAAAGAGTGGTCAGGCACTGGAATCGTCTGCCCAGTGTGGTGGTTGAGTCACCATCCCTGGATGAGTTTAAAAGATGCTTAGATGTACTGTTAGGGGATATGGTTTAGGGGTGAAATTGTAGAGTAGGATTGGTGGTTGACTTGATGATCTCAGGTGTCTTTTCCAACCTGAATGATTCTGTGATCATCTTCACCTGTCACCATACCCAGCAGCATACCATCTGCTTCACTGGTGTTTGTACTTTGGACATACTATGAAGTTAAAAGTATCTGATATTAGCAACATCTCAGATAATCTCTCCCCCATGCAAACACCCAGTCTCTCTTACTTTTTCCCATGCACACACTTTTAACAAATAACAACCATAAATATTAATTATTCACAGAGTGTTAATTGAAAAACACTCCAAAAAATCATTGACTGGTTTGGGTTGGAAGGGACTCCAGAGATCATTTAATTGCAAGCTCCCTACCATGCACAGGAACACCTCTCACTAGATCAGGTTGCCCAGAGCCCAAACCAACCTGGCCTTGAACACTTCCAGGCAGGGGACATCCACAATCTCCATGGCCAGCCTGTTCCAGTGCCTCAGCATGCTCGTAGTAGATAACTTTTAACTAATGGCTAATCTAAATCTGCCCTCTTTTAGTTTGAAATTATGACCGCTCATCCTATCACTGCTGTTCCTGGTAACCTGGTAAGGGTCCCTTCTTATCTTTCCTGTCAGCCCTCTCTGAGTACCAGAAACCTGCTATAAGATGTGCCCAGAGCTATCTTCTCCAGACTGAAGAAGCCCAAATCTCTCAGCCTGTCCTCAGGACCCTCCTCTGGACCCACTACAGCAGGTCATGAAGTTGTTTACCCATCAAACAAGCTGTCACCAAACAGACCTGCTTATTCTCTGCACAAGTTATATTTTCTGTAGAGCACTAAAGAATGGGGATGGACTTTCCATTATTCACTGAAAAAGCAACAGTGACTTAAAAGCCAACACACAAAGTCTTAATGGAAAATATCCCCAGGTCCAATACAGCAGTGGGTTTGAAAGCTTCAACACTTTCTTTACCACAATGACTTGCCACAGCCCACAGCAGAACAAGGAACTGGAAGGCCAAGATTAATATCCTGAAAACTGGACTGTTCTCCAACCTAAAATGTCTCAGACTATCATACACATTAGCAAAGGTAGAAGCAAGACACTATCAGGTAGGCTATTTGAGTGTTTGATCTGTTGTCCGCACCTTGCCAGCCACTGGGGTCCCTGAGAGCAGAAGGCAAGAGACAGAGTGAAACTCCTGACTGCTCAGAGCATCCACAGGCAGAATTGAAGGTGGAAGGCACTTATATATGTGCCAAAGTTCAGAAAGAAATATGCTTTAGGCTGCTTCCAAAGAGCTTCTTTGTTACTACAGCTTATGTAGGCAGCTCTTGGAATTGTATACTGGCAGAAGACAGGGAGTCAGGGAGGTCCTGTGAGGGAAATAATGTGTCTTTATTTGAAAAGTCTTATTTTAAATGCTTCTAGTGTTCCCTACCGAAAGACATGCCCAGGTTACGCACCCCTTTGAGATATTTAGATTGTCTAAATGAGACAGGTGCCTAAAACCAAAAGTGTATCAGAGGAGCTATAAGGAAGAGAGACAAAAGGCAAGAAGAGTGGGAGCAAGGAGGGACGGAGTTACAGCAGTGGAAGCGTCACAGGAGATGGGATGAGGAAAGTAGCACAGAACTATAGGACACGAGAGGTGAACAGATCAGAAACGGAGTGGTGTAGAGGCAAGAAAACCATGGCTGGCAGGACAAGGGAAGAAAATAGCATCTTTGTTTTATACTCTTGCATAGTCTTTCCCTTTATTTTTGCACCAAGCATCAAGCAACACAACAGAAAGCCCAAATAAGCTGACTAGTAGTTGTGCTTTTGATGCAATAGCTCTTAGTTTTTTGCCTTCCCTTTCCACCCCCATCTGGCCCTGCAGTTAAGTGCTGACAGACGATCCCGACAAGGCCAACATTATCGTCACATCAGCTTTCTGCTTCTCTGCCTTTTAACCACCTTGTCCCTCCAGAAGTGTCACCTCAACAGCTCTTGAACAGTGAATTTCCCAAGGTTTCGTCTTTCATTTGCTCAGATGACATTCAGGAAAACTCCTTGAACTGGTACAGTTAATGCTTAATTGTCAGAGATTAAAACAGAAATCCTACTGCATTAATGGAGGCTTCTTTTGCTGCAGTGACTGGTGGCTGTTGCAGCTGCTTAACACTTGCAATGTTTTATGGGCTTCAGACACTGTAAAATGCACAGAACAGGTTTGGGTTGTTTTTTTTGAGAAAAAAAAAGCTTATGTCATGTAGTTTTCCATGGGGGGATTTGGATGGTGCTCAAAAAGAAAGATGAAAGACACAACGAGATTCTAGCAGATTAACAGAACTGCATTTCTAAGCTTACAACTATTTTTTGTAAGAAAAGGTACTGTCTGAAACATATTGACATTGAGACGAGTGCTCCGTCACAGTAGCACTACTTCACATAATAGAACTACAGACAAGGATGCTTGGCCGGGAGAAGAGGACTGCAGGGCTTTCAAAGGCTGAGGAGTTCTCCTTTATCTCCATTAGCATTTTGTGCCTCCACATCACATCTGCTTATCACAAGCACGGAGATAACAGGGAGACTTACCCTGAACTACTTCACTGAGAGGTCTGAATATGGCAAAAATGATCAACATCCTTCTGCCCTCAGCAGCCCCACAGCTGTCCAGCAGCGCTTGTGATTTTAGGTTTCAAACCAAGCTGTTACTTCCCCTTGACAAGCCACAGACATTAATAGGATTTTTGCTGTAATTGCGGATTAAATTTGTCTTTTACCTTCCTTAGCTACAAAGTACTTTAATATATTCTGTAACTCTTACGAAACACCATCAAAAATCATCAGGGGCTGACATGGTTGTGCAGCTATACTGGAGGTACAGACACATGCCTGGAGCCCTAAAAGTTCAAACAAGGTCATAATTCCCCTCCTAAAAAGCCCCAGCAATGAAACTTTAACCTGTGATGAATGAAGTCTCCAAGATATGCATAATAAAAAGGAGCATTACTGATTTCAATCTTTTGAGAAAAAGCAGAGGACAGCTTTGCAGCAAAATTCAGAATTTTAATTTCATTTTCTGAACTTACTTCCCCATTAAGACAGAGATAAACTTTTATGTACAGCTTTTAAAAAGTAATTGTAAATATGGGCGAGATACTGGACAGCATTAAGATTTTTTCCAGAGCTTTGTAGACGCACTTTCAATCATTATTTGCTACAGTCACTTATTAAAATAAGAATTTGTGCTTAACTTTTAGATTTATGCAGCATGGAACAGCTTGTTATTGGCATCTTCCATTACAGCTCTTCCAAATCCACCATCATCTCTCTCCGTTTCCTTATCTGTTGATTAACCGCAACTGCCTTTAGCACTAATTACTCATTTTCCAAGCAAGATGGAACACTGTGTTCAAACCTTGTAGAACAAATCACTAATTTGGTGGAATCATCAGAGAATCCTCTGTGTTGTTTCCACATTGCCCTTTATCTTTTGCTATAAGTGGCTGACAAACAGTTAGGCAAAAGCCTCACTGCAGTGGGGCTTACTAAGAAAATTTTGCCAAAACTTTTGAGCTTGACAGTGTGTTTTGAAGTGTGTCAGAAAGTATTCTATCACAGTTACACAGAGCCCTTATTTCTTACTTGCTCATCATTCTACAATTTAATGTATGGCAAAGATATAGATATTTTTTCCAGCTCCATATCGTTTTCTTTTATCCAAAGGTGGAGAAGCACTGGAAAAATAGGAAAGTGGGCTAAAAAGGTGACATAGCAACACATTCAATTTTACTGGAGCCTTAGAGAGTTAACAGGCTTTCTTGACCTCTGGGAAACCACAGTGCCCTCATGTACAGTGACACACGAGCAGTCGGGCATGAGCTTTGTGTGCTAGTACCAGGTTATTTTATAGACCTGTTAATGTGAAACAATGATTTGGAACACAGGAAAATAAAGGAATGAAGAAAACTGGAACCAGGCAAGAGAGACTATCAGTCTTCACCAACAGTCTTAAAAGACTTAAGCTGGAAAAGTCTCCTTGGTTCCATGCAACAAAAACATGTAAAAGCAGAGAAACATGCATGACAGGTGGTTTTTTGTATGCTGTGAACAGAAGCCAAAGTATTTGTAATGCCGTCTGCTCCTTGATTGCCCAGAATTATGGCAAACACACACACACACACACATTTGGAGAAACAACTGAAAAAAACCAACAACCAACATTTTAAGGACTGATCAAATTGCTTCTTACCAGCTGTTCTTCAGTGCAGTGAAGAAGCTCTACCCAGTATAGAAAGGACTGTAGGATCTGGTGTGTTGTGGAAATTGAACGTAGCAGTTGCTTTACAACTTTTCTCTGACACTGCAGATGTTTGTGATGGTTCTCTTAGCACTAGGAGTTATACTGTCTTTAATGCCATCCCACACAGCCTGCATCTCTACTCACAGACATGTAACTGGACTCCAGTTTGAAATTTGTGTTGTTCAGAAGACAGACCCTTGCAGCACACACTCTTGGAGGATAAGCTGATCTGCAGAATCTCTTGCTATTCCCCACTGATTAGACCATAGCAGCAATGCCTTTGATATGTGTTTGTCTCCAGCTGAACTGTTAAAGGTTAGACATTGCTTTTAGCAACTGAAAGCTCCAGGAGCATAAGGAGTAGGATACAAGTCTCAGCTCCTCATGTAAAGTCACCAGCCCAAGCGCAGCCTTTGGCATAGTGAAATTCAGTTCTGCGTAGGCTGCTGAGGCTGTTCTAGCATCTGGAGCTCTGAGACAAATACTAACCTAACTTAGACAAATACTAACCAAATACTAACCCAAGCATCCAATGGCACTTCCTGACCAGCAATGCCTGATATGAACACCAGGTGTGTGCTGTGGAGGTGAAGAACTGTTGCCAGATGAGAATTCTAACAAAATCCATGACAATTCCAGCACTGGAAAATGTTAGTCTTGCTGCAAAACAACCCAGTAAGACGAGAGGGAATTCAGTATTGAAAGCTCCTGCTTTAAGAAAATGAAACAATAAATCCCAGAAGGGGGGGCAAAAATAAATCAGCAAAAACATAAAAGTAAAGTTACTGCTGGATCTCTTTCAGCTTTGCCTCAGTTACCACCTTCTTTCTAGCTTTTTCTGTAATTCAGAGAAGCAGCTCTTCCTGCTCAGCCTTAGAGCAGCAGCCAGCTGAGCTCTTGGCATCCAAGGATGCAGAGAAAGCCTGCGAATCAACAGGACTGAAGGTCTGCAAAACCTGCTTTCCTCAAATCTGGCCCCACATCATATTTTTTCATGCCTGAGACCAAGACTCAACCACTTCACACTTAAGAAAGGAGGTTAAATGAAATGTGTTTACATAGCTCCCTGGAGTGGAAGGTGAGAATGCACAAAAATTAAAATGCTACCCAGTGTTTGTTACTGTTTCTACATTTCGGGTATTAATTCCTTTCACGCATATTTCAAAAATGCTCCCTCAAGGCAAACCAAAATAATAAAAGAAATGCCACCTCAGCCTGTTTCACAGCTACTAGATTCTGCCTTTTGTTGTTATGAAGCTTTTTTCCTTCCTGTTAGTGAGACAGTTTTGTCTGGATAGTCGCATTAAGCCAAGATGAAGTATTCAGCCACAACGGCTGTTTATTCCTCACTTTCTGCAATACTCATTTATCCCTTGTGGTGCAGAAACCAGTTGCTTTTCAGTACAAGGACAGTGGGAGCAGTAAAAACAAGCAAGGACAGACAAGCTCTGTACAGGAAAGAGACCACTCATCAGGAATGAGAGATGCAGGTAGGGAACAGCCAACAGACCGAAAATTCATTGAAGTAAACACTGAACAGCAGTCCCCAGCCCCTTTTCTGTCTGACACGAGGCACACAACTGCTTTCAGTGCCTGCATTTGGGATCTTACCAGACACCAGCAGGGATAGACTCTTTCCCCAGCCACCAATCCTCAACATACTTGCAAACCATTTATCATATCTCCATACTGAGAGAAAAGAAGACATTATTAAAGAGATCTCTCAGCCTGCAGAAACTCTGTATTGCTTTGCAGCAACCACATCCCACTGCCTGCTACCCACTTCTCAGGAAGTTGAGCCCTTGGAGCCACTAGCCCTGTGCAGAGGACACCAGTGTAAGGAGCTGCACCAGCACCCCTTCAGTGACAACTCACTCAGTTTCCCTCTGTTCAGACCTTTCTAGCATAACTGATACCCAGTTCCACACACATCAGAACCTGATGTGTACGTTCAGCTAGTTTCAAGCTGCAGTATCACAGCAAGACAGGTGACCACGAAACACAAGAATGGGTTGTCATCAGTAGAAAACAGGTCTGGTTTACACCAATGAAACACTCATTCTTATCTCAGGAGACATCTTAGATTACATGATCTGATGATTTTCACTGTTGACCTGGTTATCAGCTTGCAACCTGGCATGGAGCAGCACACTTTGCTAACCCAAACTTTGCAGCTGCAAGCAGAGAAAGTAAATCCTTTTCTGAGTTCAGGCTGCTCAGAACATCAAGACAGATAACTTTTGCAGTACCTAGCCACATGCAGCTTAGGAGTTAAAAAATTCTCAGACATTGCTAATTCAGTCATCAGAGCAATGGTAATCTTGACTTCAGGAAGAAGACTCCAGGTTAGACAGCTGCTGTTCCTATTATGCAGGCAACGTGACTTACAATTAAGTAAAGTTTTGACAAGTGGGAACAGACTGCTTTCTGTGTGCCACCTTCACTTTATCACAGCTTCCATTTTTCTAGTTCAAGTCTTCTCATCCTCCAGACTCATTAACGTTACTCCTTGTGGCAGCAGCACATCCATCAGTTTAGATTGTTTTGAGCAGAGCTGCCTTGTCCCAACACTAAACTGCTAACACAGCACCTCCAGGATTCTACTAAACCAGATGCATGCATTTCATCAAGCCCTATTTAAGCAGGCTGACAAAATTCCACATCAGGAATGCCAAGGCGTGGCTGGAGCTGAACTTGGCAGGGATGTACAAGATGATCTTCTATAGATATGTCCACACGAAAAGGAAGGTTAAAGAAAGGTTCCCCATCTGGGCTCCCCAGTTCAAAACAAAGATCTGCTTGACAGAGTCCATGAGGATGATTAAAGGACTGAAGCACTTATCTTATGAGGAAAGACTGAGAGACCTGGGACTTTTCAGTCTGGAGAGAAGGTTATGACAGAAGGAACTTCTTCACAGTGAGGGTGATGGAGCACTGGAACAGGCTGCCCAACAGGGGTTGTGGAGTCTCCCTCTCTGGAGAAGTTTAAAACCTGCCTCACAGAATCACAGAATGTTACAGGTTGGAAGGGACCTTGAAAGATTATCTAAGTCCAACCCCCCTCTGCTGGAGCAGGGCAAGCCTACAGTAATGTCTCAAGATGTCCTACATGGGGCTTGAACCCATAACCCCAGGAATTCAGAGTCCCATGCTCTACCAACTGAGCCAGTTCCACCCACTATGCCTTGATGTGTTCCTGTGTGACTTGGTCTAGGTGATCCTGCTGTGGCAGAGAGATTGGGCTAGATGATCTTTTAAGGTCCCTTCCAATCCCTAAATGATTCTATGATTCACAGACTTAACTCCTACTTGAACTACTACCTGGGTATGACATGACATATTGGAAATCCAATTGTGGTGGCTTTTTCAGTGCTTGGTTCAGCCTGTTTTTTTTAGATGAGATTTTATGTCTTCCAGAGACAGCTGTAGGGTTTTCAGAATAAATAAGGTATTGTGCAAAAGAAATAAGAGGAAATCCCCTCTGAACTTGCAGATAGCTTGTGGGTGAAACATAGGCTGCTCCAGAGGCAGCATCAGCCTTACTCATTAATTTTTAGATTGTGTAATACAACTGAGACATGAAGGGATTTCCAATGTTTAGAAACACCTCAATTCTTTTGCCAAAAAAATGACAAAAATGATAGAACAAAAAGTCTAGCATATGTAATAAGCTTTAACTTTGCCAAGATCCGTTATTTGACAAGAAAATCCTGACAAGAAGATTAGCAAATCGTATATTAGTCTTTTCATAAAAGCAGTGAAGATCTTTATTACAACAGATCTGGGCACCAGAATTTGGATAAGAACTGGACCATTTACAGAGCGTGAGAGAACACACTGCTCTACTGGTTGCTTCGTCTGACCAGACATAACTTAGTGTGAATCACAAGTCAGAATCCAAATTTCAGGACATTTTCAATCAGTAATTCATTGAAGACAAGGAATGGGATAGCTAACATTCTGGGAAGCTGGGGAGGGACTATTTAGGATGTCAGGTGGTGACAGAACTAGGGGGAATGGAGCAAAGCTGGAGATGGGTAGATTTAGAGTGGATGTGAGGAGGAAGTTCTTCACCATGAGAGTGGTGAGGGCCTAGAATGGGTTGCCCAGGGAGGTGGTGGAGGCCTTGTCCTTGGAGGTGTTTAAGGCCAGGCTGGATGGGGCTTTGGCCAGCCTGATCTAGGGTGGGGTGTCCCTGCCCATGGTAGGGGAGTTGGAACTGGATGATCCTGTGGTCCCTTCCAACCCTGAGTGATTCTGATTCCATAACTTCTCCAGTGAAGAGATCCTGCTGTGGCAGGGAGATTGGACTGGATGATCTTTCGAGGTCCCTTCCAATCCCTAAAGATTCTATGATTCTATGATTTATGGCAAGTCTTACATGGTATTATGAGCAGTATTATGAGCAATACTGCTAGCCAGTTTTCTCTTCATTTGGTTCCCTTGCCAGTAAAGATAATAATTTAATGTAGCATTGCAGTTCAAGACAAGAATTGCTTCATGGTCAAGTATATATAAATGCAAACAAAACATAGTAACAAAGTAAAAGACACATCTAGAAAAGGCACAATCAACACTGCATTGCACTAAAGCATTAGCAATAGGACCGAACATTTATATACTGGTCTTATATGTATATACCAAATATATATATACAGTTAACTGAGTCATCAGCAAACTTACAGAATGCTTATATTTGGACATCAGAAGAAATACGATATCCACAAATTCTAAGAATTCAACACCTTTCAGTGACTGCAATTCCCAAAGACCTACAGACCAAGATATTTGCTCATCTTGACCCACAGAAGCCTCTCAATAGTGTGACCTAAGTGCAGCTATTCTAACTGACTTTGTCTTCTGTCTTCATACTGCATCACACTAGAGCCCACTGAGGACCTTTTACCTAGTCTTTCCCCGTTTTCTTTAAACCATTCAACTTTAAACCTATTTCTCCTGCTTCACTGTTTCCTGTAATCATTTTGGACAACAAGGAGAACCTGCTAAAAATTTTCCTGTTTATCTGGATTGCACAAATCCTAGAATTACAGAGTAAATGAGGCTCAATTTCATCTGTAGAGATCATCTAATTGTATTACATGGCGTTCTATTACATTGCTAAGGGCCTTGTCCAGCTTAATTTTTGAATTTATCATCATCATCATATGCTCCAGCTCCCTAATCAACTCTTTGACCTTCCCCTGATCTCTCCCAGGTTTGTCATTGTCTTCTGTGTATTGTGGGGCCCAAAACTAGACATAATATTCCAGACACAGCTTTCCATGTGCTGAGATGAAGAGAATACTCAGGTCCCTTCATTTAGTGACTGTGTAGCATACACCCTGATCCTGCTTTGTCACATCCTCCTTTTCTGGTCTCGCCCAGTTGTTTGGTACAATCACTTGAGATGGGATGTTTTACAGGAAAAACTTATTTTTAAAAAATAAATAAATAATCCTATCATATAAGGTGCATAAATAAGAATTCTGCCAGATCTGAGCCCCAAAGGCAGAAAGAGGTAGATGCCAAAAATAAAAAGATACTAAAATTAGAAAATACAAGGCCAGTGAACCTGAAGCTAATGAAAGCAAATAAAATTAATACAAAAGTGTAGATGTATTTCCATTTAGACTGGACTAGACATCACTTCTATTAGCACGGTGTGGAATACTATTTATGCCGTACTACTTATGCACATTCTACTTGGAGAAAACTAGCAACAACAAAAGCAAAGGAGAACAAGGCTTTAACTCCATTCACTTTCGGGCCACTCAAGAGGAATCCTGTGACGAAGAAATTAAATTTTCCTTCAGAACAGCAAAGTACCTCCAATCCTTGCATGGACCTCCGAGTGTCAGGCAGACTTGATTGTTCCATAAATAAACATTCTGAGGGAAGGCAAAGAAAACCAGAGTAAATTTAGAAACACAAACACCTCCCAAGACCTTTAGCTCTGTCTCCTTCCATTACTAGTAGATCCATCATGTAATAATTTTTCAAATACGACAACAGCTAGACAGATGCGATCCCCACATTAAGCTAACACGAGAAGAATTTAGTATAGCCTGGCCACCAGTAACATTTATTGTTACTGGTAATACTTTTTGTGCAAACTAAATCAAATTCTATTTGGGCCCTTTGTTTTCACATGGATCTGAACCCTTTCTTCTTTATGATCTGCACTTTGAACTCTTCAGTCTTTGCCCATTCATCATCCTACAGTGGTTTTGTACCAGAGACACAAGTTCCTATTATTCTTATGCAAGTCACTTTTCTTTCTCTTAAGGGATTTTGGATCAACCTGCTCAGCCCAAGGCAAGTATGAAAATAAAGGCAGGCAAATAAAGAGAAATGAAACCAAGTTGTTAGAGAACTCTTATTTCAATCTAGCAACATATAGGCACTCTATAGCCTCCAGAAAAAATTTATAACTTATCCATATTTTAATACTTGATTATATTAATGGGAACAGAAGTCCAGTGGTGGTGCCAGGCAACCTCAGACTTGCACAGTGGAAGGAAACAAGATGTGTGCACTGGTTTGGAGACGACTGTCACCAGCTTAGGAGCACAAGTAACCCTTGACTCTGATGTAACCACTTGCATGAGAAAAGCAAGAAAGATGGGTCCCAAACACAGAGTAGGTGACTAATTTGTTAAAGAATACTTAGCTGCTATTTATTTATTCACTTTCCCTAGACAGTACTGAAATACCTGAGAAATTAGTGTATTAATTTATCACTTGTTCTGAAATCTGATTTGTTCTAGTCAGGGCATTTGTCTTGGTCACTAATAAGCAAATGTTTCTAGGTCTCATGGCTGTCCAAACAGAAGCAAAAGCTTCTTGGAGCTTGAAGAACTGTGAGGCAAGGGTGCCTGTTAACTCATTTTCCCTAAAACAAGTCAGTCTTTTAAAAGCAGTGATTAAGAGGCTGATAAAAATTACAATAACTTGTGAGCTGCTTTACCCCGAATAGGATGTGCTCTCTACAGTCAGAGACAGCACGTGGACAAAGAAACCCTTGCCCAGCCTTCTTGTCTGTAGGAGCACGCTTATGAGGCTGGGGTAAAAAGGATTTTAGGTTTTCACAACACATGGAGAAATTGATTGGGATTAATAACTCAAGTGCCAAGCCAGGAGAAAGGTTAAGTGTAATTGTGTGATTGTTTCAAAACAAAAGGGACCTGGCACAATCGTTTTCTTCTTGTTTTGTTACTTTCTGCAACAGGGAAGACCATTGCTCAGCCAAATGCTTTCCATGGCTGCATTCACAGCATGCAACTGTTTGCCCCAGGAATTTTTATTCATAAGATGCCGACTTTTCTGAAGCCATGTCCATTGCTGCATAGTGAATCTTTTATAAACAGAACTTCCAACAAGGTCAAATTTTCAATAAACAATGTGTTCCCTCTGCAGGGCTCAAGCATGAAGGCAAAATTCCATCTTATTTACTTCATCTCTTCAAATTAAAAACTATATTTCATCATCCTACCAACGGCAGTTTCCTTATTTGTTGTTGTATGCGAGAAGTCAGGAAAAAGAAGGCTACATACTGTAAATGTAAACCTGGCCCCAGAAACAAAGGTCAGAGCCGATTTGCCTTCTATCAGCACAGGAACCTTTGCATTGGACCTTTGGGATCCACGTGATATCACTGCTGTGATACAGCTCAAAGCCAATGCTCTCTACATTCACATTACAATAGGAATGTTATTATATTTATATTAATTGTCTTTTTCATTGTCCACATATTATAATTGTCTGTAAAAAACACAGGGAGATCTGTTAATATTGATCTTGTTTCCTGTTCTCTAGAGCTTTTTCAAACCATTTTCTTTTTTGCTATATTTCCCCCTTGGCCCAGGTCCACTTGCAAAAGCCTTGGGACAAAGTGTTCTCTTTCACGTTGGCAAAGTGAAAAGCCTGTGCTTTCTCTTATTTGTACAGAAATGGATTTCCATTTTGCTTTCTGCAAACAAGTTGCTTCCCTAACAGAAATAAGCAAACATTTGTTTAGATATTGACTATGTTTGAAAAGAGTTCCCTATATACAGTGTTTTAGGGAAAACTTAATGGAAGGGAAATACATTTACTATTTTTAACTGTAGCACTTTTTATTTTTCACTTTATAATCTTAACTCTTTCTTGCTGACAGATAAGTGTCACTTCTGAAGATCTGCTACATGCAATAAATTCTGAGAGGCTGGAATAAAGAGATCAGTAGAACAGCATATAGATCCATTGAGATTAGGGTTGTCTTTGCAATATGTGACCGTTGTTATTGTGAAAACAAGCTCAATTTACACAAAACGTGTTAAAAGTTCTCTATGAAGCATTAATTCTAAGAAGCATCTGAGGATGGCCTCTCTGGATGTACTGGGAATACTGGACACACCCAGGCATAACTAGGAAATGACCATTGTTGTTGCTGACTTGATGAGACTGGGGGGTACACACACACGCTCTCATTACTAACAACAGGAACTGTTGCCACAGACTGTAAACTTCTAGGACATGCATTACATTTACAGACACATGGTAGAACGATGCAGGACTTGATTGAAATAGAGGGTCATTCTTTTGGTTTAGCTCCTAGCAGTTTTCAAGTCTTTTCTCATTTAAGTTACATGAAAACCATGAAGGAGAGAAGTTGAAACAGTTTCCCCTCACTGAAGCTTGGGAGAATCCAGTCAGCGCTGGTAGACCATGGACCAGTGTTGTGTCTCTCTTCTCCCCAGCAGCAGCGTTGTGTGCCGTTTTGCAGTGGGAGAGCACACACACAGCAAGAGAGCAAGCCCTGCCTTTGAATGGGAGCAATCATGGCAGTCATGAAAATGCCTTGGCTGCTACAATGAAAGTGAGCACACTTTTCAACAAGCAACTCTAGGTGCATGTTCCTTAGCGGCCAAACTGCTACCCACCTGGATATGTTCCTGTGCAACTTCATCTAGGTGATCCTGCTCTGGCAGGGGGATTGGACTAGATGATCTTTCAAGGTCCCTTCCAATCCCTGATGTTCTGTGATATTATGGTGAAACAGTCTACCTTGGCAACACAGTGTCAGGTAAACAGGTTTCATCAACTAATAAACCATTTTTCAAAGAGCCTGTAGGCTGAGGGAATGAAAGTGTTTCATATAGAAGGAAAGAAGCAAAAGAATAAAGGCTTTCAGATGCACCAGTTTATCAACACTTACATTGCCTGTAAAGCCAGACAAGTGCCTTTCATTCAGGTAAAATACAGTCTTAGTTCATTTTCCCCTCCTTCCCAATGAATTCAACATTGACAAATCCTGCCAATTATATCTTTCTGGAAGAAAATATTCTGGTATATTCGGTGTCTGAACAGGGACTTAACACCAGATTTGTACTTTTAAGAGAAGTTTAGAACATGCTTTTTGCTCAAGTCTGAAAAGAATTTCCCTGATGTGTTTCTCTTTCCGCTCTTCACAAGAGAGAGAAATAGCCTTGTAGTAAACCTTAGCGCATACACACAATCTAGCCTTTACGTAAACAAATTTCTTTTTCTAGTATATGACCGTATGATTTCAACTGTTTACTGGAACTTTAAACACAAGTCCAGAAAAGAGAGACACACACACAATTTTCAATTACTCACTGGAAGAAAAGTCTGAGTCAAGAAACTGTATGTCTTAGAACTCCCACGTGCAGACTCATTACTTTATATTTGTCACTATAGCTACAAACAAGCATCCTTGAGCAATCCTGGGTAGAAGGAATCTTTTTATTAATTTGCTAAGTTTTATGAACTGGTTCCATCTCTCGCCTCAAATAAGTGACCTAGTACAGCAGAGCCAAAAAAGATGATATCCAGAGCAACAAAAACTCTACATCCAAATAGGAAACCCCACCTATACATGTGCCCATACAACACACACAATTCTCAATGTCATAGTCTTTCCTCTCATGGCCTGTCTTGTAAAACCAGTTTCAAGAAAGATGGTCCTCTTGCATTCCTCACTACCTCACACTTACAGCCTCACAAGTTAGTTACGTTGGGCATAGTCTACCTCCGCTTCCATCTTAAGAGTACATAGAACCAAACCAGAATTTTAGCGCTCCTTCAGGCTACGGGTTCTACCTCTTACACAATATTTCACTTATCTCTAGTACTTGAGGTCTGGGGGGTGGGAATTGCATTAATTCCTGCTCATATTGGATCAGTCACCCAGGTGCCTTGTTCATGATCTGCTTTGACAGCCCTGTCATAAATGAGGTTGTGTCCCACACTGTAGAGTGATCTCTTGGGTCCCTTCCAACCCCTAACATCCTATGATCCTATGATTTACTAGTTGTGCAGTCCTTTAAGATTTAAGGACAAAGGCCCCTCAGAGCTGCCTGCAATATCAAATCTGCTCAGTCCTGAAGGGATGGGTCCTGAAGAAATGAAATATGGATATCAACACAATTCAAGCAGGGGTCTAATCTGACACTTGATAACAAATATTGGCTTCCTTCTTCAGCCTAAATAATTTGGTTTTGCAACACTAGTCACAAGCTGACACCCTCAATTTGTTGGAACCAACACCATCACTGCAACTCAATTTTACAAAGGAACTTCCTCAAAGTGTCTCACTTCCTCCCTACTTGCTCCTTCACCATTTGTACAGAGCATCTCTGACACTGGATGCAGTTATCATCTGAACTGACTGACTGCCCTCAGAATGGTATAATCTTCAACCTACTGGCTCAGATAACCTTCTATTCAAAGGTCATTGGCATTATATGACACTCTAGCAATTGTTCTTGTAATTTCAAGATACCCCGAGCGGAGCAAAGTAATATACCAGTGTTCCCAATAGCTGGGGCCCCAAAGAAACCCTGGCATAATTATCACTCAATATGAAATCTGCCTTAAAGCAAAAGTTTTGCATGTTTTAAAGCATGTTTTCCAAACCCCTACCTTTCTGTGCGCAAATGTTTTTTTCCCCAGTATTACTTTCCCTTTTATTTATAACACAGTAACAGGTAACAGCTACTACATACTGCAAGCAGTAACCACTTTCCTGGGGATGAGAGGGCATGGTCATCTTCCTCAGACAATTTAAAGTTTTTCTCCTTTAATCCATTATCTATTGACCCTATCAGGTTACGTGAGCACAAAGTCGTTTCATGCAACGGACGTTGAATATATCCTCCTTCCTTCTTTTAAAGATTCAGTTTAATCTGTTTGCGATCACTGGATAAAGCAGCATGTTTCTCAGCAAACCCTAATTAAAACTGCAGCTTAAGAACAGTGCCAACGTGGACAAAGTTCAAACACCTAGAGGCAGCTAATGAGATGCTTAATCATTGAGCACCTCACAGATGCTTGGGACTTCCCTTTGTCTCTCTTTCAGTTCACTCTACAATTAGCTGCATATTTGCACCTAATAGTCCTACATGCTAATTTAAAACATCTCTCCTTTCACCCCTTCACCAGACCACTATAATCTTACAAAACTGTATTCAGTCTCTGAGGATTTATTCACCTGCCTTTCTGTATGCAGTTTCCCAGTTACTTTCAGTGACTGTTAACTTAATGAGACTATACTGTTATCAGAGAAGCATTCAACATTCCTCCTCTTCTTTCACTTAAAAAAGCAACAACAAAAGTCCAAGACACTAAAATTGTAGTCACTAATTTCCAGTACGAGGTTTTATGTTCAAATGAATACTGAGAAAAATCTAGTTATCTAGCATTATTAACCTCCCTTTCGTCTGATTTACTGCAGTTATATTTCAGTTATGTTGTGCTCTCTGCTAACTTCTCTTTTCAATCCTACATGAGAATTTTCAGTGTGATGGTAATTTCACTCAACTGACTTCCATTAGGAGCAGCTCTCTTTTGCTCTTTAGGCTTAATGCTTACTATTCATTGCCTTTTCAAGTTTGACTTGTTCAACCACAATCACATTTCTTTCTTATCCTGAAGTAATACTAACTTCTCTTCTTGCCAAATGTGCCCACTGTAGCATTTTCAACAGCAGAAGTTGTAATGTGATCGGACATCAGAAGCTTGCCTTATTTAACAACTAGTTTTCACGCAAGAAGAAAGACAGCCAGATTAAGAGAAGCAGGAATTTACCCTCACTGGACACAGAAACTGCTCAGTGACTTCTCTGTTCAGAGGGAATTGAGAACAAGGACCAGCACAGTACCATTAACAGCCACAGACTTTTGGGTTAAAATAACCTTGTGACATTGCCATTTGTGACTGCTAAGCGTCCATCCAGAACCCGTGTGATTTTGGCAGCTGGTATTAAGAACACTTAAGTAGCTACAGTATCTTAATGCAGCAATGCAATTATTATTAAGTACTCAATACCCACAGTCACAAGATCTTAAAAGGTTAATATTGAGTGTTTGGCTTGATGCCTATTTTTAATTTCAGTCATCCAAGTCAACAAAATTCATAACACACGCAAAAGCCACTGTCCTCAGCTGACACAAGCCCAATTTCCATTTGTACTATCATAGAGACAGTGTCAACCTAAATGGAAATAACTCAGTCCCGTAGTCCACTGTAAAACAAATAAGCCCATCTGAAAGTAATTTTATTATGGGCTGCAAGAGGGACTCTAGATTTGGCTGTGGATGGTCAGTACAAGTCCCATGGGCTAGCACAAAAGACAGCTCAGCTAGCCTCCAGGAACATAAAACTAAAGGCTTGCTGCTTAGACTGCTTTACATCAATGGAGCTGGGAAGCAGGCAGGCCTACTGCAGAAAACAAGCTGTATCATAGAATCATTAGGGATTGGAAGGGACCTCGAAAGATCATCTAGCCCAATCCCCCTGCCACAGCAAGCCAAAGTGAGGCAGTGTAGTCTAGATTTTCGGGTAGTAAGGTGGATGGTGAACTGGCTGCAGGATAGAAGCCAGAGAGTAGTGGTCAATGGGACAGAGTCTAGT
The DNA here is from genome assembly GCA_013400115.1 of Rhinopomastus cyanomelas. Classification (NCBI taxonomy): domain Eukaryota; kingdom Metazoa; phylum Chordata; class Aves; order Bucerotiformes; family Rhinopomastidae; genus Rhinopomastus; species Rhinopomastus cyanomelas. The sequence goes on from VXBP01008019.1 coordinate 35,802, forward strand.
TGGAGGCCTGTATCTAGTGGAGTGCCCCAGGGGTCAGTGCTGGGGCCAGTCCTGTTCAATCTATTCATTGATGACTTAGATGAGGGATTGGCATGCACTGTCAGCAAGTTTGCTGATGACACAAAGCTGGGTGGTGTCACCGACACCCTTGCAGACTGTGCTGCCATTCAGCAAGACCTGAACAGGCTGGAGAGCTGGGCTGAGAGAAATGTAATGAAGCTAGCAATCTATGTCTTCGAGATTCTTGTTGAAATGTAGGGTATTCCTTCCCAGCTGGCCGGATCTAGCCTCAAGCTTGTGCAGCCATTGAAATGAGAAATAAAAGGCTTAAGAAAAGAACTTAAGGCTGACAGAAGTCATTCTGACCTCTCTGAAAGCTATTTGCTCATACCCTGGGTTTACTTCTCTCCCAGATGGTCCAAAGCAATATTCAGATAGCATTAGGGATCTGTTTATGGTTTATAGGCTGTCTCTCAGCCATCCCCTCACTGCAATTGCACTACTTACAAAGCAGATGATTTTCTGAAGAACATTGATTCAAAAATCAATGCCTGGCTTTTACTCATTTTAACCAGTTTTTTTTGTTTGTTTGTTCTTGTAGTCTTTTTTTGTTTCTGGGGGTGAGGGTAAAAAAATAAATTACGATTTTTTTTTTCATTGGCACAGATCACTGTCTCAACTGTAAACATCTGAATCTCCATGTAGATTTAAGAACAAACAGCAGACTAATAAAAAAAGGAAGATTAAATAAGGAAACGTGGTTCACCAATATGATCAAAAAAATTCAACATGAGAGAAAAAGAATGACACAAAATCAGCCTGCCTCTTCATGTGCCATATAAAATGAGTAGGGGATTCCATTTTCCTCTCTCCCTAAGGGCTCTAAATGAGTCATCTTGTACAACTTACCATGAAGCAGGTTGACATTTATATCATTTTAGGTTAATTTTTTTTCCAGTTCAAAAGATTTCCATGTTGGTTTACATGATAAGGCTAACTTTGTACTTCCTTCTGCCTTGATACCCATGTCCTCAAAGCAGCTGTGGTACTTGCTTACTTTACCCAAGACTTTTTTGAAAGAGCTATTGCACCAAACCCATAATATGGATGAACTATCTCATTCGCCTTTGAACTTGTCTGCATGATATGCTCCTGGTAGGATGCTCTGGCTGCTATTTAAGCAGTGAGAAGAGGCAAGACAGCCAGAAAAGAGGTAGAGGTACATCCTGTAGAACCACATACACGAGAAAAAAATTGCCTGCCATTCCAAGTAGTAAAAGCTAACTGTAAACACGGAGAAAACTCCAATGAGAGAACAGTCGTGAATTTAAATGCAGTTCATCTCTCCTCTTCTCCTTGGCTTACTAACCAGTTTCTTCAAGGCCTGGCCTTAAGAGAGTCATTGACCTGGTAGGGGACAATCATAAAGACAAGGCTGTTATTCACAGCCCCAGGCATCACCCTGAATGGATATTAGCACTGCTTCAGCCCAAGAAGGCAATTACATCTAACAGCTGCTACTTTGGTTTATTGAATCAGAAGGCTGCTACTGCTGCATCACTTCAGCATTCAGCTTGAAACCATGTTACAGACACCTTTCACAGACTGGGAGAATCTCTCTAATTGGAGTTGTTTCTTTTACCTGTAAAATGCAAATAGTAAGATTGTTTTCTACCCTGTTTATGTGGAGTATAAATCCACTGAACACAGTTCATTAAAAAAAATGATACTTCTATGAAAAGTTCTACTGGTTCTAAAGGTTTCTGATGTGAAATAAGAATATTGTCACAAGTCTCATTTCTGATAAGCGAATGTTAGCATAAGGAAAAGTCTTAAACTCAAGAGGTTTTTTCAATAGCAACCATTGCTCTGTGATTAGAAATCCAAGACAAGACTTAGCACCCTCTGGTGAGCTAGTATCTTTCATTACTGTATGCTGGCAATGGGTCACCAAGGACAGCAACATACACATTCCTATGTTTAACATTGTCCAGGTGTAAAACCAAACGTACACTTCCACCAGTTAAGCACACAAGCATTGTGGGAGTCATGAAGTAATTAATCACATTCCCTCATAAACTCTACTTTGTGTTTATTCTATAATACACAAGTAATAATTCTGAGAGGAAAGTTTTGGTACAGCTGAGTGCCCCAGAGTTTTAGCCTGAGAAACAACAGCTGTGGGACAGAATTTATTCCTTTGGCTTTACAGCCTGTAACTACTCACATGGAAAAGGACAAAACAGTGAAAACCAAATCTCAGACACGTCTGAAGAACTCAGAACATAGCATGTAACTTAGGCAGTATTGCAGGTTTAACTTGGGTTTACATTTTAATTAACAACATAAAACTGTATTTCATCCCAGGTTAAATATATTTCTGTTAGTCACACCTCATTCTACAGGAAGATGACCACCCCTTTGGCAACATCTCCCTACCACTCCAGTTTTCCCCTCCAACATGAACACCTATCTCGTTAGTTAAAGGACTGTCAGATGCGAATTTTAAGCAAGGACCAGGTATTAAACACATATCTAACCCTGGATTTCAGGAGGGCCAACTTTGGCCTTTTCAAGCAATTGCTGGGGGGAATCCCCATGGGACAGGGTACTGGCAGATAAAGGAGCACAAAGTAGCTGGTTAACATTCAAACACCACTTTGTTGAAGCACAAGAAAAGAGCATTCCAACAGGAGAGAAGTCAAGGAAGGGAGCCAAAAGACCTGTGTGGTTCAACAGGGAGCTGCTGGGCAAACTCAAGATGAAGAAGAAAGCCTGTAGGTCATGGAAGGAGGGGGTGGCCACTTGGGTGATTATAAGGCTCTGGTGAGAGAATGTAGGGATGCAAGCAGAAAAGCCAAGGCCTCCTTGGAATTAAACCTTGCAGGAGAGGTCAAGGACAACAACAAAAAGGGCTTCTTCAAATACATGGCAGGTAAAACTAAAACTAGAGGCAACATAGAGCCCCTTCTGAATGAGGTGGGTGCACTGGAGACAGAGGATATAGAGAAAGCAAAGATACTGAACACTTTCTTTGCCTCTGTCTCTACTTCTGGGGCCTGTCTCGATATCAAGCCCCAGACTGCTGAGACTCCAGAGGTAGTCAAGGCAAGAGAGGAGCCTGCCTTGGCTAAGTTGAGCAAACTGGGTGTACACAAATCCATGGGCCCAGATGGGATGCACCTCTGTGTTGTGAGAGAGACAGCAAAAGTCATTGCTAAGCCACTGTCCATCATCATTTCTAAGTCCTGGGGATCAGGAGAGGTGCCTAGAGACTGGAGGATAGCAAATGTCACTCCAGTCTTCAAAAAGGGAAAGGAAGACTCAGGTAACTACAGACTGGTTAGCCTCACCTCCATCCCAGGAAAGGTGATGGAACAATTTCTTCTAGAGGTTGTCTCCAGGCACATCAAGGAGGACAGGAGGGTCATTAGGGACTGGCAGTGTGGCTTCACAAAGGGAAAGTCATGCTTGACAAACCTGATAGCCTTTGATGAGGGCATAACCCAGTGGATAGATGGTGGCAGAGCAGTGGATGTGATCTATCTAGACTTGAAAAAGGCATTTGACACAGTCTCACATAGCACCCTTGTAGCCAAACTGGTGAACTGGCTGCAGGATAGAAGCCAGAGAGTAGTGGTCAATGGGACAGGGTCTAGTGGGAGGCCTGTATCTAGTGGAGTGCCCCAGGGATCGGTGCTGGGATCAGTCCTGTTCAATCTATTCATTGATGACTTGGATGAGGGATTGGCATGCACTGTCAGCAAGTTTGCTGATGACACAAAGCTGGGTNGACTGACCTGTTGGAAACTAGTTTAGGAGAAAGGGACGTGTGGGTCCTGGTGGACAGCAGGATGACTATGAGCCAGCAGTGTGTTCTTGTGGCCAAAAGGGCCAACAGCATCATGGGTTAGATTAGAAGGGGGTGGTTAGAAGATCAAGAGAGGTTCTTCTCCTGGTGAGACCTCTCTGTCCTGGTGAGACCACACCTGGAGTATCGTGTCCAGTTGTGGGGTCCTCGGGTCAAGAGGGATGTGGAGCTGCTGGAGAGAGTCCAGCATAGGGCAACAAGGATGATGAAGGAAGTGGAGCACCTTCCTTATGAGGAGAGGCTGAGGGAGCTGTGTCTCTTTAGCTTGGAGGAGACTGAGGGGTGACCTCATTAATGTCTATAAATATTTGAAGGGTTAGAGTCAGGAGGATGGAGCCAGGCTCTTCGCAATGTCATGTAGTGATAGGATGAGGGGCAATGGTTGTAAACTGGAACATAGGAGGTTCCACATGAATCTGAGAAGGAACTTCTTCACAGTGAGAGTGACAGAGCACTGGAACAGGCTGCCCAGGGAGGTTGAGGAGTCTCCTTCTCTGTAGACATTTAAAACCCACCTGGATGTGTTCCTGTGTGCCTCGGTCTAGGTGATCCTGTTCTGGCAGGGGGATTGGACTAGATGATCTTTCAAGGTCCCTTCCAGTCCCTAATTAACATTTAAATAAAAGATGAATTTCAGCAAAACTAAGATTGTTCCTTATCTTCTTAAAAAAGTGTAGACAGGGCAGCTAGGTAGTGCTCGTTCGAAGGTCCAGTTACTCTGGACTACCTGTTTTATTTTTCTGTTACTTCTCTAATTTATATAATTAATAGTAAATTCTTGTGTAACTAGGTGGAAAAAGAGTTGTTACCAAAATAATCATTGGTATACAAAAAGAGTTCTGAAATTACATGTGTATTACAGGATAAACACAACCTATTACTCATAAGTAAGGGGTCTCGTAGATGAATGAATTATAATATCAAAAGCTGAGCTATTGTAGTCTGTTTCCAAGAAAGAATGCCAGATCTGTTTAGGGATATGAACATTAACATGTAAATTTTTTTTAAAGGAAACGAAAACGAATTCTTCTGTCAATTAAAACTTAGTTTAAGATCAATCTTCCACACAGAAAGACCCATCTGAGGGCTGAAGGATGTTGTAGACATGTGGGGTGGGTTGCATGGTGCTTTTCATGTCTCCTCTCTGACGTTCTGTCTGTAATTTTGCAAAACAGATTACCATGCTAGTCCCACATGACACCTCTCTGCAGGCATTATTTTAAGGATGCATTGTTTGTAGTCCTGGGATGACAAAATTCTCTGCAATTATCTTCCTCTTTAAACTCTCTGCGTTAGTAGCTAGAAAGAGAAAAGTTCTTGAGAATCACCCTGAAAGCTACAGAAAATAGTGGGCAATCCACTGTGATGATTTCTTATACAATTTTACAGATGTCTCAAATGCTGGATGTGCCACTTGTAATGATATTAATCCTAATAGGACCATCTGAAAGCTAGCTGGAATTAACACCTCCAAATGATGGATGGTTTGGACAATTTTAGCCAGGTTTCCGTTGTATACAGTGATTTTTCTCATTTCCAGTTGAGGAACACAGAGTCAGTAAACTGATGACTGTTCCATTGGGAGAAGTCTGATAAAGTGATTTCTATGCTCACCAAATGTCTAAATGACAGCGGTAAGAGAAGGATCTTTATCCTTCCCTCCCATCACAAAAGGCAACTTAGGCTCTCAAAGAACAAATCATGATTAGCAAAAGTCCATCAAATTACTGTATCTCCTTTATTGGAAAAAGATGGGTTTAGATCACAGAATCATTAGGGATTGGAAAGGACCTTGGAAGATCATCTAGTCCAATTCCCCTGCCAGAACAGGATCACCTAGACCAAGTCACACAGGAACATATCTGGGCGGATTTTAAACATCTCCAGAGAAGGAGACTCCACAACCTTCCTGGGCAGCCTGTTCTAGTGCTCTGCCACCCTCACTGTGAAGAAGTTCCTTCTCAGATTGATGTGGAACCTCCTATATTCCAGTTTACAACCATTGCCCCTCGTCCTATCACTAGAGGCACTGAGAAGAGCCTGGCTCCATCCTCCTGACATCCACCCTTCAAATATTTATAGACATTAATGAGGCCACCTCTCATCTCCTCTTCCCTAAACTAAGGCACCATATAAATCTACTCCTGTAAATCAGGACCATAAAACCTCCAAGCTGCATTGCAGAAATAAAGGAGGAGAAACCTCTTGAAATATAGACACAACATAACCTAGGCTTAAAATGGCCAGAATAACAAAAACCCTTACTTTTTGTTACACTAAATTCAGAGGAACTACAATCACTTGTACTTCTCCCATATTAGTGCTTTATCAATTAATTCCTATTTGTTATATTTCACTGCCCCAATATCTTCTGCAGTAACAATTCACATCATTTAACTCTTCCTCTGGCAGACTATGAATCCAATTACTTCATATGTTGGCCGCAGAGAAAGCAGCAATTTGGTAAACGTCACTAGATTTGCACATTAGCTCTCTTCCCATGCTGCACAGGCAAATGAGCTGCTCAGTCATGGGACACTCAGCTTTTACAGCCCCATATTGCTACACAAAGTCATCACTGATTTTATTTTGTTTAGCCCCTGGAGCCATGAGCTGCAGCAGTTCCAGTTGGGACTGACAAGCATCAGAGATATCCCTGTGGGATGGGCAAGACAGAGCTGATGCATGACATGTTCCTAATGAACTAATCCACTTTTCAGATTAAAAACTGGTTCTTCTTGCCTTACCCCTGCTGGTTCTTTTTTCCTTAGCCCTGTCTCTCGATTAAAAAAAGCTGTGTTTTGAGTCAACGTTGAATTTGTTCTCTTTGCTTATTTGTATGATTTTCTAATAGAAGCCAGGAAGGACAATTATCTAGTTGTCTATACATAAACTGAATATGTATTTCCAACATGAGGAGACTTATTGAATCAAAAAATAAAATACTAGCACTATTAATAGTAATTAAACACTTGATTTCACTTTGAAACTTGCAAACTTACTCTGAGGACAGTTGTGGCAACTGCCTCAGCCAGAGCACCATGGGAAGCTTGAACTGCAATTCACAGAGAGAGACAAAACTGGTGGTCCTTTGTTCATGCAAAAGCTGTTTGGAAAGCCACTCCCTCACATTCAGAAGTCAGATTTGAACTTTTGGTGACTAACTAGTGCTCTGCAGAGGAAAGATAACAGATCCTATTGCCAGCAAGCCTCACATTCCCATTACCTCAGAACATCAGCACTAGACTTGTGTTTGGAGAGAGCTGAAAAGCTTTATACACATACACGAGCTGTACCTACTGTTCTCTCTGGATTTCAGGAGAAGGTTATGTCATCTGTATAAACATGAGCAAAATAAATGAAAACAAAAGAAATCCCTTTCAGTCCTTCTCACTCAAACATTCTTCTTCACTCACCTCTGTAATTATTCTGAGGACTATTACAAGGAAGCCAGTGGATGTCACTGCTCTCAGATGAGGATGGGGTGAATATTCCACATCTAGCAGCCCTGATTTAATTAAAGCACAAAACTTAATAAAGACACACAGAGGAAATCCAGTCATTCAGATGCAGTTGCCAGTTTGAAGGTTGAATCCTTCTTGAACCAGTTTAAACATCTGTTGGGCTGAAAGTTAACAAGTATAGATTTGGCTTACTTCTCTGCAGCTATACTCTAGGACTTGCCACCAGGTCAAAAAGGTCTCCAAACTGAGAGCAGAAATAGCGTTTTCCACGTAAACCTAGAGACTGAAGTCTCGAACAACTCTGAGAAACAGATGAGTTATAAATTGCAAGCGTCAAGTCCAAGTTAGAGGGGACAGGACTAAGATCACACTAATGGTCAAAGCAATACAGCATTAAGAGGAAAAGCAGAGTGTGCCTGCATTTCTGGCTGTAAATTAGAAAGCTCATAACTAATCTCCACAGAATACACACAAAGCACTTATCTGAACTATGAACATTTCAGACCAATTGGCTATTTCCTACTGTAAGCCAATGCATACTCATAAAATAGCTTTCTGTCTGTTAGTCACCCCCCAAAGACACCTGGGCAGAACATTCCCCGTTACTGCATATTCAGTAGATTTTTCCTTGCCATTGCTAAAAGCAATTCATTTTGTCAGCAAGTCCAAGCCTGCAGCTTTCCTGTCTCAACTCTGTATGTTTAGGGGGCTTCTCCAAAAAAGTTCACAATTTTCACTAGTGTTAAATCCAGACTCTTTTATAAACTTCAGCAGCATTCAGGATGTTACAACAGAGAGACACAAGAGGAAATACAAAACCAAAAAGTTGTCATTAATGTCTCTAATAACCTACAGCAGATATAGGAAAGAGCCCATATTCTCAGTGCAGTGTTTCAACCACAAAATGTCTGTGGTGTGGCAATGCCCCTTTTTCTTTAATAAGAGTAATGCGGTCACAAGAAATGAAGCAAGGACATTTCCCTCACATTTGTGATGAGTCCATGCACTTAAGAACTTGCAGAGACTTGAGTAACTGGACATCCTCAACTCAGTCTCCTCAAAAGCTCAGGAACGAAGCAGGTCTTTCCTTGCTGGCAGGAAAAGACAGCCTCACAAAAGTTTTTTAAAGTTTGTCACATTTGTCAAATTGTTCCTTGCATGCAAATAGGCTTTGCATGAATGCAGATAGAAGATGATAATGGTGTTTAGACAGATATCTTCATCTAGGAAACAAACTAACATACACTCCATTCTCAGTGCAATCTCTCGTGCTGTTGAATTTCACCACCTTGTACAGCGGAAGCTGCAAAAGCTCTCAGTAACAAATAATGAAATCCTATACTTAAAAAAAACAACAAAACAGGTGTAGGGTCATAAGAGTTGTGTGGAAAACACAAAAGATCATAGATACCACAGTGGTGGATGCAGCCTGAAAGAACCCTACTATCACCAGTGATAAGACTAGTTTCCTTTAACAGTCGAGCCTGCAGCACTGCTCTTCCAGCATCAAGTCTACTTTCCAAAGCTGAATTTTACTTGATGTAGTCATTTGTTCCTCTGCTCTGCAGTTATTCTAACAATCTCAAAGAATTGTAATGATTGCTGGAAAAAAAGACATCAAATTTTAGTAGAAAGTATTTTTTGTTTCTATTAAAGAAATGTGATAAAAATACACGTGGACAAATTCTACAAAATAACAGCAGCACATTAAACCATTACTTCTAAAGGCTTTACTTACCTCTACTAAAATGCTGGCAATCTCGCTAGCAACTAACAATCGTATTCAGGCCCTTTCATGGCTTACAAAAGGGCTTCCAGATGCCCCCGCACACTTCCATCTAAACACTCCCATTTCCCTCAACAGCTGGTACAACAGGCTCCGTTTTCTTTTTGCCTTGCAGAGAAGTCATTGTGCAAGATGACAGAAATTGTTTAGTTAGAGGAGATGCTCATATTTTAACAATACTGAAAGATGGTTGAAGAAGAGTGTATTGCAGCCCTAGCAATTGTCAGAGCACATCTCTCAGTCACAGCTCCGATCCTGCTAGAACAGACAGGAGCTAAAGTGGGAAAATGCAGTATCTCAGAATAAACTTATTTTCTACTTGAAAGAAGATGCTGAAGGATTCACTTCTAATGTACAAAATAAAAAACATTGTAAAAGAAATACTGGGAGGTTTTTGCTTTAAACAAAGATTGAAATTCAGCTAGTGAGGTCTCCACATATTCTTCCTGGCATCTCCAAGCATAAGACACATGCTTTATTATTACTGACCTTAATATTAACATTACCATCTAATGGAGGCATAGCACTGTAGGAGCAGCTCACAGCGTTTAAAGGACAGTTCTGGTATTAGCTCACATAGCACCTATGTTCTTCACTACTTTGAAGCTGAAAACAAAAATATCTTCGATGAGTCCCTGTTGACAGGGCTTGGGGGGACCTCCAGAGACCATCTAGACATTCCTCTTTCTTCACAATCAGCGAGGTATAGCTGTTCCTAAAATGAAGACTACTTCCTATGAAAGGCATGCTAGTATTTCTGTTGCTTTAGTATTAGAAGGATCTTTCTGATCCTTCAGCCTGGAAGTTTCTTGCTGCAATTTATATCCAAGGTTTATTGATGGCCTAAATTTGGGAGAATCTCCCATGTCTTTTTGCAACACCCTTTACTTACTTGAGATTCTAGAGGCTTCTCTTCCTGAAACAGAACTCCTCAAATTCCTTCAGTTTTCTGATATAGGCTGGGGTTTTTTTTTTCAGGTCTCTGATGGTTACCACTGCTTTTCTCTTGCTGATTATTCATTTGATTCACATTTTTCTTGAACTAGAGCGACCAAAACTTGACACTAATCTGCTTTAATCTTTACCACTGCCTGAACAATGAAAATTCTTTTGTACATGTTTTGCTAGAAATGTTTTCCTTTATATACACCAGGATAGTCACATGTTTTCATAAAATGCGATTGTCCTCCATTTCTCTTATAAACCACTATACTACCCGCTTTCTATTTTAATTCCTCTGAAAGAAAGATAACTGCTGGCTACACGGAAATAAGTGGCCAACCAGCTGTAACTCCCTATTCTTGTCCTTTCTGAAGTGAAAAATCTGGCTGCAATTCAGCTTTAATAAAGTACCTTCCTTTCTTCCTTCTACCATACTGAGGGGGTCCTTGCCTGTTACATCCCCTTATTATATATAAGGTCTCTCCTAGCATGAATGTTATCACAAAGCACTGATCAGAACTGTGTGCAGAGCAGACCCCTGGAGAATCTCACTCAGTGCACCGTACCATTTGGAATGTGTTCTGTTGATAACTCTTCAAAGAGCATTACATAATTTTATTCAGCCATGTTACGTCTTTCTTTCTTGCTTATGAGTAAAGAGGACACCCAATAGTCACATACTATACCTGCATGTCGCTCTTTCTATGTGCGGAGAAAAAATACAATCAGTTCAAGAATCTTTGTCTTTGATAAACCCACATGGACTGTTCTCTTCAGTTGATTATTAAAAGTAGGTCCTGCAAAGGAAAGCAAACACCGGTTCATAGGCAAAGGGAATCTTTGTCTTCCAGATGGTCTTTACTTGCTGAGCCTGTTCTCCTTGCCCTAACAAGGAATACCATCTCTCACCCAGGAATCACAGAATTGTCTAAATTGGAAGTAGCCTCCAGAGATCACGTAGCCCAACCAAACCATCAAAGCAAGACAGCTTGAAGTACATTGCACAAGGCTGTATCCAGAAGGATCCAATATTTCCAAAGGAGGAGGCTCTGGGACTTCGTCCTCTGGGCAGCCTGTGCCGGTGCTTTGTCATCCTCACAGTACAGAAATTTTGCCTCATATCTAAATGAAAACTCCTGTGTTCTAGCTTATGCCTAGTTGCCCCTTGCCCTGTCACTGGGCACAATTGAAAACAGTTTGGCTCCATCCTCCTTACACCCACCCATCAGAGTTTTATAGAAGATGAATGAGATCATCTCTCCTCCTCTCCAGGCTGACAGTCTCAGCTCTCTCAACCTTTCCTCATTAAGAGAGATGTTCCAGGCCCCAAATAATTTTTTTTGGTCCTCTGCTGGACTCTCTTCAGGAGTTCCCTGTGTCTCTCAAGCTGAGGAACCCAGAACTGGACACAGTACTCCAGAGGCAGCCTCACTAGGGGTGAGTAGAGGGGGACGATAACCTCGCTAGACCTACTGGCCACACACTTCTTAATGCGCTCCAGAATACCACTGGTCTTCCCAGGAAGTGTTGGCTCAGGGGGAGCTTATTGTCTACCAGGACTCCAAGGTCTTTTTCTTCAAGGCTACACTCCAACTGGTTTATCCTAACCTATACAGATGCATGGTGTTTTTCCTCCCCAGGAGCAGGACCCTACATTTGCTCCTGTTCAACCTAATTATGTTCCTCTTTGCCTAGTTCTCCAGCCTGTCCAGGACTAGATGATCCCTCGAGGTCCCTTCCAATCCCTAATGCTCTATGATTCTGGACAGCAGCACAGCACTCTAGTACATCAGCCACCCTTTCCAGCTTTGTATCATCAGCATAAAATGGCATTTTTGTGTGGCTTGTCCTCAGTCGAGTTTTCAGTGGGAATGGCTGATTATCCCAAATTAGCCTCATGCAATAAAAGATACTAGTTGGGCAATACTTCCCTGATCCCATTTATAGCATTTTAACTTTTCCTCCCCTTTATTAAATGGCACATCCACACACAATCACCCACAAAAGAAACAAAGCCATTTTGGTATCGTACAGGTTTCAGTAAAAGGGGTTTGAAAGGGCCGTTCACATCTGTTGAGTCAAGAAATTGCTCTAAGATTAGTGCCACAGCTGGTGGTTCAGCTGTTTAGACCAGGGGTCCTCAAACTTTTTAAACAGGGAGCCAGTTCCCTGTCCCTCAGACAGTGTCCGGGGCCGGGATGTAGTTTGTGCTGCCTGGCTTGTCCTGCCCAGGAGCGGGAGGGAGAGACGGGGAGCCTCCCTCCTCAGCCTTGCCGCGCAGTCGGCAGGAAGAAGTCAACTGTGGCGGCTCAGCGGGGTGGAATAAATACCGGCGGCCCGAATTGGACACCCTGGGGGGCAGTATCTGGCCTGAAGGCTGGGGTTTGAGGACCCCTGGTTTAGACCATGGGACTTTGAGAAATCTGGCCTGCTGGGGACTGATGGCATCCATCTGTCCAAGAAGGACAGTAGAAATGCTAAGCCATGTTTTTAAAAGAGCAAAAAGAGCAGGGCAATATTAACAGTCATAAATCTGTTAAACACTGAAGAAAGCACTGCTCACACCAAGATCATTGCCAGGATGACTCACTAGCTGAAGGCCTGCTCTCTAGTAGCAACAAGGTGAGAAAGATTTTATAGCCCTGTACCACGTCTCTTTCTGTGACTCAAACAAGATGATGCCCAGGCAAGGTCTCAGCCTGTTCTAAGATGTCTAAAGGGAGAAGAAAAGAGAGCTCCAAGATGAAAGGTCATTCCACAAAAACTACCAACTGTCTTGGGTTTAAAATACATGTTCAAAAATTAGGTAGTCACTGTCAGTCAGAAGGAACTCAGATGATGCAGCAGAGGGTGCATGGCCAGCATTTATCATCCTCCATGTCACACACAAGTAATCTCCATCAGGGTACTTGGACACAGGTATGTAAGAGTCCATTAATACAAAAGGAAAGAGTCATCTTACCCAGACACAATAATACTCATACTCTCTGGTCTCAGAGTTTTTGTTACAACTCAGTGATCTTGAGTCCCTTTCCCCACCCTCACCCAAAAGATAATAAATATTTACATGAAGGAAGTCACACATGCTACTGTAGAGACTTTTACTGCACACTGAGAAATCAACATTAATCAGAAAAAGCAGAAAGTGTTTCACACCTATCACCTGTTATAGCAGGAATTAGTCCCTGCCAGTCATTTGTCATTATAAAAATTACAGGTTTTTTTTGTACTGAGACTCCAGAACTACTCAGAGCTACTATGCAGATTTAGTTGCTATGATATCAAATCTTTGCCTTTCATATATTTAGAATGAGATATATTTAGACTTAGGTTGTTTGGATTTTGTTAAACGATGCCACATCTGTTTAATTTTCATTGCATTACTAATGCATCAATCCAGAAAACATCTAAACCATTTGTTCCAGGTCAGCTTTGTGGCTTATGCTTCCTTGCTGCCAAAAGTAAACTCGTCTTTCACTTAGCTGGCTCAAGAAGGTGCCCAGTGGAAGCTTCCTTTCCTCACACTTGATTAAAGCACAAATCAGTTAGCTCTTAGAGGATGTTTACAGGGAAGCAACTCTGGATCCATTTTAAAGTCCTTTAATGAGCAGCTACATTGAAAAGTGTCATAAAAGTCAGGCCCTTTCCTTTCCCTATGACTTGTGGTTTGCATTAGCATCAGTAGGTACGTGAATAAACCAAATGCTGTCCACACCGTCTTGCGGGAAAAGGGACAGGGAGAGCAAATCAGCACATTTGATTCTGCAATCACCCTCCCTACATAAATGGAAACAGTCTCCCCTTTTACAAAAGGGAGCTGACGGTATCATGTGTTATGTTTTTCCCAATAAGAGATACCATGATTTCAAAAGGAAAACAAAATAAAAATTTAAGTAGCTCATCAAAACTCACAGAAACACATGCAGAGGCTAAAGCTAACATGGTCTGTTTGCAGCTAGTCTGGAGCTGCACCATGTCCTAAAATGTCAGCTTTTGACTGTTCCACTTAGATGCGGCCCATAAAAGACAGTAAGAAGAGCTCTGTCACAGAATCACAGAATATTAGGGATTGGAAGGGACCTCGAAAGATCATCTAGTCCAGTTCCCCTGCAAGAGCAGGATCACCTGTACCAAGTCACACAGGAACATATCCAGGCAGGTTTCAAATATCTTCAAAGAAGGAGACTCCACAACCCCACTGGGCAGCTCCATCACCTGATGGATCTGGGCACAGCACTACAGAAACATTCAGTGGCTGCACTGGTAAGAGTCAAACAGCATCCCATGTCCACTGACAGCTTTTAACATGACTTTTAGACTTCAGAAAACAAGAAATTTGTATGCAATATTCTCTTCCTCTAGCACTATTTTGACATATTTCTGGTAGCAAATTTGCCATCCACACAAATTTTTGCAACTACATGGAACTTAAATAGCACTGTGACAGCTGCAAAATGCAATAGTTGATGCTTGCTGGGAGGCAGAGGAAACACTGCTTGGCAGGAAAGAATTTCTTATTTTCTGAAGTCTAAAAGAGAGCAAACCAAAAACATCAGGATAAAGGTATATGTGGAAAGTTTAACACATGTCTTGCCAGCTACTTTACAGCGTAAACTGCAAACACATCAACAACTTTCAAAGCGGAGAAACTTGATTTATGTCTGTACCTAAACCTTAGTTTGCCTGAGGTTCAGCATGTATGGACCTGAACATCTATAAACACAACATCACTAGGCTGCAGCTCGCCAAATCTGGGAAGTCAGTAGATTTTCACGTAAACAACACAAGACCCAAACATAAACAGAATATATTATTCCCTGAGGCGTACGCCTGCTTTTGACTGAGAAACCATTAGCATTTTAAACTAAAATTAATAAATTAAATATAAGCAGTCCAATCAACACAGCACGCCAAATGGAATCCCAGCACTCTTTGTGTTGGAAGATTTGCACAGAAATTTCAAGGCACTTGAGTTTGTTTAGGACTCGCTCCACAGTAGCATTTTGGCATATGAGAAAGAGGCTCGTCCACCCATCAGCACCTGCAGGGAAGGCAGGCTACAAAGAATCAGAGGACAATTCTCTTCCCACTCTTTTCCTACAAAGTTCCATGACGCTCCTTACTATGACACTTACTGTAACTTTCAGTGTTACCCGCTCTCCTAGCAAAGGGCAGACCATAGAGCTAGACCTCCCCACCCTCTTATTTGGGCCCTTACCACAGCCATTCTCACAGACAGAATTCTCATCAGCTCTTAAATGGCTGTTGTTAAAAAAAAAATTCCTTAGCCACTAGTGGAAAGCAACAAAGTGCTGAACTTCAGCAGTTAACTTGGAGGTGTTTGGTACAAAAGATATTAGAAAAAAAGACATTTGCTTGGCTTGTACAACGTGTCTTGTATATTGCTGGGTTGGATACAGACAGCAGCGCACATCCTTTGCAAAGTTCTCTCAGAAAACAGAGGAACTTATTAGTCTTAACACTTTCAACAAGAGTGAAAAAGAAGCTAATCTGAATGAGGAAAAGCAGCGAGTTTCCTTCCTGAATGGAGTAGCTTGATTTGAGACACGTCTGTAACTCTGTTTACGGGAAAATTTCAGCCATGGGAGGATAGGTATGCTATCTAGTATTGCAGTTTGGTCTGTTTTCATTGTTTGGGTTTTGACTATTTAATCTTTTCCTTGTGCTAAGTGATTCCAAACTATCCCACCTAATGTCTGCAAAGGAAAAGGACAAAAACATTTGACACAAAACAGCAGAAGAGGAATAACTAAAACCGTAACATCCTGTCAGAGCTGATCCTGTGGACCAACTTGTAGAGAATTTTGATCAGATATTGTTGTTTGGGAAAGACACGCAATCCCAGTGCTGTTTGTTTGTAACTGTAATGAAAAGCTATGGAATTACCACTTAGTAGCAGAAATATGCCAGACATCACTGTGGGAACAAATCATAGAATCATTGTTTAGTTTCGAAAAGACCTTCAAGATCTCCAAGTCCAACCTACAGCCTAATGGTAAATCTAAATAACATTATACTGACAGCTCCTTGTGAAGGTAATAACCCTTTCCTTGAAGGTGTGGCCAAAGTGCTGTTAATGCTACAGTTAAGCAGGGCCAAGGGTTCTAGCCTCAACAACATTTGCTTCAATAATTCCAGACACTCAGGTAAAAATCACTACCTTCCACATCTTATAGATGAAGAGTCTTATCCCAACAGTATTGTCTGCTACAGCACAAGCAGCTTTCCAAAAAAAAGGGCTCCACTCCCTCACCACCCCGGTAAATAAGTTGCAAATATCCCCATCTGTTCTTTGCTTCTCTACTGATATTCTGCGTATCTGCCGTCAACTTTCATCTCCGTATAAGGTTTTAAGAACTAAGCACGTTGTATAGTCCCTTAGTAGCTCACACACTTTCTTAAACCCAAATTAATCTCATGTCCTTTAAAATAAGAAAAGCAAAGTACTGAAAACTCTAATTGTAGGAAGGAAAGAGTGCGCCTTTAGGAATTAGGGAAACAAAGTTTTAAAACACACACAACATACTTTGTTTTGAATGGCCAGAAACACGTGGAAGACAGATAACCTGTTCTCATTCCAGAAAAATGTGACTAAAATGGATGATTGTTTAAACCAGAACACATGCCAAGCAGCTAGGCTCAGCCCAGATACATCATCATGGCTGACAGAAAACCGTCCATGGCAAGGAAAAGGAAATTAATCATCATCACATGCAGAGAAAGTACCCAAATCTCTTCAGTCATTGCTTTTTATTAGTGAGTCTTTAGAAAACACTGAGCTTGTAGGGGAAGTAGATACCCAGATTTAACTTGTTGGCAAGAAAAACTGTATCTAGAAGACTGACTAGCTAAAAACAACTGAGCAACTGAGACACACTAATACCTGTTCCTCATCTGTGCAGAACTCTCACCTGCATGGTCAGTAAGGAAAGCCATCTCTTTCTCAAACACTAACAATCAAAAATGTAGGTCCGTGTCAGAAAGCCAAAGGCTACTACCCTCTTCCAAACCCAGGAACACAAAGATAGCCATCGCTTTATCCATAGGATGGGAAAGAGCATAACATGCTTGGAAACAATAAACAACTAATCAATAAAATCACAAGATAAGGTCTTTTCTGTCAGAAAGTAAGTGCTAGCCCTGAACAACTATCAAGGCAACCAATCATTGAATACATTTACTGTCTACTCACCATTTGTTGTCTTGGTTTAACAGAGTCCAACATTCAGAGGCATTCTCCCAGTTTCCTCAACAAACGCCAACTGAACAAGAACTTTCCCATGTAACCCTGTACAAAGGTTATGACTCTTAGCTGTGACATCCTACAACCATCCAGACAACCACTTTCTCCAAAAGTCAGAAAATTACATAGGGAAGAGAAGGGAAACGTCTCTCATTCTCTTGAGTTCTAGCTTTAAACAAAGCTATTGAAGATTCCATACTTTATCTCCCTGAAGAGGATAATGGCTGAAGTATTAGAAACAGCTGAGTGACTGAGATGCGCATGTAGCTTGACTCATGGATTTATTACCTCCTCCTTCTACTCCTCCACTAACTTTTTCTCCTTTGCAGAGCTTTGCTCCTCTAAAGACAGCTGATTGCAGGCACTTATTTCCCCCCTTCAGCAAATTTTCGTAGAAGATTGGCTACTGGCAACACCTGCCTCAGCCTCCTGAAAATGCTGTGAAGCTCTAATCACCTGCTTTTCCTGTAATAGTTCACATTCCTCAGGTGTAAATGAGATGATCTGGTTACAGCTGGGTTTTATTACATTATGCAATTGAGCCAACAGAGCCCCTCTTGTGTATTTGCAAGATTACATTAATGTTTATACTAATTCCACATCCAACCATTGTAGAATATTTATTGAGATGCAGGAGGACTTTTGAAAGAACAAAAACTAGAATTCAGAATGAATATCTTTCAGAACTGGGTCCCAAGACTGCATAATCACACTGGAAGTGGTGCATGGAAAGCAGGGACAGACACGGGGAAGATACTGCTGATAGAAGAGCATGACTCAACTAGCGGCAATAAAGAAAGAAAATGTTCTGAGCAGATATTATGACAGATTCAGAAAAAGCAAAAGAAATTTCTGTTGGGTAAAGTGCTTAGAGAAAAACCCTAGGAGAGCAGGGGCCAAATATTTCCCCTGATAGCTACCACTGGTCACAATGCAGACCAAAGTTTTCTTGAATCGTTCAGAATGAGAGATCTTAGGAGAGTGGACTGTTCTTTTCTCTGTTCACTTCTTTGGATGAAGGTACGTCCTTTGTGTGGATTTCTGCAACCATTTCAATTCAGTTTAACTGCATGGACACTGGAGGAAATCTAGCAATGCCTCTTACAAACAACCTAAAATTAGTTCTCTATTAATTCTCTCAAATGCAGTATTTAAGTCAATGCAGTAAGGAAAAAGGTTTGCTCTGCTCTTTCTGTTTCATACAGAGATTGAAGGAACTTTGGCCCAACTGAAATCTTTAAGGGTTTTTTGGGTTCTGTATTAGGTCTCAACAGACAGAAGAGTCAAAGACTTCTGAGGAAGAACACAGTCTTCCAGAAACATAAACAGTCAGTGTCTCGCATGGAAAAGCTTGTTAGATTGTAAACGAGACATTTGATCTTTTTTGTTTTAACGATCCAAGACCTCCACAACATTAGAATGTTTAGCTTAAAATTGTAACACTAGTTAATTTTTTTTAAAAAGCAGAAACAATCCTCGCAAAATCAGGATCAGATTTGTTTGTGCTCATACACGATTCTGGAAGCTGCTGTGCAAACACATGACTGCTTTATACACATACTGTGGCACATCTATATTTTAACTCTATTTGTCTTTTATCACCCATATTCAAATATCAGAGGTCTCATACTGGATACAGCAGCTTTTAAAATATAGTGTGGGACAAAATCCAGGAATGTGATGTCATCAACAGAGGGATGAGTCTGTTCTGTTCAGGGAGGGGCAGAAAACCAGAAGTTAGACTCATTCATGCAACAGAAGGAGCTTGGCTACTCTTGGAGACGTGTAGCACTTCACTCAGTTGTACCTGCACAGTGGTGAATTTACAGTCCAGGTATGTGTTCCCACTTCTATTCATATGAAAACTCTTTGTTATTTATATTCAGCATGGTTTTTGGCTTGTTGGAAACCACTTCTTGAATTCTTAATAAGAGAGCTGATATTATTAGTGTTCCTGAACGGGGAGGAGAAACATAATTATTGCTGATGTGATTTTGTGAGTTGTCAGGTTTTGCAGAGCTGTAGCGTTTATAGAAAAAGATTTTATTTCAAAGTACCTAACATATCAAAGGCAAGGGGCTGTTCACCTCCCTCAGATACTATCCAGTTTAAGGGCTGCTGGAGGGTGAGGATTTCTTCTGCCTAGAAGACCGTTAATCACACCATGGGCACACATTCTTTCATTTCACAAAGCAAGAGAGTGCAAACAGCTAACTTTGTTTACAGTTGAGGAATTATCCACAGTAGGGACAGATCTTTTCTGTGCATACTGATCATTTTTTCTCTGCTATTATTTAGATTGTAAACTTTGTGTGGCAGGAAGGGTGTATTTGTGTGTGTACCTTCCACTGCTAACCTCTCTTGTCTGCATGGATTGAATGGCACAAAATAATCCCTTACAAGTGTTTTATTATATTACAATTAAGCTGAGTTTTGCATGCCCTTTAACAACATTACAGTGTATTTCCAATGTCTACATCCAAACAAAAAAACATAGTAGGAGCATTATTTATAAGATGTTGATAAAACCAAAGAAAATCTTAGAACTGGGGCTATAAACTAGGACCATATAACAAAAAGAATAAAGGTGGAAATACATGCTCTAATGTTAGCTGTTCATTTTCAATTACTCAGTATTTTAAGCAGCTGTCTTAGCATAATAATACCAAAATAACCATAAAGCACAAAGAATTCAAAAGAGTTTGTCAGTTTGTCAGACCTATAATTTTACAGAAACAGTCTGCTAAGGTAAGAGTGTACATATATTCCTAAGGAAGCTAGGAGGCAGCTAGCTAGGAAAGAAAACTGTTCTGTGTTTATAGCAGAATTTCTAACTTAGGTATCAAGGTATTGAGTAATACCAGTCATATGATTTTTATCTTGTCTGTTGTTCCCTGACAATGAGGAATAATTAAGAAAGATAGGAAGATAAACACCTCCACACTTGACGATCATTCACAGATGTTCAGATATACTTGTCATTTGTTCCCTGCAAAAAGTGAAAGCATGAAGAGAAAGGATAGATGTACTCAGGTTAGTAAAGACTCTGGAATAGGCAGAGCAGACACCTCCAGAAAATCTCTGCCAGGTTTTCCACTGGGCCCTTTACATGCTAGAACAAGATTAACTGAGTTACTCAGAGTTATCTCAACATTTTGTTCTCACAATCCAACAAAAAACCTGCCTTTCCTACAGAGTTAGACCTTCCTGAAACAAGGATTTCATCACTGCACTGGCAAATAGGCTGAAAAATTATCCTGGCTATGTAATATTTCACCTCTTTGGACAGAAAATTAGGAACTTGAGAGAGTTTAGTACGTTCATTGCAAAGACTCTAAAATTCAATGCTTATGAGTAGTAAGTGTTTTGCAGTCTGTTTTTAATGGATAGAAGGGGGTTGAAAGCTCCTAAAACATAAATCCCATTGTTTTCAAAGTCACAGTAGAAAAAAATTTCGATTGCTTGTCCAGGAAACTTGTCAGACAATACAACTATGCTTGCAAAACACATTCCCTCCCAGTAACCGGTCAACAGCACAAGTACACATGAACTCTTTAGTAACGTTAATCAGTAGGAAGTTAAAAAACTCCAGAGAGTAAATACCATGTAGCTAAAACCTCCACTTTCTTTTAGAAGTTCAGTACAAGCCAGCCTTGATCTGCTGTCACTCATGGATTTTTAAAATTCAGTACTCTATACACTTGAGTTTCCCACATCTTATCTAAAGGTTTATTTTCATTCCTTCTTACATTTAGCATTCTTCATGCATCAAGCTGAAAAGTTACGCCTTTGCCTGGCTGATAGACAATTGTATAGAAGTGTGGTACTTTAAGGCACAGACAAGATCTCCTTGGCCAGTCCTCTGTAACCAGAGTAACTCCAGGTGAATGGATAGCTGCTAAAGAATTACTCCCTAAGGTACAAGCCCCTTTGAGCGCTGACTAACAAACCTAGAGGTTGGCAGGCAGACAGCTGGATACCCCTGACCATGGATGGAGGAAGGAGACAGCACCCCTGCACCGTAACAGCTCTAAAGTAGGTAGGCTTAGCTGCAATGGGAAAGCTCAGAGGATGAGAGCACCAGTACAACACTTCATAAATGGCCTGTCTCTTCACATGCACAAACTTGCTCCTACTAGTGATCATCCAAGTGCTGGTATATAATTTACTTGGATAGAAGTAGTGCCAGTGCACTGGGTTTGAGGGACTCTGGTTGTGGTACACCATACTGGAGACCAGACACAAATGGGATGTAGACCATTAAAACTGCTGAAAGCTTGCTGTCTCAGGTCTGATGTTACGTAAGGCCAGAGCATTCCGACATTGTGGCAAAGCTAGTACATCAAACTTAAACAACACTTGGTGTTTCCTGGATGAGTGGATTTGACTGATTTTACCTACAGTACTGCATTTATCCCTCTTATGTGTTAACTCATCAACTTAATTCAGCAAGGTTGGGATGTGTTTTACGATCCCTGCAAACAAATCTGATCATCCAGGATAGCAGATGCACTAGCGCTGAGCTTTGCACACTCAGGCATGCCACAGTGGCGATAATGTTGCTAACAAACGGTGAATTTACACTCTGCCAACTTGCAGAGAGCTGAGCTGTCATAGCACAATCGAATCATTTTGGTTAGAAAAGACCTTTAAGATCAACTATTAACTCTGCCAAGTCACCGCTAACCCATGTCCCTCAGCACCACATCTACATGTATTTTAATGCTTACAGGGATGGTAACTCATCCATTTCCCTGGGTAGCCTGTTCCAGTGCTTTACAACCCTCTTGGGGAAGAAATTTTTCCTAACACCCAATGTAAATGTCCCCTGGTGCAACCTGAGGTTGTTTGCTCTTGTCCTATTGCTTTTTACTTGTGAGAACAGACCAAGACCCACCTTGCTACAACCTTTTTTAGATCATTGCAGAGTGAAAAGGTATCCCCTCAGCCTCCTTTTCTCCAAGCTAAGCACCATCAGTTGCCACGGCTGATTCTCATAAGACTTGTGCTGAAGATCCTTTGCCAGCTGCTTTGGACCCACTCCAGCACCTCATCATCCTTCTTGTAGAGAGGGTCCCAAAACTGAACCCAGTACTCAAGGCATGATCAACAGTGCTGAGTACAGGAGGATAGTAATTGCCCTACTCCTCCTGGCCATACTGTTTCTAATACAAGCAGGGTGCTGTTGGCCATCTTGGCCACCTGGGCACGCTACTGGCTCAGATTCATCCCAATGTCAAGCAACACTCCCAGGTCCTGTTCTGCTGGGAAATGTCAAAATGCTGTTACTTTCACTCATCTTATCTGAGCTCCATGAAAAAAGGAGTGAACTATGGCTAGAGGTCCAAGTCTTTCTGATATTAACAAGATTTATATATGCATGCCCAGAGGCAGAAGGGGTCATAGCTGGTTTTCCTGCTGCAGAATTGCTACTTTTGCAGAAGACCGTGTCTCTCTGGAGGTTCTTTGTCCCTTTGCGTTGCTAGGCAATTTCCTATCAGCTGTCTGACTGACTGAAAGGATGCTGCTGTGAAGCATCATGGGGTACAAAAGAAGGGCAGCAAGTTTCTCTCTGGAAGGGTGATGTGAGCCTCCTGCTCACATACGTGGAGCGAAACAATTAGCCAAGCCACTTTCCTGGTAGTGTGCAGGCCGGTAACCTGGAAATTTTTCACCAGGTACCCTGAGCATTTATACAAAAACCCAACTGTGAAGCCTTCATAATTCAAAGGAGAGGCTTGAACCTTCAATGAGCAAGTATAAAGACAGAAATATTGCAATATATTTTTAGTAGGCTTTGGTTCAGCTCTGTGTTCAGTTCTTATCTCTTTTTCCAGCAGTCTTTCTGTAGAACAACATATATTCTATGCTCCCTGTATCACATTTGGCTTCTGCTTAGATTATAAACTCCTAGAGGCAAAGTCTGCCCCTGTGCCTGCATGGCTTTTGCACATTGATTATGACTGTAGCCTCTGGTCATCAGTGTAACACAGGCAGCGTGATGATATCTGCAGGGCCGTGCTCCAGGTCCTACCTGTTAAGCCAGGGCAAACAGACCAATGACCAAGATGAAGAAACTTGACAGCTGATACAATTAACCCCACAGCCTGGATCCTCAGCCAGACATGATGTTCGCAACAGCAGAGTAAGGACAGTTAATGAGGTCTTATTAATCCAGTAGCAGAGTGACTTGCTTCGCTGGTAACCAGCTAACAAACATGATAGCCTAGCCACATCCCTTTTCTGGGCTGTTTTCCAGAGGGAAAGGTCTGTAAAAGACTTTTTTTTTCCTTAGCTGTAAAATCAGGAAGCCGGAAAGAAACTTCTGCAGTGGATGTTTCCTTAACTATCATAAAGGATAAACTTTGAACTCAGGGTAAAATTTGAGCTCAATGCTGAACTTCAGCCCATGAATCTTACATCTAGACTAGTGTCATCAGGTCATTTATTATAATGGTCTCAGCTAAGTCTGTGCTACCTGAGCTCAAAGAGAGATGTTTATTTCTTTATTTCTTTAGAATGAGTAATCTAAATGGAACCCTCCAGATAATGTGCTTGTAATTTAGAGAGTCCTCCCTGTACATGCTCCTCATGCAGGATCCTGCTGTACCTGCTCAATACTAGCTCACACATGGCTGATCTCCTTAGCATTACCCAGAGAGTTGTGCCATGCCTGGTCCTCCCAATGTTTGGCACTGGAAACATGTAAACTATCTTCTCCTAGGATAGAGCAGGCAAAGAGTTTGTAGCGCTAGAGGTGACCAGAAAATGTTTGCTCTGTGATAGAAAGTCTCTCTCCTTACTCTACATACACATAGACGTATATACAAACACACACAAACACACACACATATGTGTACACCTATACAGACAAACACAGGTAGAAGATTATTAGCACCTTGTCAAATAAGTAAATTACCTGTTCCTCTTCATATCCATGTGGTATTGTTCTACCCACTTCTATGGGACAAGCCTACGACAAGCCTCTACCACTTTCTTCCTCATTCTCAGATTACTATTTGTACAAAATGATCAACAAATACTTTCATCAGACATTCCTGATGCCTCTATCTGTTAGGATAAATATTGTTATGTTTATTTCTTCTCATTTGGTTGGGAAAGATATTTTGTCTCTTCTAGTTAATGCCAAAAACTCCAATTCATGAGGATCTGGACCTATCCCTCATGGGCAGAAAAACAAGCAAAAGCAGTTATCTTCTCACAAGCCTTCACTCTGTGTGGAGGTTTACAGTAACAAAGATGAATAACGAAGGCCGGCTAGCCATTTTGAAAAACAAGGCCACCGGTTTAAAACTTAAGACCTTTCTTAGTAGCTCCACTCTTTTAACTATGAGTTGCAAGTTCCTTTTCAAAGCAATACCACTCCAACCTCATTAGAGAAATCATAATGAATCAATTTATAACATGCATATTTCTTTGGAAACAGCATGTACAGGCATGTTGCATACAACTATGCGTCCTTGTCTTAAGTTTGCATCATTCCTCTGAGAGACCTTTTCTCTGCATTAAAATAGCTACATTATCACAGAATCATAGGACCATAGAATTATTATGAATTGGAAGGGACCTTGAAAGATCATTTAGTCCAATCCCCATGACACAGCACGATTACCTAGACCAAGTCACACGGGAACACATCCA
>VXBP01008020.1:0-48272 GCA_013400115.1 Rhinopomastus cyanomelas
ACCCCATCAGGGCCTAACAGATCTGGTGCGGTAAATGGTTGGACACTCTGAGGTTCTAAGTCTATTGCAACCTAAACAATTCTGTGATTCTATTAATTGTGTCAGAGTAAAATTGCGCAGTTCTTTTTCTTTAAAACAAAGTTTTTTCTTTACTTAGGCTTCCAAAGGCTGCTTACGCAGTTAGATCTGCCAAGAGCTAGTGTGTCACCTGGAAGTAGCCTACAGGAGCTAAACTAGGATCACAGGTTACATATTCTTTGCTCCCACAACAGTTTCTTAGAAGAGTTACAGATTATCTTACGTAGTTGTTTTATACATCAGCAAGGAAAGGCACAGGCAGCATTTCCACAAAGGTCTGCAACTGGACGTGTGCTGTTAAGCAGCAAGAATCAGCTCACAGTGAAATATGAAAAGCTGTAATGTGGCTTTGTGAAACAATGCAAAACTCTGCTTGGAACAGCTTACAAGAAGCAAGGCAGACACTAACATACCAACTAATGTAAAATTGAACTTCAGCTGTGCAGAGCTGAGGATTCAGCAGAAGAGCCTTCTGCCAGTTCCTCCTTCCCATCCTCTTATCCTCCCCTTCTCTGTAGTAGTTCATAAAACTGCTTAAACCAGTTAAAACAACTCTTTCCACTTACGCTGTGCTACCAAAAGTACATTTAACTGATGAAGCATAATTCCTACTAAAGAACAGTTTCTTGAAGGGCTGCAAGAAAACTGATGTTTGGAAAGGCATACGACCACAAAACCACATCTCAACCGTGCGGCCACACTAAATTGTGAAGTACCTTCCTCCAGAGAACATCTGTGTGTAACATTTAATGACTGCGTAGCCTGCAGATACACCGGATGCTAATGCCAAAAACACAGCTTGGTGAGATTCAGACGCTTCAGAACTGCTGCAATGTAACAGTGGGCACTAAAGGCAGGAATTACAGTAGGAGGACTCCAAGTTGCCATTTCATTTATGTCTTTACACAAATTGTTCATAAGCAGTAGTATTATTCATATGAAATACTTACATCTTTAAAGTACTGCTGTAAAGTTGTAAGCCTCACTTCATGCAGCGCTGCACAGGTATCCGAAGAGTATATCTGCTCCTCCTCAGTAGTTGGTAGTTTCTTTGGCTCCGTGCTATTGCGGCATTGCCCCAACACTGCACGGAGAAAAGCAGAAGTAACGAATGTGATGGATGGCCACGTGCTAAACTGTCAAACATGCTAAACAAGAAAACAACCGGGAAATCCTGGCTTGGAACCACGCTGTGCTGTGCTGACGTTACACAGCAAAAACATTTAAAGAAACTCAATACTGGGGTTTGTGCTTTGCACTTGTACACAAAGGAGAAATACACACACACACAAATACACATCCATACCTACATACACACACACACCCCCCCCCCATGACTATTTTCTTTAGATACCTGTCTTCCTACAGGTCTATTACTTGCTGCTGGGTTTGCAAAAGCTAACAGGAACTTGGAGCAAATTTAACTGTTTGCTCTTTCCCCAAGAATCAACATTTTCTCAGTACCCTTAGACCTACACATGTGCCTCAAGAAGGACCACCCACAAAAGAAAGAAGAAAATATTGTCTTTTCATGATTTACACACACATACTAATGCTGTCGAAACACTGCTCGTCCAACAAGTCACACATTCATACCTGAGGATGCTTGTAATAGTACAACTAGTCCTGTAGGTCTGTCTTCAGTAGAAGGACCACTTTGTCCACAAATAACACAATCATATATTGCCTCAGAAACATGCTGTTCCGATGTAGCTACTTCCATGGCAATATCAGCATCTGGCGACTCTAAAAAAGGACAATTTATATTAAACAGAGGGGAAAAAAAACAATTGCATCTGCACAGAGGTAGTGAAGAAAAACTCCAGAATAATTTCTCTAGTTTATCTACAATTAAAACATTAATTTACTTGAAATTAACTTTACTGCTTCAAATAGAAAGCCACACAATGAAGTACAAGTTTGCCCATATTTGAACTTATTCCCAGTGGAAGTAAATGTTTAGTTCCAGTTTTGTATTACATGCCACTTTAAAACTTACAGATACTTTAAAACTTTAAAATATAGATACTATATTGAGAATTCTGAACCCAGAGAGATGAAGGACTCAGATCAGATTTCCTGGTGACTCTGACAATAATTAGAAGGAAAAGGCTAATCTAGAGACCCTAGATATAATTTTAAGATGCTTAGACAAGGCAAATAAACTTGCAACTAAAAATGAAAGAAATTCTAATATAAAATGTGTTGAATCATTAAAAATTTGGGGTGCATTAAGAAAGCAACCTACTACCAGGTAATAGACATTAAGCTTAATATTTACATTAACAGAGGTCTGTATCATAAATCTGGTTTTCTAATGGTCGACGTTATTATTTCCAGGTGCACAGACAGAAACGTTTAAGGATAACAACCAGTTTCAAAGTATTGAAGCAATTGCAGATGAGGTAGCTTTGTTCACATGACAGTTGGTAGTGCTGCTTTCAGAGCAGGGAGCTAACCAAAATAGGAGCAACTTTATGCCATCTGATAGTCCAAGCACAAATTCTTTATTGACTTTAAAGAAGGTATCTTAGGACTAAATAATCCTCTCCTGAGCACTCAGGAACACATACCCAGAATACAAGTATGCTTTGTTTCTTTCCTCACTACTTTCAGCCATGCCCAATATCTCCTTGATTAAATAGGCTGAGGTGCTGGACAGAGAACCCAAAACCACTGAGTGCAGCAACAATCCTCATGCAAAACGCTTTTAGGAGAGCTGCTCTCTTCTGAAAATCCTCTACAAGTACAGCGCAGGAGGCCCGCTGCTAGAAGAAAAGACAGGTTGGATGCCAAGCATCATCTTTCTTTGCTGTCAACAGCTCCATACAATGTTCTCACTCACAGGAGAGAATAAAAACTGCACTGTTTTAGTAACAATTAGCCAGTCAGTTACGGAGCCACGCAAGAATGAGCTCCGATCTTCACCAGCACACGGCTAACACAGCACACACGTCTGTCACCATCTAGCGGCACTCAGCTGTACGGTGAAAGAAAAAGAAGGCTGGAACACTAAGTGCTTCTTTATGAAGTCCAAACATCAGAGAGCTATAGCAGAGAAGGAAGGAGGTAAACACTGAAGTGATTCTTCGCATTTCACATCATCTCGTAATTGTGTAAGACACCTGCGTGTATTTGTGTGTCAGAAGCACACAACACGAGAATGACTGGAGGTCCAGCCTTCTCATGCACCTTTTCTAACATGCTGCCACTACAACATAAAACACAACCATTCAGTATTTTTACATGTCAATCAAATATTTGCCAACTCAATAATTAAAATCTTTCAACATTTACAAAATAACTTGCATTCATCATAAATAGCATCTTTTAGAACAGAAGGGAAAAATACGGATTGTAGTATTCAAGAGTGTTTCAAACCAATTCAGTACATGCAATCCATAGTCCTATTGCCTATGTGCAACAAGCACATACAAATCATGCTAATTTGATTTTAGAACCCAAATGATCAAAACACATTTCTTCCACAACTGCCAGGATCTAGTGCTAGACTATTCTGGCAAACAAAATTTCACAGGAATTAAAATTCCAGCATAATAGATAGATAAGACACTAGCTATGGTTAATTTGAAAGGGTACATTTGGGCAGTGTGATTATTGGCATGAAAATGTATCAGTGCCAGTCCTGAAAAATGAAAGGAAGCTATGCACATAGATATGATCTCAATCTTGTTTTATTTGTCTTCATGAGTTTTGCATCTGTGGAGCTACTGGAAAAGCAACAGACCCTGTCTCAGCAGCTACGTGATCTACCTACATTGTTAAGAACAAAGACAAACCCATCTCAGCTCAAAATACTGCAGAAAGTGAGACAGATTCTCTCCTGCAAAACTTCTTCAAAAAGGGCTTATTTTACTCCATGCCCTTTTGTAGTACAAGTTAAACTTTCTAGTTAGACACTGTAATAACATGCCATACATACATATACTGGTGTATATGGTGAGGAGTCTGGAGACCAAGCCTTATGAGGAGTGGCTGAGGAAGCAGGGGCTGTTTAGTCTGAAGAAAATGAGGTTGAGGGGAAACTTTATTGCTCTCTACAGGTACCTGGAAGGAGGTCATAGAGAGGTGTATGTTGACCTCTTCTCTCAAGTAACAAGTGATTAGGACAAGAGGAAACATCCTCAAGGAAAACTTTATTGAAAGGGTCATCCCAGCACTGGAACGGTCTGTCCAGGGAAGTGGTTGAATCACCATCCCTGATTGTGCTTAAAAGCCATGTAGATGTGGAGCTCAAGGACATGGTTTAGCAGTGAGCTTGGCAGTGTTAGATTAATGGGCTGGACTCCACCTAGAGATCTTCTCCAGCCTAAACAATGCGATGATTCTATGTGTGTACATGTACATATACATGGTATACTGTGTAACATACATGTATTAACAGAAAATTTACCCTATTCTGGTTAAAACCCCAACTAAAACAACACCAAGAGCTGTCATGAAAACTACTTCAGATATAACTAAAAGCTGAAGAACAAACTAAATCTCTCCAATACTTTTTGGTGATACTACAGAGACACTTCCATGAAACACAGCACTTGTGTGTCATGTTTCAAAACAACGTAGCTTTACTGAGTGCCCCAAGAGTCCTTTGTCGAACTTTGCTAAGATATGAGATTGAGGTCATCATAATGATTGCACATTATTCCTTCACCTTCCAAAGAGGTATTTTCGTAGCCTGCAGTTTTGTTTTGTGTGAAAACCAGCAACATCCAAAACAAGACATCTCATAAACCCAGCACAGATTCAGAAAGTAGTTAAGAGGCAACAGGAGAGCAAGGAAGACCAAGGTGACTTTAGTGGCTAGGCTGAAGAACAGCTTTGCTAGCCAGGTAGCACTCATAGGACACAGCAAATCTATTTAAGTCAAGCATTCATTGAAATGGATCCAAGGATGCTTAGAGTTTAAAACTCCAACTCTCTAAAGATTTAACCTCACTGATTTCACAGCCTTGTCCTGTTTATGGCAATGTGTGTGAAGAAACAAGTGGCAAAGAAAACCAAGAAAAGACACGTGCTATTGGTATCAGCTCACCAAGTTTCTCTCATATGGTTCTTCTAATGTTGTAACACACTCCACCCCCTTACAGTGGGTTGTGGGACTCTTCTTTGTCCGTGTGGATTGTTTCAGAAATATCAATAAACATGAACCTCATTAAATACTGAGATAAAAATGCTGAACGAGGATGAAAACATTTAAACTGTGACAGAAATCCAGACTAGTGCCAACCACTATCATTCCCATGGGTTTAAAAAAAAAGTTAATTATTTAGCTCTTTGCTTAGTTTTGCACCAATAGGAGTGAGAGACACAAAGTTATGAAATCATAGTATTTCCTACCTCCTTGCAAACACAGATCAGGCTATTAAAATCTAGGACATTGCTTTATTGCAGAATGCACTGTTGCCTAAATTTTATTTCTACTCTCCAGAGTTACAGTTTCAGTCCCATTCTTCTCCCTGTCCAGCAAAACCCCATAAGCAAAAGGGCTCTGTAAACATGGTAAATATAGTTTACAATCTCTCTTGCCCGTAGTCAACATTTTTCCTGCTGTACACACTGTGTGTCAAAGTGGCCCCTTGGCATTAAGGCAGCCATTAGTATGCTAATATTCTTTGCCCTGACCCAGCACAGACATCCTCATGAGATCAGTACCCAATTTATTTTTCTATCAGCATTCAGAAGACTGAGCAGCAGGAAATGTATGTCACCTTGCGTTAAAACTCCGCACTTCTTTTTAGTTTTAGCTACAGACTGTTTGCTTGAAGGAGAAAGTGTCGTCCTGCCAAACTCACACCATAGGAAAGGAGCACAAAGGTCACCAGCACGCTCATGAGGCATTAAAAAACAACCAACCTCACAATGGGCATTTCGGAGACAGCGAAGCTGCTGAAGAAATATGAGGTAACTTTATGTTTGTAATTCACAAATGAATCAATTCACACATTTTTAGTAAGACACACTTGATTCAGTAGATTAGCAGATACTACAGGAGACCAGAAGGCCCATGGAGTTCACACTCTATGTGATCACAAGACATCACATTTCTCGACTCACTAGGCATTCTCCTAAGAAATTTCAAGAGCTCTACCTGCTACTCTTAGAATCATGTTTCTCGGTTTGTCCTGCAGTCAAACAGCTAAAGACAGCAGAGTTGATTTTGTTCCAATCTAGTTCATTAACATAACTGTTTCTAAATTTCACTTAATTACTTCCAGCAAGCTTGAGCAGCATGGCAGTTCTGCAGATGTCACGGAATAAAAATAGAAAGTAACAGGGGGCACAAATGGAAAGGACTATATCATTGGAATTTTTTCTACCATGACTATATGCAGGAAAATGCCAATCTTTGTTTTTGGAATCTCAGACAAATTCATGAATTCCCGTTCAAAATTATTTTTTTCCTGGTAAAATGAAAAACAATTAACATTCCAAAAGGAAAACGTAATTGGCCAACTTCCATGCTTCATTGCAGCATCCCAACGCCCAAAGGAGAAGACTGCCTCAGGGAACTAGCAGTGGTTCTGTCCACTTTAATAAACTCTCAAGTTTATGGCTTGACTTTGGCTATTCTGCATTATTGCCGTCATTTTTGAGGCATGCTTATTTTCAGAGCACTTTCAGTCTTCTGCACTGTCAAGAGAAAGCTATTACATTTTTCACTGCTATATTCAAAAACAATTACACCTGTTCTCAGATTGTACCTCTGAACCATATCTAGATTTCACAGACAGAGAAGTTTTAGAAGATGATTACAATAACACTGTGACAAAATGACACCGGGTGAGCCAGTGACAAAGCCACGGAGCTGTATAGCGACAGTATTGCTACTGTTAGGACCAACAATAAAAATTAAGAAATAAACCTACTGCTGAACTTGAACCAATAATAAAAGTAACAGGTAACAGTTTGAATGCTTGAGAAGGGAACACATTGCAACTGACTGAATTTAGTAGCACAAGATTTTTCTTTTCCCAGATGTACAGTTTCAGCACAGCGGTGGTTCAACTTACGGTAAAAGTGTAGTTTTATATATAACTACATAGCTATGTCTATATAACTATATATTTATATAACTACTTTAATACATAATTACATAAAACCCCAATATATATGTGTGTGTATATATATATGCATACATATGCAAACTATATGCATACATAGTTTATATATACATGTATTTTTTTTATATATACATAAAATACTAGTTTGATAATAGTTTTAAGTTCAATCACGCCAGAAATACTAGTTTAAGAATTCTTACTGTAGTTTTAAAACACAAGATATGGTAACAATAGTTTCAGCACCTTTTTTCAGTAACTTGCTGTCACACAGAGACTGCATTCACAGATCAACAAATTACTTCAGTTTAAAAAAAATATAGCTGGCAAGTTTGTAAATAAATCCTACAGACTACAATGGAATATATACGTCCTTTCTGTGAGCTATGTCAACGCCAGTCAAAAGACACTGGACTACAGTTAAAATCCAGAGAATTTTCATCACAGACTCAGAAACCAGTAAGGCAACAGACAAGAGACTGAAAACCTACAGCAATTCAGCCAACACAATGCCTGCAATCCTGTGAAGACACACAAGGTCTTCAGGCAGAACAACTTTATGAAAATATAGACCACTAAGTTGAGGCCATCTGCTCCTCTGCATGACCCAGTATAACTGACAACAAACATTACACATCTCATCATAAAATGTTAAAGTTCTTAACTGTTTGAACACTAAAAAGCAAATAAATGCAGATGTGTTGATCTGCTTAGTGTAGGAAAGCCCTGCAGAGGGATCTGGACAGGCTGGAGCAATGGGCCAAGGTCAGCTTTATGAGGCTTAAAAAGACCTACACGTTGTTCACAACAACCTCATGCATCACTACAGGTTTGGGGAAGAGTGGGTGAAGAACTGCTTGGTGGACAAGGACCCAGCAGTGTGCCCAGGGAGCCAAGAAAGCTAAGGGCATCTTTACAAGTACCTAAAAGCAGGTTGTAGAAAGGTGGGGGTCAGTCACTCTCAACAGAACAAGAAAAAATGGCCTCAATTTGTGTCAGGGAAAGTGAAGTGTTTCTGGTCCTCCACACAAATGGATGTCTAATTTATTGATTTAACTAATATGCTTCAATCACAAATCAAAGCAGCTGCCATAGACATAGCTTGTAAAACTCGATCGTAGGAGTAGTTATGCAAAGATATGTGTATATGCCAATGGAGCCATGACAAGTAAACACATGTCTAGATAAAGGTGATTCAACATATACCAGCCCCATCAACTTTAGAATTGCAGTAACAAGAATTCAAAATATAAGTAACTACAGAATCAGAGTTTCCCAGTGCTTTCAAATAATCACAACTGTAAAAAGATAATTAAAAAGGCATATTTCTCCTCTCCTTCCTCCTTACTTTAACAAATAGATTTAAAAAAAATCACTACCCCCTTTTACAAGCACGACTTAATTTTTTGCAGTTAACTTGTAGTAGAGCACATCTTCCAAACATAACACCATAAGACATTAATTTGCAGAAGAAATTTCAGTGATTGCTGTATCCAAGACCTTTGTAAGTATAAAAAAAGGTAAGTCATCTCCGTAACCCCTAACTTCAGGAGAATTTTACAATTTTTAAAAAAACTTTTCCAGCAAAACCTGTTGTTAGAATATTTCTAACCAGTGATTTAACTGAAATCCAAACTGCACAGCAGATGCTAGTTGATTGAAAGAGGAGGGGAAAAAAAAAGAAAAAAGATTCCTGCTTCTTATCTTTTCAATGCGCTAATTTTCAGTGAAGTCATCCAGACAAAGCATATGGAACTGCTGGACCGTGTCCAGAAGTGGGCCACAAGGAGCATCAGAAGGCTGGAGCACCTCTCCTCACAGGCTGATGGATTTGGGGTTGTTCAGCCTGGAAGGTTCTGAATGGATCCTGTAGTAGTGGTACCTGAAGGGGGCTACAAGAAAGCTGGAGAGAGTGTTTTGTGAGGGACTGCAGTAATAAGACAAGGAGGAAAGGTTTCAAGCTGAAAGAGGTTAGATTTAGATTACACCTTAGCAGGGAATTCCTTACTGTGAGGGTGGCTGAGGCACTGGAACAAGTTAGCCAGGACGGCTGTGGATGTGCCCTCCCTGAAAGTGTTCAAGGCCAGGCTGGATGAGGCCCTGGGCAACCTGGTCTAGTGAGAGGTGTCCCTGCCTAGGGCAGGGGGGTTGGAACTAGATGATGTCCTAAGTCCCTTCCAAGCATTCTGTGATGAAAGTGTTTTCCATTCCCCAGGTAAACACAAGCAGACTAAACAAGATGATGTGCTTCTGCACAGCAAAAGCTGAACAAATTTATCCTCAATAAAAACAAGAGCTGATTCTGCTGTAATACCTGTGCTTGTAACAGAATATACAGTACCATCACTTGCAGAAACTGAGATGATCTAAAAATCACACCTTTCTTAACTCGATACATAAAAGGCAAAACATCCACCTTATTAAACTTTTATGCTCTGTGAAGAAATAATCTTAAATTTTATTATTACAGATTGAAGAAAACGCAATCCTTAAACTTTGGGATGTTTTATATTAGAAGACAAGTACTTCATCATACACTTCTAATCATTTCATCCACTATGTATTAAGAAAAAATATGAATACAGTTTGTCCTACAGATAATGTGTTGTCCTTTCAGCACTGTCAAGATCACTTCATCTATTCCTTAGCAATTACGCATTCAGTATTATCTGTCCTAGAAAACTCAACTTTAAGCCTCTTAAGAAGTATTTAGCATCCAAGTGCATGCCATAGTGCAATCTAAGGAGAGAGGGTTTTGTTTTGGGTTTGCGATGGGGGGTTCTTTTTAACTGTTTGAATAAAAACACTAATGCAAATCAAATAAAATGCAAATCAGATTTTTAAAAAGTAGCAAACAGTCAAACACACAAAAACTTACCCACATCCATGGCAGTTTCCATGAAGCTTTTCTGCCTCGATGCAAACTCAGCCAACAATTTCTGTTGCCTTTCTCTGGCCTTCTGTCGTCTTGAAAGATGTGAAAAGGAAGAGGCAAGAGTGTACATATAAGGGAGGGAAAAAAATAGTTTATAAGTGTCAGACTTCTTAAAGTTACCTTCAATACAATATTTCAAATCCAGGTTCTCCGCATTAAAAAGTATTCGGTGTCAAATGAAGAGGAATCTCTTGCTTTAAAAATTGAGTTTTTCAAGAAATGTTTTCTTTTGAGTCTTAAAGGAGGGAATAAAATCCCATCCTAAAATACTCTTCAGAAAACCAAAGATTTTTTTTAACAGATTAGCGCGTAACATCCTAAGAAAAAGAAACCAAGATCTTATTCTTAAAATGTGGGGAACATAATGGAAAAGTAATAGACTGAAACTGTTACATAATGGAAGAGTAACAGACTGAAATGTCAACTCTTGTTCAATACCAATGGTTACAAGACAGTAATAATAAAATACTAAAACAGTGATTATAATAACGATAATAATTATGCTAATAATACTACTACTGCTAATAATATTCCTGCCTCACTCACTTCTGATATCAAGCTTAATGCCAAGAGACACAAGTAATTTATTTTCTATCTACATCTCCTCCCTGCAGTTCCTTCTCCCCCACCTCCACCCAAAATATTGCTCACCAACAGCTTTGATACCTGGACGTAAAGAAGTCTGAGATTACTTCCAGACTGAAGGCCCTTATCTCCCTGCAGCCAAGCTGACTTTTTCCTCAGTGTAACACAGCTCATTCTTGTCTGTCCTACTTAAAACTGTATTTGTGATGTGTACAAGGCCACACGACCAGCTATTACATAGCTCCCTATACAGCTATATACCGCTACGGGTAAAGGAGTATTGATGGATGGAAAAAGAAAATAGATACTGATTTCCCTCTCTTTGAGGTGAATTAAAGAAAGGATCTTTAATTTTAGAAGAGTTTACAAATAGAGGAAATGGCAAAATGCAAGTGGGAAAAGCACCAAAACTCACACCACAGCTGCTCACTGCCTGGCACATGCAAAGACTCCATGGCTGAGCATCTTAGGCAGCACCTCCCGAGAGCAGCTGGGGAAGATCTACCACTGCTGCAAACTGCATCAGCATTTATCACCATATTTTCCCCATGGTCAGTGATGATTCACATAACTGAAAGGGATTTAGAAATATTGCCTGTCACCTCTTTACATGTTTCCAGCGCTGTCTGATTATCGCTGTCCTGGCACAGAGCAGGCATGCACGGTCCAAAGCAGCTAATGTACTGCAACTCGTTATCCTGAGGGGGTTGTTTATAAGTCAAAGCTTTTTCATTTGCTTTCTTAAAGGCACATTAAAAACCAAACCTCTGCTCATTTACGTGTCACATTGCACAGCCACCATTTCTCAAAATAACTTGTGCTTACTCAGCCCTAAGATTCATTATTCTGAGGACCATACCAGGGCATTCATTAAACTTGTTTTTCTCTTTATTTCTCTCTGGGAATTTCTCAATATATGCCTTGACTAAAAGCAGAGTGACTGTAAATAGATGCTTTTAATAGGACGATATAAACAAACTCTGACACATTCAGTACAGCTCAGTAATCTTCCATAATGTGCCCATGGGACTATGACACTGCAACTGAAAAAATACTGCAAGCAGCTCAAGCTCTCTTCTATATTTTGGTTTCTATGGCAACAACCCTTTTGCCTGTGTGATGTCAAGTTTCTCATTACATGCTGAAGTAACTAAAAAGGGCTATCACAGAACACTCACAGCCTGCTTAGTCTTTGCTACCATAAAACCAGACTTGGGAGAAGAAGAAAAACAAGCCATTTTTACAAGCATTTTTAATTATTTTTTTTAATTGCAGTCTGACTATACGAACACTGTCACTCTGTGAAATTAGTCACTTCTATTAACACAGTGTTTACTAATAACCCTCACGAGTACCCTGCGGGGACCTATGTTGTCCCCCCATGCAGACAACAAACATTTCTTTTCATCATTATGTCAGTCTCGGAACATAACTGAAAACTTGAAGTGCCCACAAGAGATCCTTGCAAATACTTCCTAGAGGGAAAGGAGTAACCATATGCTTTCCTACGTGAAAAGCTACTTGAGGCATTGATTCATTTGCTTCTGTGCACCAGCCAGTACCAACGAGCAGGTGTACAGGACACGGCTGTGTTTTATCTAAAGCTTGGCATTTCCTAAGAGACCACTTTACATTATAAACCTTGACTATTTCTCTAATTGACTGAACTATCAGAAGGGATGTTGAAAATGAAACCATTAACTGAACACTCGCAAGAGATTACTAATTTTACTTTGTGAAGCATAAAATACAGTCATTTTAAAAATGTTTATGCTTTATTTTCAAATACAGAGTAAGTCTCTGACGTATCGGAGATGATTTAATGCAATTTTTTTCAAATGAACAAAAATAGCAGGATAAATAAAGCTAATCCAGGAACGAACTCAGTCAGATTGCTGCATATTTCTACCCAAATTTCTAGAATCATTACATACTCAGGTTACATAATCCATTAACACATCAAAATACTGCACGGCCAGGCATTCCAGAGTATTCTTCTCCATTCAAGTCTGTGCCATGTCTCTACTTCAGGTAATGTAGTTAAGTACTACAACCCGTCTCCTCTACTCTAACGTCACCCCTTGTCTCACTTTCACACTAAGCAGGTATCAGTTTCTTCTCACTGCCCCACTCCAGCACACTCTTCTTCCTGGATGGCTCTATTATGTCCCTTCAGGCCTCTGAGTTCCTGTTTCCTGTGTTCTCCTTCTCCTACCGTGTATCAAGACCTCAATCTCCCCCACTGAGCTTTTCACTGCAAACTGGTTTTTCATTTGCCACTCTTCTCTGAGCATTTGTCCTAAAAACCCAGTTCCTCCCCAACATCCCCAGTTCATCAGCTTGAGTCTTCCCACCCAGACCTGGCATCTTCCCTTTGCTCAGTAATACGCTGACCAGGTTTCTCCTTGCATTCACAGCCCTAGTTTTCACCACTGTTTCTCAGCAGCATTTGTGGTCCTTTAGGCATTTGAGCTGCATGATCCCTCTTCCACAGGACTCATGTGTCAACACACTTGCTGAAAGCAGAAGAGAAGCAGGCTTTCTGCACTCAGTGTCAATGGTGCTAGTATTCCTGGTACTCTCAGGACTCACTACACTCCAATCTCAAACTCAAAGCTGTCCCTCCAAATTTCAGTCCAAGACAGACATCTGGCATGCAGTTTTCCAGGCAACATTATAATAAAGTATGAATACAATTCTTAAAAAATTGAAGACTATAAAAAAATGTAAAGTACAATTTCAAAGTTGAATGTATTGGAAAACAAAATAAAGGCAGAATTACCAAACCCGCATTTATGAAACAAGCACACAAAAATGATGGTGCGATGTGCTCATGTAGATGAAAAGACAATCCAAATTAAAAAACCAAAACTCCAACTCATTTTGAGACTAAGTCTCAAAAGATAACACAGCCTTAATTCTGCTGCATCTCTGTATCTACAACTTGCTGTATCTGTAATATGAAGGGTGTTTATATCCCATAAAAACATTATGAACATTTTCTAATTTATCAGCTTGCAGCTTCTTCGATACCCACGTAAATCACGTCTATTCAAAATAGATTAAGAATTACAGGATTAAAAGTTATTTTAATCAATAATTCACAGACAGACCTACAGACACATCAGTCAACAAATGCACCACACACACTGCCCTTCGACCTCCCCTTTACTTTGTAGTTAATGTTACCTTTCCTCTTTATCCAACGTTTTCTTCTCTGCAGAGCTGATCTTCTTTGGCGGTACAGGAGGTGTCA
Organism: Rhinopomastus cyanomelas; assembly: GCA_013400115.1. Lineage (NCBI taxonomy): Eukaryota > Metazoa > Chordata > Aves > Bucerotiformes > Rhinopomastidae > Rhinopomastus > Rhinopomastus cyanomelas. Next base: position 13,937 of record VXBP01008020.1, read on the forward strand.
CCTTCTTGCATATCTCTTCAATGATACGTTTATTCAATCTGCTCTGCACAGCAGCTTTCAGTAAAATTCTTTCTACTGCTGTCATTCCATCACCGTGAGAGTATCTTGGAATTTCTGGGTGGATTAAAACATCCACATCATCCAACCACGGCGGATAGTAAGAATTTTGCTTTCCTGAGAGTTTGTGATGCAATTTAATCAGCAAGGACAGTATACTTTCCTTGACTTCTAAAATGGCTGTGGTTAGCTGTGGAGTTGCACCAGGTGCTGACCATTTCATCGATGTTTTGGGCCGAACCACCTGATTTGCCTCACTGGTATTCCGATTTATGATCTCCTGAAATTTCTTTCTACGTTCTGCAACCAAACTGAACACTTGAGCTGTCCCCGAGTTCTTGAGGAAAAAAAAAGACCAGAAAATTTTTAAATATACCGGCATAAACAACATACATTTATGAAACTACAGAAAATATTTTAAACTAGGAGGAAAAGCATGAAGTTCTTAGTATTTCTGCTCCCCTTCCAAAATGCATTCAAATTTGATAGAGCAAAATCCTAAGCCTGCATGTCATATTTTTATGCATATTTGTTATATACAGCTGCACAAAGAAGCAAGTACAAAACAAAACTATCATCCATGTCAAAATAACTGACAACTGGCTTTTCCTCTAGTCAAAAGTCGAGTTCTGCTCTCCAAGTAATATTTCTTCCCTTTTTCTACAATATTTATAATGTCAATATCTTTATGTCATTTAGATGTCTTTAATGAAGTCTGGTGAACACTGTTGTACAATTGCAACTCAGTCCTACCCAGGTGAACCCACACATCCTCATGGACACTGCATGTTTTGTGTGGATTTAGCAGAGATCCAGAAGCCACTAGCCCCTGTTTGCAAGCAAGGCTTGCTCTCTAGGACACATGAGCATATGTCTGCACTTACATCAATGACAAAGCCCATTCAGATAGTTTCTACTCTATGCCACCCTTGCTTTCAGTCCCTGTGTAAGGATACACACAAGAAACTTGCATATGTTGAATTCATAGCTGAGAGGTGTTTTCTGAATCTTCTGAACTTGAAATTCTGAAAGCTTTAACATCTTACTGCCCCTTCTCAGAAGGCTGGGCAGCCAAGAGATAGCAAATACTTCAGAAATATAAAAATGGGATTCTCATAATCATCTCATCTACCTTTTTTATCTTTGATCCATTTCCATTCACCTACTTAAGTTTTTATCTATTTTTCCTAATATTATCATGCAAAAGACAAGTTCACCGTATTCACCTGTATCTGCTTCACAGAAATATGAAGTGCTGTAAGTAAAAGCCACAAAAGCAATCCTAACACAGCAATTATATTATTTACTGCCTACAGATCTTTCCAGATTTTTACATTCCATATTAATGTCAATGAATTTTGTTTTCACAAAACAGATTTACGTATTTAATTTGTTTTCATTTAAAAACCCCCCAAAATGAACTTGCCATTAATCATTTCAAACGCACGTCAGAGGTATGTTTAAACTTGCCTAGATTTGAGAAAGCTAATACTAGATTAAATGTTAGTAGTATCTTGGCAAGACAAAACAGGCCTAAGCACAAAGCTCAAGCAGTAAGCTGTCAATGACATATTGGATAAAAAACTTTTATTTTAAAATTCATATTACACATTCAGAAGTATATTTCTCGTTGCTTATATGTCTACTACCCAAGATAACAATCACAAAAATGAAAAAAGCATGAGTCCTTGCAATATAAATATAAAAGGAAATTCAGGAGTATTAGGAACTTGTCACTGAACATTAAGGTGAGCACAATTAAAAGCCATGTTGATAGTTAATTGCTTTAAGAGAACAAACTGCACACACATCTACCTCTCTCTGGAGGCTCTTCCGCCTTGAACTCTGGTAGATTGAGGACAAAAAAAGTTATTAAATACATCATTTGGAAGGGGGTATCATTTGAAGTAACTTGTATTTCTGTTATCAGTATATTTAGGGAACATTACATGAGGAAAAAAAACCCTAAGAAATTCATAAAAACACTAAAAAAAAGATCCTAACAAAACCAGAGGAAACAGGGATTAACTTAAGCTAATCTAGGAAAAGGACTGATATTTGTAGATACTCACTTGTGATGAGGCTAAACCGTCAGAACTTGTACTCGGAGGTGGTTCCCTCTTCACCTCTGGAGCAGTTTCTGGTACTCTTACTCGGACGTAGTTAATGAAGTGACGCATGTTAGAAACCAGGTTACTACCTGGAAACCAACTATCATGGCAATGCTCTTGCCCGCCGGCAGATTCCTAAAATTTAATTTTTTATTAGCAGACTTCCTCGTATGTGTTACAATAATTCACGTTGCTGCTGTAGGTGTACTACAAAGGCTGTCATCGCTCTATGAGATAGAAACAGTATGTTGAACAGGATGTACTTCACCAAAGCTGATCTATCTCTTAAAAATTAGGAAATGCCTGATGCCTACCCTGAAGACTACAGGTCTGATAAATCCAAAAGTCTACACATTTGATTTCAACATCATCAGCCAATCAGTGCTACCTAGAAGAAGTAAAAGGAACTATTCATAGTAATCAAAAGTTGTACAATCTAAGATTAATACAAAAAAATCTGAAGTGCAGAGAAGTCTATCTCTGAAAAAAGTGGCAGGTCCTCAATCATGTAAAAGCCATGATAAACAGTAAAGAAAATGGTGAAATTTACATACCAGAAGGAAAAGTAGAATCACAAATTATTCCTTATATTAAAATTGTCTTCAGCAGCACAGTTAAAAAGTGATGGTCATTTCACATATTTTACAGGACACAAAGCGTTAGCAGTAACATACTCGGTGATAACGGTTTCAGTTGAAAATCTAGACATTTAAATAACTTGTAGCCAATAATTTTGTAATTTTTTTACACCCAGTTTCAATTCCTAATTTGCAGAGTAGTAAAGATCTCATTACGTGTGTTGTCAAGTTAGGTATACAGAAACCACTGAAAACAGTAACAAGACACCATCCTTCTCTTGACAACAGTACCCCATTCTATTTTCCTCTTTTCTTAGTTGATCCTTGCTTAAACACAGATGTGTTTTATTATAATTCTGTGGTAAAACGGTCATTTTGAAAAGCACTTCTTTTCAGAGACTACTGCATCATTAGACAATTCTTAGATATTTTTATTTAAAAGCATGTTATTTACTCTTACCTCTTCATCTGACTCTTGTTCTGGAGCGTTCTCTAACCCCAGCTCAATCAAATACAAAACCATGCAAAGCACATGTTCTGATAAATTCTGATGATCCATTAATATCTAGACAGAAAAACAGACATTCCAGTCCTAGAAGGTTTTATCTTTGATTCTTTCACAATCCCTATTACAAAAAAAACACCAAACCACCCAAAATCTCTAGATTTTTCTGGCTAGACATCTCTAACCTAAACTGAAAGGTAGAGACAATAGCCAGGAGTCTTGTATGAAGAAATTAAACGCACTACCTAGAAATTCTACCCCCAGGTGTGAATTTGCAGGTTAGACATGCTGGGTGGCTAAATGTCGCTAGCCACACAAGTGATTTTTGCTGGTCTGTTATTTTTACTTACTTAACCTCTGCGCTTGCAAAAGCTGTTTTGTAAGATACAAGTTATCAGACAGAAAAGACTAGACAGAAGTGAACACTGGAACAGCACCTACTCTAACTTTCTAAACAGTTTTTGTTACACAGGAATACTGCCCAAGTCCTATCAGACACTTCAAAGCGCAACTGCTACTTCCTGAAGCAGTAAACGCAAGTTCCGGGAACATCTTCTCTGAAACATAAGCAAGGTTTTTTACACTTCACTCTTGTATGACTGAACGCTCCGACAAAATGATTAATAACTATGGTACAGGACCAAAAAAAGTTGCAAGTAGGCTAAGAACAGTAAGAGTAATCACATTCATGTAGTTTCCTACTACAAGTAATGGAACACTACTACAAAAGAAGACACGCAATTTTGGATGTGATGGATCAACAGTTGGGTGCTCTGGATAATGCAGTTCAGGCTTTTTTTGTTTTAATGCCTAAAAATTATTTTGATACTTAGAAAAAAAACTATGCTTTGAGTATCATCACAAAGGCAAAGTTTTATTTTATGTCTTTTCAGCCAAACAAACTTGTAACCTAAAACTGTTGCTAGCTCAAGCTGTGACTTTAACGCCAAAGCGGCACAGATATCACTACTGCCAACGGCATGGTGGGGTGGACCAGAATGGGGGTGGTTAGCAGACCAAGAGAGGTTCTTCTCCTCCTCTACTCTGCCTTGGTGAGACCACATCGGGAATATTGCGTCCAGTTCTGGACTCCTGAGTTCAAGAAGGACCCAGAACTGCTGAACGGAGTCCAGAGCACAGTCACAAAGACCATGAAGGGAGTGGAACATCTCCCTTATGAGGAAAGGCTGAGAGAGCTGGGTCTCTTTAGCTTGGACAAAAAGAGCCTGAGGGGTGACGTCGTTAATGTCTATAAATATGTGAAGGGTGGGTATCAGCAGGATGGAGCCAGGCTCTTCTCAGTGTCATCTACTGGTAGGACAAGGGGCAACAGGTATAAACTCGAACACAGGAGGTTCTGTATGAATGTGAGAAGGAACTTCTTCACAGTGAGGGTGACAGAGCACTGGCTGCCCGGGAGGGCTGTAGATTCTCCTCTGGAGACGTTAAAAAACCTGCCTGGATGTGTTCCTGTGTGACTTGGTCTAGGTGATCCTGCTGTTGCAGGGGGATTGGACTAGATGATCTTTCAAGGTCCCTTCCAATCCGTAATGTTCTCCAATTCTGTGATTCTACATAGCTGGAGACAGTGCACTGAGACGAAGAACCAGTGATGAAATTAAAAGCCAGGACAACTTTCCTGTTGAGAATATTCTGATCTCAAGCAGAAAAAAAACGGCAATAACCTCCAAATTACAAAAAAAGTGGATGATAAAGTATGTTCAAAATTTCAGAGTAGACAGGCTACTATAGAAATGAGTATGTTTAGACTGTTACCTGGGTTTTCAGTAGGCCAAATTTCATTTAATTTCAGGTAGTGCCCCATTAGAAACATCAGTGAGATTAAATTTCTTAAAGCAAATACTATTTTGCAATACCTTCTCTAAATTATACTTGAGCAGCTGATTTAATCAATCCAAACAAAATTGGAGATTATTGAAAGGGTGCTAAGTATTATGTTAATATGAAAATTATGTGCATTTGCACCAGTTAGAATAAAAGTCATGTTGATTGACATTTCTGAAATGTCAAATCATAAAATGTTATTTACTGTTCTTCTGTAGGCAGTCTCAAAAGCCAAGAGCTATAAAAGCTGTCATAAACTGACAACATTTCATAAATAGACAAAATATTATATATACATAGAATAGCTTCCATTGAAGGGACCTCAGAGCTCATCCAGTTCCAACCCCCAACTCCACCATGGGCCAGGATACCTCTAACTAGACCAGGATGCCCAGGGCCCCATCCAACCTGCCCTTGAACACTTCCAAGGAGGACAGATGCACAACCTCCCTGGGCAACCTGTTCCAGTGCCTCACCAACCTCATAATGAAGAATTTCTTCCTAAGATCTAATTTTTTGTTTGTAGCTATCCCTCCTTGCCCTATCACTAGAGTGGCCTCTCCAGCTTTCCTGTAGCCCCTTCAGTTATCGCAAGGCTGGTAAAGGGTCACCCCAGAACTGTATCTTCTCCAGGCTGAACTGGCCCAATTCCCTCAGCCTATCCTCATAGGACAGGTGCTCCAGCTCTCTGATCACCCCTGTGGCCCTCCTCTTGACTTGTTCCAACAGTTCCATGTCCTTCTTATACTGTAGACTCCAGAACTGGATGCAAGTCAGGCCTCACAAGAGCAGAGGGTAAGAACCACCTCCCTTGACATGCTGGTTACACTTCCTTCATACAGCCCGGCCCTTTATACAGCTGTCCTTGTGAGCTTGCACTCACACACTGCTGGGTCCTGCTGAGCTTCTCATCTAGCAACATCCACAAGTCCTTCTCCCCAAAGCTGCTCTCAATTCATGAGACCCTTAGCAAAGCTGTGTTGTCTCAGACACAATGGATAATATTCTACAATTTCATACACCAGTTCCCTTAGGACCCATGGATGCCTCTCATCAGGTCCCATGGACCTGTGAACCTTCAAGGTTCTTTATATAGTCACAGACCTGATCTGTCCCTAGCAAGTGTGGTTATTTCCCTCTCCCAGTCCTAGCCTTTGACTTCCGTGACTTAAACGGCACAGAAGAGCTTTCCTTCAGCTTTGCTAAGGCACAAGCAGTCATAGAGTATCTCAGCCTTTTCCTATGGCAGCTAACCAGGTCACCTATTTAAGCCGACCCATATAAACAACTCACTATGTAATTTCAACCACCTATAAATCTGGCAGAAACATATTCAGGACTCCAGCTAAAACAGTAACAGCAACCCAGAAAGACTGCAAGAGTAAAAACACCCTCCAAAAAAACTACATGCAAGACAGTGGAAGATTATGCACCCCTTCCCTACAATCTCTATTGTTGTTTCATGTCATCTTCTACACATCTCAGGCTCTCCTTTCCTTCTGCAGCCTTCCTGTAAATCTATTGTCCAGTATTTTCCCTGGCCATGCTTGCCCAGTCTGCTAGGTACAGCCTCTTCTGTACCCTGCAATAATCAGGTGGCCCAGCCTGTGCAGCAAGCTGAGGCTAAGCAGGGTTAAACCTACTGCACACAGCAGCTTCCCCGGACAACACTGTGAAATTCTCTAGTGAAAAAGGAACTACCAGTGCAGGAAAAGTTCTAATGAGGCTCTGCTGTGGGGCCCGTCCAGTCCGGAGCTGACTTTTGTGCGGCCTCAACAGTTAAGCAAATAAAATAAACAGCCCCTGAACACACACACAAAAAATGTAACTTTGCAATATCTGCAGTTTGGCTACACTCAGATTTCAAAACTGAAAAATTAAGGAAACATTAAAGAATGTTTAAAACACAGGAGAAGCGGATGCATTTTTTCCTTGCTTCAGTCCTGGAAACATGTGGCTGTAGCAGGCATTCAGCTAGAAAACAGTCACCATTGGGTAATTTTGGCAAGATAAGGAACTAGATGCCTGGCAAACCTTGATAAACCACCAGATGTTACACTACTGAACTACCCAAAAGTATTGCTTTATTCAAGAGTCTCTGCATATGAAACTCAGTCTTACCTGTAATAGAACGTGATACGCTATGGAGAAGAGTTACCAGTAAAACAGTAATATATTGATATATTTAAAACAAATTCTTAATATTGCACTAACTACACATCAAAACCTACTGCTTAGTCAAGTCAGTGATTTGTAAACAACATTAATCATTTTCTCAAGTCCTTTCCTGTAGTGAATAAATTCAGATACAAGCTTAAGTCTTCATTCATCTTAATGATATATTGATAACTTACACAACGAAAGAAACCAGGAGAAACAAGTCAGTTGGTAAAAGCACAGCTCTCTATGAGTATCACAGTTATTCTTATTCTACAGAAGTTTAACAGGGAAGCAAACCAAGGACTTCAGTGGATCTGGGAACACTTAGAGTACAAAAGGAAAGTCTATCCAGGAAAAGCACTACTCAGTCAAATAACTTTTGATAGTCCCTCATCTTCTGCTGCAGCATGTTGCTTTGAAAGCACTTTCCAAGAACAAAGACTGAATCTGTTCAAATGAGGCTTAGATTCAATGTCCTATTTTCTGATGAATGTGCTCCTCATAAAGGATGCACTTCTCTGACAGTTGACTGTTCTCTTGAAGAGACAGAGCCAAAAACAACTTAAGGGCATCAGTCAGCCAACTGCCATAAACTGTTGTAAAAAGCCAAAACATATCTGGCAAGTGACATTAAAACCAACTGCAGTTATGCAGCACATTTGCCAGTGACCATCTAAAGCCATCAAGGCTGCATCTATTTGAGCAAGCAGCTGAAGACTACCTGAGCCAAAGGAACACTACTCACATCACGACATTTCCTGAAACCATCACGGAACAAAAATTCAAAAATAAAAATTCTGATGATTAAGGTAGTGTCCTCAAAAAAACCCAAATCAGTAGGACTGCTTAACCGCTTGGGTGATTCAGAAACAATAGTACAAGAAATAATGAAAATCCTATAAAAACTGTTGTAATTTGAATTTGGTAGGTTTTAGCCTGAGGGACTGAGGCATTACTACAGCAAGTTTTGATAAGTAGCTTGGATTTTCAAGTTGAGTAAGTGAGTTTGCAAATTGGTGTGACTAGTTTGGAGGTTCCTGTTCTTGTTGCGAGTTTTGTCTGGTCTTTGTTTGGACAAGAGGCACATGTTGCTGAAGCTGGGCAAGGCAGCCATACTGCCCTTTGGAACATACTGAATAAAGAGAGAGCGGGAATTTGGAACATCAGAGATCAGTGGAGGAAAGGTTTTCCCTGCAACCCGTTGTTCACTGAAATGGGAGAAGTCCCCCATCTGTGGCCCTTAGGAATTGGCACACTGCAGTAGATGACTGGTTTGGAAGCACATAGAACAGCTCCTTTAAACAAACCACCAATACTGAGAAATAAATGCACAGACCGCAAGACGGACATCACATTTCCACAAGGAAAAGAACTGCTGGAAGCTTTGATTCCCTGAGGAGGTAGAGGCAGCAGTTTGCAGAGGCAGCAGTTTGGCCCAGTTATGTAAGAGCATGTGATTAATCTCTGCATATCACTGCATTGGGGTTTTATGTTGTGTGAATTAAATGTGTCTTTTTCTTTCACAGAAATTGACTAAGTCTTTGGTTTTGCCTGTGACTTTGTATGTGTCTTTTGAACCCTCCTTGGTTTGTTTTTGCCCACTATCATATTAACTAAATTAATTGGTTAATCTCCTCTTGGACCTGATCAACTGATGACAAATATCATCATATTAGACTTAGAAAATGAAATATACTTTTAACCTGACTACTCAAAATAATCTATTAAAAATCATGCTTTTAAAAAAACCTGTTCATAATAAAAGTGGAAGTAAAATACTGGACTTAATGAAAATTATGATTGTACCTTGTAAAGAAGCGTGAACAGCACAATGTGCAGGGTTTTACAGTGTAAAAGCTTTATGAGACCTTTGTAACTGGGATGAAGCGGTGTTCTCTTCTTGTAAGGAGGCCATGGGTTCCCAGGGAATTTACCACTCTGCTTTAAACTGTTGGAACAAATAAGACTTATGTTAAACACCACAAAAAGCCAGAGAGACAACTGTCACTTTTATAGATGACTACCCTATCCTGCATTCTTTTTGTTTAACTAACTTTAGAATTAATGAGCATTTCTGAGTCGTTTATATAAGGAGAACACAAAAAACTGGAATGCATACATGAACTGAATCCAGTCAGTTTTCTGAGTTAGCACTGATTTCAACAACCTTTCTTTATAACACTTTTTTCATTACTGATGTGAACTCAACTTATCAAGAAATCCATTTTGATTCTAAAAGACACACAGAAGAGATGTAAGACTTTCTTCTTCACCCAAATCCACATTAGTCAGACATATAACACAGAAATCTTGCATCTGCAGAAATGAAGGCAACACCAGGAAACACTAGACACCATTAACTACAGTTGAAAGCTTTCATATATATGAACTTAATTTTTTAAGGATTAAGTTCAACATTTTTTACAATAAGCTGGAATCCGGTGTGGTAAACAATGCAATTATTTAACAGAATAAAACGCTGCTTAAAACCAGCCACAGTACACTTTTATGATGATTCTTTGAAACAAGTCTCTGTAAGGGTAAGCAGCTGCAAGAGACGGATTAGTAAGGGACAGAATTTAGACTAAATAATCTTGCCTCTTTGAACTTAAGAGCATCACAAACGTTTTGTCCTGTATTTAAATCAGAATTTAATTTGCCCACAGGGTTTTTTATGCGTTAATACACAGAAGAACAAACACATTGCCTTAAATAGAATTTCAAAATACAGAACACAGTAATACTGTGCTTTAATAAATAATTTAATAAAGTTGCAACCTGCAACTCTAGGTTGCAGTCTTATCTAATTTTTAAGTAATTTTAAGTGATTGCAACAGATTTAAGCAATCATCACCTGATTTTTAAATATTAAATTTTGGTTAAGTATTTTATCTCTGATGACATTCACTAATTTGTGGCATTTCAGATGTAAACACTTAGGGAAGAGTACCAGACCCACCTAACCAAAGTCCAATACTACCTGTAAGTTTATAAACTATTTATTCAAGTATAAATCAGGGGCCTGAAAACACTGATAACATGACTGGCATTACCAGTCAGTGGAAACAAAAAACAAAACAAACCTGCTGTGCAATGAGCAACAATGTGGTGTTTAACTTGAATAAAAGGATCCAACTTACAATGCTGTATATCTGTCCATTGCAGACTGAACATCTCTACGGTACACAGTTCGAAGAATGACCATGACAGGGTCAAACTCCTTATCCCAAACTTCAGCTGTTGTTTAAAAAGAAGTCACATTTTAATTCTCTTCAAAAAAGACTTCTTAACTAGCATTGATTACTTAACTTTCTGTCACTTTTTTTTTCCAAACGACAGTAATTTTTACCAACTCTTAATACTGACTATACTAATAATTACTATTTACCAAGTTATCAAAATTTCACCCCATATTTTTCTGAGTTCCAAAACAAAAAAATAAATGATTTTTAAGGCAATAAAACTTTTCTATTTACAAGCTTTATTTTAGCATCTCATAGTTTTCTGTTACATAATAATTTACAACATGGGATAAAAAACAAAGAAAAATTCTGTATTTCTGGTAAGAGTTGTAACACATGCTGAAGGAAGTTTTACAATAATAATTCCAAATTAGTTTTAAAAGCCCGAGTAGATGTATTTATTCCATCCATGAAAGGCAGCCCCCAAAACACCTTTTCTGTATGCATCTTGTTTTCCTCTGTTGTCTGAATACATGGAAGAAAAGGTTTCCTTTATTTGGTACTTGATAAGCACAAGTTCTCTTGAAAACAGAAACAAACACTACAGAGCACTTAGAAGGCAGGTGATACTTAACTATTAAGTGTAATGAGCCAAATTATCACAGTAATGCCAATTCTTGTTCAGTCTTGAAAAATGTCGGAGTTTCTAATCAAATAACATTTGTGACCATTCCTTCACAAACATTCCTTTGGTTTGTATCTAATATCTAATAGTTATTTGGGAATTAAAACTGTAGTCATCTTTGTTTAATTTAGTAGCTCTGAAGCAATACGCAAAGTGGCTTTTCAGAGCACTCACAAAGGGAAAGGTCTACACTGACTATTTTTTACTTCACTACTTTTTTTCCCCCTGTTTACAAGTTATTAAAAAACAGAACTAAGTTTCAACATAAGGTCAAATGAAAATGTTAATTCTATTAATTGTTATGAGAGATGAACACTTCCAAACACAGCAATACGACGGCAGGATGCCATGACCCATCAAGGAAGAAACCTGGCAGATACAGAATTTTAGCTCCACCAGCAGGCACAACAAAACACAAGCACTGACAACATTCTTTAAAGCTTTTACAGGCAAAAACATGCAGCTTTATTATGCCCTTGAGATTAATTTCTCTCAGGTGGGAAGACAAGTGGTCCATTAACTCCTGTTAATGTTCTACAGATACTTGCATACACTGCTGAGAGAAGACCCTTGGCTCAAGTTTCACTACATCCGAAATATGATCAAACTTAGCTTGTCAAAAAGATCTGTTTTCTGGACAGAGCTCACTACAGCAGTCTGGAACACAGTCCTATCTGGGCTACTAATGCACAATGTGGAAAAGGGACTGAGGAAGCCATACAGGGGATATTAGAAATGCATACAGAGCTCATTTCCAGCACCCAAATCCGCACAGAACAGTACGAGCTAGTTCCATGTTTTCAAGCTGGTTTGTTGTGTTGGGTTTTTTTAACCTATTGTTAAAGGAACCCCAATTTATATCTTCTGCAATAATAAAACAGATTTTTTTTTTCTTGCCTAAACTAAGAAAAGCAAGTAATTAAGGGGAATGGATCTCAACAGGTCTTAAACTGTGAAAGGCCGCAATGTAAAATTCTTAAAACAGGAATATCACCGTTCCTGTTCGAGAATCTCTACAGACTTATGATTATAAACACCAAAGAGTTTACAGTATTCCTGCACTTTATTTAACTTAATAAAAAGGGTTTCTGCATAGTGTTACAAATTACTTCAGTATTCATTGCTACAGATGAGATGTTTTAAAAAATTTTAAGATAAACAATTTATTTTGGAGGTAAATTATGTTAAAAAAAAATCCTCCAAATACAACTCCCCCGCACCAAACACCATAAACTAGCATCAGATTTCCTAATTATAAAGTGTTATAATTTAAAAAGCCACACTCCATCCTTCTTTTTTCTTTCACAGTGTTACGAAAAAGTTACAAGCTCCAGAAAAACCAGACAGAACACAAGGAAACGCAGTTTACGTAATATTAAAATAAAGTTATTTTAAATACATTAGGTGTTCAACTGCGTAACCACACATCAAGGAACCAGGACTAATCAGTTCCCAAAACTACGGTTTCATAACATTATCTCACTAGTTGTTAATCTGTATAAAATTAAGAGCTTCACTGATTCATCAGTCTCCCAGTACAAAAAAAACTGTATTAGTTCCTACATTAGCAACAACAAAAAACCCACAAAAGAGCACAGCGTACAGAACAAATGGTTTCAACATTGTCAGGCCCCAACTCTGCCAGCTCTCAAGAGAGTTAAGTGGGAAAGGAAAGAGTTAATTCCTCCTTCATCTTTGCCATGAGCTGAAACACAAGCAGAGCACATGGAGCATTTCTGATTCCTGCAAACTTTTCAGCACACACTGACAGGAAACAGTAGAGGAACACAGAGTTGTTAAATTCGTTATCATCTTTGATACACTAGCAATGTGTTGAGTTCAACTGACATGCCAAGCTGGCCAGGGAAGAAACCTGTCCTTTTTGCACTCTATGAACCGTAGAATTACAGAACAATATTTTATAACCAGTCTAGTGTGAACTTTGTTCCAGACTCTTACTAATGACTGAGAAAAATACTGCAGTCTATTAAGATAGTTGACCAATACAGAAGCAAGAATTCTCTATTATGACATCAAAACATGGAGAAGTTAAAATATCTTTGCAACTCTCATTTCACTAGTGCACATGAGTTCTGAACTCTACTGAACACAAAAGAGAGCTTGTTTTAAATCACATGAATGTTTCAGGATAAATCACAAGTAGGTCAGTGAAATAAAAAAAAAATTCAGTTTTCCATCTTTTCTCTTGTTTTCTAAGGAAACCTCATTTATATGAGAAGATGATTTTCAGCTGAGATCAAAGTGAATTTGTTAAAGACTGGCGCTCTTAAATATAAGCACAGACGTTAACGAAAAAGTTAAGCCAGTTTTGTGGGGTTTTGGAAGCAGAGCACGGTTTACCATTGTTTAGTGGGCTGCGTTTTGATGTGGTTTTTCTTAAGGAAAAAAAAGTCTGGTTAGACATCTTCCCACAAAGGGTGTTATAAGAGCACATCAACGAACTTACCTTTAGGTGTATACATTCCTTGTTGCATGGAACCTCCAGGTTCAAAAACTGGAGCTTTAAAATCAGCAACTGCTGACAAGACTGATTCAAAGCTTAGGCTTCCTGGAATAATACCACTTTTAGGATTGGGGTTTTCTGGAATGTAATGTCTGTGTTAAGGAAAGCAAAGTGAAGTAGTTGCAGGTCACAGCCTTCCATCGACTGCTCGTAACACTTCCAGGCAGTGATCTGCAGAGGCTGCACAGCGGCAGTGCTCCGCGCTTACCACAAGAGGTCTGTATGCTCCAGCTGCTGGAGAGCAATAACCGCGCCAGAAGTGAATCACAGCCTCCTACCTAGGACAGCAAACTTCGGGAAACAAGTCAACTGCCAGGTGCTTTTCCTGTCTATATAAATTCCTAGTAGTTCTGCTCAATACCTTTCCCTGGGATTGCAAGCTCTTTTGGACAATCACAAGCTATCTAATTGGCCTACACAACCTAATACACTGTCTGCAGTAAATCCTGCATACTTACGTTCAGCTGTTTGGCGACATGAACCGTATCACTGCACAGAAAGACTTCCTAGAGCTGGCTGTTCAACACTTTCCTCCCCACAGCACGTGCATTTCACTCTAATTTCAAAGGAGCACTCAGAATTGCTGTCATTTGCATTTCCAGCCATTGATAGCAAAAAGCCAATACAGTATAGTGGGTTCTTTTTATATTGACGTAATACTAGCAGTCAAAGATTCAAATCCACATAAAGGTGACACTTGGTGGCTAAACTTTCCACAGTGTCATTGGAAAACAGCCTTTTCACCTCACACCTAAAAGATTTTTGCACTGTTAATAAAAGAATAACTAGAGTAGTTCAGTACTTCTCATCACAACTAATCTGAAACTATTATCAAGTATGGAGTATCTTGTACGAAAAACCAAACATGGTCTTTGCTAAGTATATACACAGACCTTTAAACAGTGTGCTAGAAATACAGAAACCACAAACAAGTTGTTCAAGCTCCAAAATCCCCCTGCTGTCAGGTACATGTCATTCTCATTCATGCATTACTTAATACATTGGAAGGATATGAGATCCAATAATGAACTGTGTGTCCTGTCATTCATACACAGCTGGGCTACCATCTCTGCTCTGAGGATCTCATCATCTGTCATTCCTAGAACAGCAGAATTTAAAAAGCCATTAAAACAGCCTGACTTTGATACATGCATTCAGCATTAAAAACACATTTAATGATACAGTGCTAAAAAGTACAGCAAAAAAGAGAGGAGGGGTAAAAAATGATACAAGTGGTAGAATTTCAGTCAGAAAAGACAGGTAAAAACCAAAACTACCCTCTTTCTGAAAAAGGTATTGAAATTTTCATGAGAGCTCGTACACACCAGCCTCTTCCATTAAAGGCATTTTTCTCCATCCCTATGCATTATGCTAATTTCTAATTCATAAAGGATTATAATTCAGTAACTGGCATTAAAAGCTTTCAGTTACTGTATGGCTAATCAGCTTTATGGCAGCTCCCAAACACTGACTATAAACGAAAAGGCCTAGTATTCACATAGAAGTATTACTAGAGCGGTGATTCTTACCCAAGTGCAAACGCAGACTTAACAGCAGGACCAAAAACGTTAAGGCTCCCTCCAGCATGGACCTTTCATGCTCCGAATCAAGAACTGTATTTTGGTGCTGTGACGCCATCGTTAACAGATCTACCACCTTAAATCTAAAGAGCAAAGTCACATATATCATTCTCCAACATTAAACCAGCATTGTGAAGTGCACTCGTGAAGTCAGGACACCATTCACAACAACTTAAAATTAATACAAAATTAAATGCATATAATGCAAATACACATGAAAACCCTCTGAAACCTAAAACTGTATTTACCTGTTTATGGACTGTGCTGCTTTCTAACCCTGATTTATTCTATCTAGTACAGAAAACAGTATTTTTGTGTCTCTTACCACTGCAGCTCTTTTCTTCTACTTCATGCTAGCATATGCTGAAAGGCTGCATAATACATAAAACTTAAAAGACCTGAAATCCGTACAAAATCCCAGGTATACCTTTAGATGCTTCTTTAATTAGAGCCCTTAGGCAAGTGTAAGTGCTAGTACCAATAAAGACGTGCATCAGATACGCACCTTATCTCTCACATGGCCCAACAGTGAACACAAGCATGTGTCTTTGAACCCTACCTTTCAAAAACCGATGAAATAAAATAATCTGGGTCCAGTCTAGAGGCACAGACCTGTGGAAAGAGAATAAATTTATTTTATTCAACTGTTTGCTTGTAAATTGGCACTGGCTTGACTTCTCAGAAAACGTAACTTACTTGCAGCAGATAAATGTCAGGATCAATCATTGAATTGCAGAAATGAGACTGTACATAAGTCATGGCTTGTCCTTTAATTTGTAGACCATTTCTAACCCACATGTTGCTGTGAATTTCAGAAAGACTTGCCTATTCAGGAAAAATAAAAAAGTTACAAATACTTTTGGGATATTTAGCTGAACACTAGCAGATCAACAACACATTACACCCTTATAAATGCATATGTAAAGTACACTTTGTTACACTAAATTACTTTTCCTGGAGAGCGAAGGTGGGAAAGAAACTACTAACAGTTTATGAAACAGATACTATACACTTTCATGTGAGAGCCTATTTCAGACAATGAAAGAGATCAAAGCCAGTGAAGTTATTTATTTATTAAAAAATTGAAAAGATTTTACTCCAAAGATGAAGTCATCATGCTTAAAATAAAAATTAGCTATAAAAGCAGTGATTACAAATACTGCTGACTATGATTTAGATACAAATAAATCCAAGTCTGCAAATAAAAATACATGTTTCACAGGGTATCGATTCTTGAACTCATTCTCAATTTAAAATACAAAATTTTCAGATGCATGCAGGTTTCTTCTTAGCTTGTGCTCCACTGGTAGATATTCCATAACATGCAGATCAATTTTTACAAAGGGTTGGTTCCTCTCACCCTTTTGAAAGTGCTACAGTGCATATTATTATCATACTTCTCAGAGTAACTAATAACTAATGCCAGAGCAGAGACAGCTAGTGCCACATATAGCATTTAGGAAACAATGAAAAACGCTCAACCTAAGTAATCGGTATATTCTAGTTATTACTGTCACATTGCTTATTTTGATATTCCACAGTTAGGACACACTACCTCTTGCTAAAGACTTCTAAAATATTTAAACAAGTAGGGTTAAAAGAATCAGACTGCAACTATTTTCTGTTGTGAATCTCTACATCTGCAAAGCCAGAAGCCTGCCCATACCTGAATCTGAAGTGGGTGAATCATTAGTTTCATCAGCATCTCCTGATCTGGCAAGATAGTATCCAGATCAAGCTCTTGACATTTGACAGCCTAGAAGCAAAAACAAGCACACTCTGTACGGAACAATCACACTCAACAGGGAATTTCCACCTTCTACACAACTAAAACATGTGCTTACCTTACTTAAAAACATTGCAAAGTAGCGATGCAGTGGCAAATGAAAAGTAACTTGGTTAGGAGCTGGCTGAAAGTAAAATACACATCTTTTAGTATCATATATTAAAAAAAAAACTGCCTACAAATTTCTGTCACAGCCTCCAAGATCAGCTGCATGTCTTCATTTCATGGACTTACTGTCCACTAACCCACATTAGCTCATTCCCCTGCACTTTCCAACGATGTAGAAATTTTCCCTTACTCATACAACAGCTTTACCTAGTCTCTTCCTCAGCCTGTAGCTAACGATACTCTGAACTGATTGAGAGTACTGTTTGCTAAGTTGGCAAAGCTGCTTTCTACAGAAGAGGACTTCTCTATTGCCACCTGCTTTGGCTCTTCATTCAGCACAACAGTAGAACCTCAATGGCACGGCTTTCAACACTTACACAGCTTAAGCTTGCACAAGCAAATCTGAATCATGAAGACTCCCCAAATAAAGGATCCCAAGATCATAGGATCATAGGATGTTAGGGGTTGGAAGGGACCCAAGAGATCATCGAGTCCAACCCCCCTGCCGGAGCAGGACAAAACTATCTAACACAACATTACAACTATTAACTACAAACTCTAATTTTACCTGGCAAATCTTTTTAAATCAATACCAAGTATGATTTATTTTAAGGGGGACTACGCAAGGAGGGAGTGCATCACCTCTGAAATTTAATCAGATTTGCTTAAATTAACCACCACTGTTTACCTCATCGACAAAGTTGATAGCATCAAACCAGTCCTGAAGCGCTTCAAGGCAGTATCTGACAACGTTTCGTGTGTATTCTTGCGTCTCCTGCAGTTAAGAGTACACCACATAAGCCAGATGTTTAAAGTGTCTCTGTTTTCCTACTACAAATAAGTATTATGAGAATATTTTTACAGTACACAATTTACACACTTATCAGATGGAAATTAGTAAATATTAGGATCATTTCATTATTAGTGTAAAAGATTTTCATTTCAGTAGTAAGAATTAAGGTACCGGACACCCGCTATGGTGCCCAGGCTATGTGGGCTTTCCCTCTCCCGTGCAACATGACACAGAATTTCTTCCCACTCATCAGGTTTCACTAAACAACTACAAGATTTCTAAAAATTCTTTCAGATGTATTGAGAATAAACAAAGGGCTCATGACAGGCACAGCAAAGAACCACACAGGCCTAAAATGGAAAGCTGGCCTTCCCACCCCTAAGTTAAAAAGAAAGGAATAGTTCCAAAAGACAGGGGTTGTAATTCAGTTTTCAAAGGATAGTTCAGACTGATGTGTCCATGATGTATCCATATAACTTACATCATGGAAGGACGTGCAACTGCCTGATTGAAACTGTTTTAACACTGCATGGTACGGTATAGCCACATACACTGTTTCAGTGCGTGGTTCAATTCAGGTGTCACTGGTCATGGATGCTATTACATGTCTCCAAAATTAGCTTACTCAGGTGAGTACTTATTTGATCTAAAAATAACCAAATTACAGGTTTTTTTTCACTGAAGTATTCCTACAAGCTGACAGATTCAATTTTGACTATAATTTAATATAATTTACAGTGTAGTAAATACTAACACTTTGCTCCAGTTAGGCAACCATGAAATGTTAGAACCGAAGGGGCTTCCACCTCAGGATGTCAGTAAAACAGCACAAAACCAAAAATTACTCCATCCCCCATCATAAGGAAGTGTCTATTTGAAGGCACAATCACATTAGAGACAATTTATGTAACTCTCTTCCCACTAAAGAAAGGCAAAATGACTCAGACATATATCAAGTTTTTCATCAGATTAGAAATTATTCCATACATCAAGCCATACAGAATGACTGTATGCACCCCAAAGTTGTAGTCTCTATTTTAGAGGGACTAGTTGAGAGAAAAGAAATTAGGTACATACATGAATTCCATACACATCATACACACAGTTTTATAGAATGGTTTAGGTTGTAAGGGACCTCAGAGACCATTTGGTGGGCAAAGGGAGTTCTACATACATTTGACTCACAAAGCAAAATCTAAGTCTTTTCAAACATAAAAAAGACAGAACTTTTAGATCTGAGAACTCCAAGATAAGTAATGAATAAAATTGAGAATAACAACAGAAAATCATCAGGTCTTACCCTAACTTTGCAGTGTGATAGAAGACCCCACATTGGCTGAGCACAGGCTTCCAGCTCAGCAGCAAAGGCAGCATAGTATGTCTGCGATTCAAACTCCACATGTTCATTTAATTCTCGTTTATTTAAATTCATACCTTCAAAGATTTAAGCAGAGTTATACAACCAAATCAGTTAACTAAGGCTAGCTAGAATGCAGTATTTTTAGTGTTATGCATTCACATACCTACTAAGACCAAAAGCAATTAAATATCCTTATCTACCAGTAGCATCACTGAGGTTTGTTCTCACATTTTATCGAAGTTTAAACAGACGTAAACCAGAAACAATAGCTCTAGAATGGCTAGTAACTGCAGTCACTGCTACTGTTCAGGTGACCTTAACATGGACAGCAGTCATGAGCTTTGAACTTTCACTGAACACTCAGAATCAAAGAACCATAGAATCAGTTGGGTCAGAAACACTGCCATGTCCATCACAAAATTATGTACTGGGGAACAATCACTACCGTACTCCTACTGGCCACGGTATTTCTGATCAAATCATTGGCCACCTTAAGTCATCTGGGCACACTGCTGGCTCAAGTTCAGAAGGCAGCTGACCAGCATCAGGTCTTTTTTGCTAGGCAGCTTTCCAGCCACTCTTGCCCAACCTTGGCCTTCACACAACTGGCCTTGGCCCATCAATCCAGTCGGTCCAGATGCCTCTGCAAAGCCTTTCTGCCCTCACGCAAATCAACACTCCTGCCCAACTTCATACTGTCTGCAAACTTATGAGGAAGCATTCAATGTGGATGGAAACTATCTGGCCCTCTTCCTAGGCAAAACATTTATCAGTACTGAAGAGTTCATTACTTTAAAATAATTTAATAATAAAAACATTTCTTCACAGCAACGCTTAGAAAAAGAACCAGATTAACTTATACAATATTCAAATCTAAAACTTCACCAGTAAAATACTTTTACACAGGTTATGATTTGTACTTTAAGTACATCCTGAGCATTTTGGCACCGTGAATCTCAGTCAAGCATGACACAATTACTCTTTAACAGATGTCACATCCCAATCTTAATAGAAGAGAGTGACTCAGGTTCCCAGGTCTACACAAGATCCATTAGATCCTTTTCAAATTTATATGTTCTCCAGAATATACTGTTATATATCATAAGTCTGTTCCCTTATAGGAACAGACTTATGATAATAGTAATGAATATTTACATACAGCAGTGTAAGGATGTTGCTACTCCAAACATAAAGCTTTCTTAGAATCTTTGGATTAGCAATGATTATAAAAGTCACATACCTTGAAAGAATGATACAAAATTCATCCACGTTACCAAAAGACCATGATCTTCCAAAAATTTCTTTGCCACGCTTTGATGCGAAAGTATGTTTATAAAATCACTAACCAAAGGCCAGTAAGTATTATTCTTCAGTAGTGCTTCCCCACAATTCACCACAACATGTAAACTATTTTCTTCATCTAGATTTAAAAAATTGTTTAAAAAGAAAATTTAAAACCACAATTATTTCTTTCTCGTTTTAACTTTTACATAAAATTGCAAGATCATGGGGGGGGTGGTGAAGGATTTTCTGCAATACTGCAATCACACATACAAAGAAGACTGCAGAAAAGAACTGTTCATTTCATGGCACTTGAGGCTGTTCCCTCATTAGGGACCCATCAAGGTCCCTTCCAGTCCCTAATGTTCTGTGATTCCGTGTAATATCAATCCCATGCAGCAGGACACACACACTCTTTAAACAGTATCACAAAACTGCTTGGAAAAGCAGTTATTAAAACAAACTAACAACAAGATATAAATACTTACTGAGAACACTGAGAAAGACAAAGATCAGAAAATATAATTTCCATTATGAATATCTGAAGTCTATTTTGAATTTAACTCACTTCTTCTTATCTGGTATATGTGCAAAGAAAAAAACTAGCTTTTGCTGCTCAATTGCCTGGTTCCCATGTGTTCACACAACCCATATGAGAACAGGGCATCATCTTGTGATAGAACTCTGCGTTGCTGATCCTCTGCCTCAGCACAGATTAGATAAATCTACAGTTCCTTCAAATAGGCAGCGGCATTGCCGCTTACTCAGAGTACTCCACAAGCCTGGGCTAATGTAAGGTTAGTAAAAAAATGAGGGTTTTTTTTAAGGCTGAATCACTATAAAAACTTTTCCCTTGAGGTATAAACTCTTCTCCCATGAAAATGTCAGAAGGAGGGAAGTGCTGGTTACAGGAGGAACATCTCTTAAGAGAACCGGCACATAATCTTCCTAGGGAGCCAATTTTATCATCTGCACCTGTACTTCACCTACTCATCCTTTCAAGCCGTGTGTGAGAGGTAAGCTGAACTAGTAACACTTATAGTTGGCATCCACACAGCTCGGGCAACTCTGTTTCAGGAAAGCGATTTGTCACTTGGCATTCGCAAACACCCGCAATGAACTCTGTGCTGCTAGCAGGTGCCAGCTGTCCCAAAGACAATTCGGATCTGTGAGCAATGTAATCTAAATGTACATTTAGCTAAGATTCCTGCTCCTCTCCAACATGTTTTTTCCAGCTATCCATTGTCTGCATTTCGAAACTGTTTCCTCCAGATACTACACAAACTGCTTGCTTACACTAGCTGCACAAGCAGAATTCCTGTCAATTCTCCTCACTTCTAACAGACTTCACACTATTTCCAGTATCATAAGTGATACCTTTGACTAATCAGAAGATACAAGCACACAGAACAGCCAAAAGTAAATACACAAGTATTTCACTCGATTTTTTGTCAATTTACAGTATGCTGGACCACTCATATATAAAGCAGTGAGAACAAATATTGTGAGAACACTGAAAAGCATCAAACAGATTCCACGATGGAGTCTTCGCTAAGACAAATCTCAGCTGCTGGGGCAAGGAAACCAGTGAACTTCATGTCTTGGGATAGCTGCTCCAAGGATAAGTCTTCTCTCACAAATCTGCCACAAGTGTATCTGATGTATTTAAATGACCATCTTCAGCTTACATACACAAAATTCATTACCAGGAAGTTCAGTCAGAAAATATCTAATCACAGTCAGCCTTTTCCTGTCGACTGCAATTCTGATCCATTAAAGGACCTTACCACCATGCTTGCAGCACACAAGTGAAACAACTACTTACAAGCAGTTTTAAATTATCTTGGACCAATACGGCATTAGCCACAAACTCTTAAGGATTCAACATTTTTCTTTGAACTCAGTAAAACAACCTGTGTAGGGCAACTGAAACATGTTCTCATGTTGAAATGCAGCTAAATGGGGGCACTCTTTATAGCCTTACAGCTAAATAATGGACTGAGGATGTCCACTCCAGCACAGTCACGCTGCATTAGGCCATACACAGAATGGAGTCAGAGACAAAGAACAGCTTAGACAAGAAAACTTGGAATTTCATGTAGAAGTTGTTGGTACTTACTGAGCAGCAGCAGTCAGCCTATCTAAAGGACTGAAAGGTGTGCAATTTGTTAGGTACATGAGAGTCTGAGAAACCAAAGTCAGCAAGACTCGTGCTATTTTCAGATCAGGACTGGTAAAACAAGGAAGGCAGAATCTGGACAGTTGCTTTCATTAGAAAATTGACAACAGTTCAAATTCAAATTGCCATTCTACCAACCAAAATCTTGTAAATATAATCATTTGATCAAAGTATTAAATACTCTTCTCTCATTATATTGTTAAGGCAATCACAGGCAAGAAAAATTAAAACAATTTTAAATACTTCCATTAGCTTGTGAAATATATAAAAAATATTTTCATTAATAAGGGTCTCAATTTGCATGTAGTTTGTCATTCAAATGAACTGCCCAGTGTTTACACACTTCACCCAAAAAAAAAAAGAAGCACCTGCAAAGTAATACTCTGTACTATAAAATTCAGTTCCTACAGAGCAAAACCCTACAAAATACAGGATAAAACATCGGTATCACTCTTAATAACTATCCACTTGAAAACTACTCTTGGTAACTATCTATAGGAAAGTCTAGACATTTGGCTGCTACCATATATTGCTAAATTCCACACATTTTTGGAAAGAGGTTGGGGCATAGATTGAATTCCAAAGAGATTAAATTTCCTCTACAATCAATTTATTATTTACGGAAATAAGCAAAGAACAAATCAACCTACCTTGCAATTCACTTTTAATAAGGCAACTTTCCATCATATACAACAGAACAGTGACCATAATGTCCAGCAGCTGACATTCTTCCGTTACTTGTCGTGCTAGTTCTTCATTGCTGAACAACTGAACACTGATATGCACAATTCTATTAGACATTGTATCTGACTCATGGCTTTTCTTCAGTGTTTTCATAATAAAAGCATAATGCTGAACAAAAGTTTTGGTAAAAGCAATCTGTAAATTATAAAGAAATTTGGATATTAACAAGCACCACATAAAAAATTACCACATACTTTCATTATAAAATATTCTTTTACAGAAGTACATCCTAGGAAACATCAGTTGCCATGACAGTCCAAAATTAATCGTCTCATAACCATCCCATGTCTCGTTTCTAGAATCAGCACACAAGACTCATCTACAGGAAGGGATAACTTACGCCTTCAATTTTATTACCTTACATCAAAATCTAATGCTCTCATTCTCTACTTCCCACAAAAAAAAAAAAACCCACCCCAGAACTGCTGAAACAAGGACTAGAAGGTCTCTGCACACCTGTGATAGCAGCAGAGTTCTAATAATGAACCTTGAAGCAGGGAATAATGTTCCAAAATGATGTATTATGAACAACGAGACTCGTGGTGTCTGATAACGTTGCCTTACCACTTGTGCTTGCCCACCTGTGGAGTAAGGCTTTTGTACTCAGCTGCAATACTGGTACTGAGCTCAATACCGAGTTTCACCTGTCATAACAGCCTGTATTTTTCTAAACAATCTTTTCTGCTTTCTCCTACATGATTAATTAGCAAACTTGGCTATTCTTCAGACAACAGGTTGAGGGCTTTTTTAAACCAGGTAGGTATTTAAGTGTATCAATACATATCCATAACAAATCTCAGTACGGCTACTTGTCTCACTTCATTAGCCTTAAATTCACAGTATCACAGTAATGATAAAGTTGGAAAAGACCTTAAAGATCATCCAGTCCAACCTCAATCCAAAAAAAACCAGTAATCCCAACATCTAACATCTAGATCATGCCACTCAGAACCTCATCCAGCCTAACCTTGAACACCTCCAGGGACAGTGACTCAACCACCTCTGTGGGCAGCCCATTCCAAAACCAGATCACTCTTTCAGTGAAAAATCTTTTCCTAATGTCAAGTCTAAACCTCCCCTGATGGAGCTTAAGACTATGACCCCTTGTC
This sequence comes from Rhinopomastus cyanomelas, assembly GCA_013400115.1. NCBI lineage: Eukaryota > Metazoa > Chordata > Aves > Bucerotiformes > Rhinopomastidae > Rhinopomastus > Rhinopomastus cyanomelas. The sequence goes on from VXBP01008020.1 coordinate 38,524, forward strand.
TTGTCTCCAGTGGCCACGGAGAAAAGACCAACCCCTGCCTGACTACAACCACCCCTCAGATAGTTATAGACAGCGATAAGGTCACCCCTGAGCCTTCTCTTTTCCAGACTAAACAAACCCAGCTCCCTCAGCCTCTCCTCACAGGGCTGATCTTCCAGCCCCTTCACCAATCGAGTTGCTCTTCTCTGGACTCGTTCCAGCACCTCGACATCCCTCTTAAACTGAGGGGCCCAGAACCTAACACAATTACATTGTAACCAACAAATTACATTGTAAACCAACCTTCTCCATGTCTGCCCGCTAGGAAATCACTTCTTAGTACTCTAAGTTCTGAATTAACACCATGTGGACTTCCTTGGCTTAATAAGAAGATACAATACAAGCTGTGCAGCAATAAAAATTTTCAGCTCAAAATCTAAGACTCTACATCCAGTCTTTCTGGAAGTACTGATTTTTCATGAGCATAAAATTAAGACTTAAAAATATCCTCAAAAATCATGCAAAAAAAATTGACTAGGGTGGGGATGGAATTGCCATTAAAGTAACATTACAGCACTGCTTAATTTGCCTTCCAGTGATGGAAACCCATACAATAGTGGAACATATCTTCTAACATGAGCGTCCGGCAGAATGGCAGTTGTTTGCAGCTAAAGCCTTGCAGGAACAACACATTCACAAAATTTGCAGACAGCATCACTCTGGCATGCCAAGGCACAACAACTTATCATTAAATGTCCTTTAAATTAAAGCTTCATACAACTGTAATCACTGACAATGGCACAACAAAGACATTTTACACTATTAATGGTAAGCCTCAGACACAAACACTGCCCATAATATTTTACCAAGTTACTACATTAATGCTGCTACTACAAAAGCATGTTTTATTTACATATGACTTCTTCACGGAGGATTATGTGTCAATAGGATCCCAAGGCTCTGTGACGTAGGAACTATGTTTTACTTGTTTTTACACAGCACTTTCAATTCAAGTTGATTACAAAACCACAGTCTTCTTCAAGGACAAATTTTGGAACTTTTATTTATTCTAAATCAGCACACACCAAAGCCTTGTGTGCCTCACTCACGTACCGTAACGCATTTCTGAAAGCGCTGCAGGTTCATTACCAATACAGTGCAATGGCAGAGATTCTGAAACACGCTTAAATGAAGACATCAGCTTTACTGCTACTTTGTTCACTTGGAAGTTAAACGTATGAATACACTCCTCGCCAGTTTTGAGATGAAGAAACTAAATTCATTTCTGTAAGTTAAAATGCTGAAATACTGTGGTAAACTGCAGTTAATTCATAAAAACAGCCACAGCAGGTCAAACCAGTCCATCCAGCTCACTATCCTGTCTTGGAGAGGCCAAAGCAGCATATACAATCAAGGTAAAATGGAGCAAGAACGCAGATATCAATATAAAATGTTTTTCCACATACCTACTAAACTTTCAACCACCTGCAAGAAGTGGCTTCTTAAGACAATGCGGTTTTATGTAATTAATTACATTCGCTGACTTGCTCTCTATGATCTCGTGCAGTTTCTAAATTTCTAACCTATGCAAGAACTAACTTTGATCTGGCCCTTCCTCTCAGCTGCCACTCAACAAGCCCAGAAGTTTTAAAAGCCTAACGTCAGCCCTGTGTTTCAGTAAGAACTTGCATCTCCCACGTTTATGTTTCCAAAGCAAAGATGATTCCATCACGTGAAAGTTGTGTTTTAATCAAGTATCCATTAGAAACTGTTGCATAGAATTTGCAGAAGAGTGTATCCAGGGGCTAGAGAAATCCAACTGCTGTAATAACTGCCTCACCATTTACTACGGTAAGTGCCTGACAAGACACAGCATTTCTGATAATCATGTTTGTGGATTCATTGTGTATTCCAGACACTTTTGCACTTGTCTACTTCCAATATTCCAGACTTCAACGAGGGGAGGCTCTTGGATGATTTATACTCTTCCTTCAGCTTCCTATGTATTGCCAATCCTTTCTCTTTCTTCTTGGTCATGTGAGGTCTGTCCAATTACAATGGTTTTTTGGTTTTCTTTTTGCAGAAACCATGTCTGCACCATAACACCTCTTGGAAGCTCTGTTCAATGTCTCTTCTGTGTTCTTCACCTGTAACTCTTCCAAGCTTCATATGTCAGAGAGTGCCGGGAGGAATGTCTCAGGCCCAAACCCTGTAAGGCAAAGACCACACTGTTTATAGTGCTCTCTCACATGCAAGAGAGGGGAGAAGGGCAAGAGTTAGTTAACCCAGGTTGTCAGCCCACCGCTTTCAGACACTGGAAATTCTATAAACAAGTCTGTTCCTATTTAAAAGTGATTTTGTGCAACAGAGAGCACTGCTGGCTTCCTGGCTGCTGTATTGGGCTAGGTGGATTCAGTCATTTAGTCTGGAGGTCAGAGATTTGAAGGACTTCAAAGCAGACACAGATAGCCAGCTCTGCACTCTGTGTTGTGTCTGGCTAGCTCAATTTACAGAAAACTAATCTAACAGAATTCTGATTAATGTGATAAAACAGCTCATGAAGACAACTGCAAAACAGCAGGACAGAAGAAATTAAGACAGGACATATGGTGTAGATGGGATGGAAGAAAGAAGAGAAATGTGAGAGATTACTTGGAACAGTTTATATCCCTACAGGTGTGCTTCTGTTTGAGAACGCAATGTGATTGAACAGAAAACAAGCTTCTGCTTCATAAAAGCTACACAGAACGCTGAAAGATAAAACATTCTTCTAATTCATCCCAAAATGCAACACATGTACCCACGTAAAAGGCAGAGTAATTTATTGTAAATTAGCTACAATCCTCAGACATGCTGAAAGGTAATGCACCATTGCAACAAAGCACAGGTATCTCGGAAAAAACCTGTTACTGCCTACCTAGTATTGCTGTGTGATACATTTCCTGCTCTGAGATTCCTCGCTACTATAAAAAACCGCAATTAAAATAACCACAGTTTCTAAAAGATTTCAAATACTTCAGATTTATGTTAGTAATACAGTTTGTACACAGGAATTGTCTAATTAAACATGAAGCTAGTAACAAAAAAACTATAACCAACCACAAAAAAAAATGTTTAGATAATTCTTTTGTCTGAACATACGTTATTGCTGGGTGGAAGATGAACTATTTCCAGATAAAGGTGGCAGTCAGTAGTGAAACTAAATACATCATTCTAATAATTGTTTCTATTCTAAGTATAGAGTGAAGGAGGATTATGAACACACTGATAAAATCCACTGAAGACTGTGGGGTCTTGTGAAAGGATAAAAAGATCCCGTGAGCATTCAAAGTTGTTATTAGACACTCTACTAAAAAGAAAACATATCAACACTTACTAGATTTCCTCCACAGGCTGCTAGAAGTGCAGGAGTCCAACTGCAATGGATCAGGAGAACTTGATGTTCACATGGATCTCCAAATACCAAGAAGAATTCAATCATAGCAAGGGATCATAGGTCACAAAGTCCTCATGTCTCCTAATGTATTCGTTGAATCTAAGACCAAGATGAATCTATGCTGGTATCCCAAATCAAAACGCTGTCTTGACACTGACAAAGTATTACTGAAAGTCTATTACTGAAAGTCCATTATCTTCTTTTTCTTCCTTATGAGTTATCTGCATATCCTTTGCTTTGATTTACAGGTTTTAAGAAGGCATAAATAGAGCTGTCCCATTATAAACACACAATTTTGAAGAATTCTGCATTCCTGGAGCTCAGAATTTCTTGATCTTTTCCTCCTAGCAGGGACTGAAGTCCAAAATATTTGCACAGTTCAAAAGGTATGACATGATCAGAGCAAAATGTTAAGCCTGATTGCTATGCACACTTGGTCTTGGAACATGTAGAGCAAACAACCAAATCTGGCTGCACATCAAGTTTTAAAACAGGAAGATGACATCCAGCCACGACTCCAGGCCAGGAGACACTTGTTATGGACAACTGCAAAATCCTGTAAGGAAGGAGCTTGGAGGCTGCCAAAATCACCTAGGGCACAGCTGCAGCAAGAACACTCATACTGTAATGGCCTGTACGGAGAATCCATTGCCCACACAAGCTGCAACAGGAGTTATGTATTTGCAACCATTTACCAGTCGTACTACAGAACGATTTAGTACTGATCCACATCTTTGTAAGCTGGATTTTTATCAGTTAAAAAAGCCCCACAATTCAACACATGCAAATATGCACTAATAAATAAAAAGGAACAAAGCAAACTACAAGAACAAAATTACTACTTTAGGTCTGGAATTACCCATTTTGTTTTATCCACATATCTCTTCAAAGAGGGATATTTTACAACTTCTACACAGATACTCAAAACTAGGTAAAATACCTGCATGATTTTACTGCTTATTACTCAAATACATATGTATTAATCAAATATGTGTACGATATATACACTAAGTATCTGAATAAGAAAAGACATTCAAATCTGAATTAAGCAAGGCAAGTACCTTATAATCTTGATCTGGCAGCATGTTGAGTAAGAAAGTCACCATCTTCTGTGGAAACTCATACTTTATTGTCCAAAATAATAATTCTTCCAGAAAACACTTATGCTTCAAAACATCCATGATAGACTGATCTGCACAAAAGGTTGGAGAAGGGAATGTGTAATGTAATAATTATTAAAACTAGCAATAGTGCAGTTGTGCTGTCTTATATAAAATTCAGTAACAAAAGAATTGAAAACCTCTTCAGTAGTTAAATGGAAAATGAACATGGCTAACACTGCACAGTGTCACAGTCGGTCAGAGGGCTTTCCAGACAATTTCCAGTACAGTGCTACCACACAGAGTGCCATCTGCATGAACTGGCTCGAACAGTATCACCTTACTGTAGAAGCTCCACTTAGGGTAATTAATCGCAGCAATCTGCACACTATTTCCACAGTTGAGTGACCTGTGTAAGACTGTTAATGCTGACTACTATTTCAACTACTGACTAGTTTAAACAGCAAAATGACAAAATACTGCTTATTCCTAAGCTATGAGTTCCCAGGTGATAGAACTCTCGAGTTCTGCTTACAAACCTCTACAGAAGCTAAGCAGAAGCTGAGCGTATCAGTTACATGCACTGACTGACCAACCACCAGCAAAGTTGGGTGTTTTAATACAAAAATTGCCATACTCAGATAATGAGGCATCGACTCCTGATGGTACCAGCAGAGTCAGTCTCATCTTTTCCGCACTCAACTCCTGGCCATTCACTCTGCCCATCAGTCAGGCTGACAGGACTTTCCTGTGGGGTACCTAGGTAGGAATCAAGCAAACTTGCCATTCTGTCAGCTGTTTTTTCAAGTAGCTGTTTTGTGATTGCAAAGCTGCATAAACTGACCTCTGCTAGGATAAACTGTTCGGACTTTTATATAAATCATATGAACTACTTCTTTTAAAAAAAATTACTAAAACATAAAGGCTCTTAATCGAGACGTTAATAAAAACTGTAACAGGCATTGTTGACTCCTGTTAACATGTAAGGACTAAAGAAAGTAACTATGGTCAACGAGACTCAAGGAAATACCACCCCAAACAAAATCCTGTATTCCAATGGGGCTATATGAACGGTTCCCATCCGCACAGATGCAAAAACACTTAACCTCAATACCTTCAGGCCTTAAAGACTCACCTCTTCACTGAACTACAACAGCTTTAGGGACTGCCTTGGTCAGCTCTGTGCCTACACCAAGCAAGACAGCCACCTGTGCTTTTCCTAAGCAGGAATTACCCCTACTTTCTACCATTAACAAAGGTCAGAGTTGCCCAGCCAAGCAACCAATCAGCCCTAAACACTTCAGGAATTACAAACAATAATGAAAAATATCAAAAAAGTAAATTTTAGGCTCCTCAATACTTCAGCAAGCACACAAAGACAACAATATGTTTTATCCAATGTATTTTACAAGTGCTGAAATAAAATTACACTTATTTTAATATTACAATATTTTGTAAAGTATCACACACCACATATGGCAGCAAACATACGATGATCATTTACATTCTCTTCCTCATCTTTTGCCAAGACATTACACATTTGATTTTACTGCCCTTGAAAGCTTGGTAGACATGCAGACTGATGTCCTCTCTCCACAGAACAGACAACACAGGTTTAGGGACGTAACAAATGCGCAAGTGAGAACACTAGGCATAAAGACAGGTGACACAACACATTACCTGCCACTGATACACAGCTTTCTCTGACAAATATCACAGTGAACAATGCATATCAAACTCTTCATGCAGCAGTTTTAGGCAGGGATGGTAGAATACATTCTCAGTTTCTACCTGCTACAGAATTTAAGTAGGCAGATTGCTCTTACCCAACTTGGAAAATTTGTCAAGAACACTGAGACTGATGTTCCCACTCTTGTGAAAATCACCACATTATTTTAAATTTCCTTTAACAAATTAAAAAATTGGCGTGCCTGTGGGTTTAAAATTCTCTGAAACATAATTTCACATAGATGCAAGATGCAGGTTTCATAACACAAATTATACTTCTCTCAATACTCAGTCCCATTTCTGTATCAGTGACCCTCAGCATCAACCTGTTATTTTATTTAAAGAAACCTTTTTTAACCCCCTCTCTAGTGCCACAAGAGACCCATAAAATGTTGTCTCCCTGGAATACAAGTCTTAGCACTGCAAAATATCCCCCTCTATAAAGACAGTACCACTGAAGACCTACAAAGGGACAGGGAGTCTGCTTAAATGGAAGAGGTAAATCTGTTTTTATTCAATATTCAGTTTTCTAAAATTTTCTTTTCATACTCTTATTTTATACCCTATTGGACATAAAATATGAATACTGAAAACTTCAGAAAACTATTTGATATTTCATAAAAACAGATACTTACCCTTCCCCCAGTGCAGACTCCCTCCTCTGGGGCTATTAGGAGCTATCAACATCATAACCACAGTCCTTGTTGGGATGCCTCAGAGGGGAAGGACTACAATCCTGGGCGGGGGGAAATGAAATTTGAATTACAGTATGATTTTTCCTGAAATGCCACTGCTGATACTGGTTTTCAGACCTGGTAGTGTCTCAATCTGCACTTCTTCCCTGCCTATTTTGAATAATCTAATCTAATACATCAGCAAAATATTATTTTTATCTTGCATTATTTTGACTCTCAAGATAACAGCCTCTAAAATTCAAGAGAGGTTTTCTTAGATGTCTACGTTTCCTGCATTTCACCAAATCACCACTTCTTTCACATCATTATTCTCTGCCACACTCTATCACACACCATTGCTGGGATCACCTCTTCAGCCCTTGCCAAAACGTTTAGTTCTCTGCTCCTCCAGCTTTCCCTTTTCCTTCAGTCTGAAACCACTACTGAACCATTGCATTTCAAACTCAAGTTCCAAACCTTCACTTCAAAGCCTTTCCAGAAATTTTATTTCAACTTTCACCCATTTTTCACCCAAAAGTTCTTTTCTCAGGGCTTGCAATTGCTTTATGCTTCCTATGTCAGCCTCCCCAAACTACTCAAACTAAAAAAACCCCCACATGTTCTGTATTTAACAGTAAGAGCTTAAATAGTATTAGTTAGATGTTTTTTAGCAAAAAAGCTTGTCAAGGACAAGCACAGGACAGGGCTGCTTTGTCTCTAAGCTTACATTCACTCGCACTGATCTCAATGTAAGCACTGTTATTTTGGCTAGAAATTGCAGAGAGGAATAATTTTCATCAGGAAAACAACAAGAGTTTTGTCTAAGAAGACCTTCTTAAGGTATTTATTCTAAAACATTATCACAGAGATCCATCCTTGCCTGGCTGAGAACACAAACATACTGTACAGTGGCATAATGAAAAAAGCTGGTTAAAACAAGCACGTCAAAAAGTTGTTTGTCAAGCTGTACTGCAACTTTAACAGTCACACAGTGAAAATGGGACGCATTTTTTAAAGGTCAACTTACGACACAGAAGGTGACAAAATGGTCATTCACAGACGGTGGTACTCATCCAAGGTAAATGAAAGTCACCACTATTTCTCTTTATAGACTTTTCTTAAAACTTTGCCATGTTTAACACCCAGCACATGTGGCACTGCAGAGCTACCCCTAAGTAACTTTTTAGATAGATAGATACAATGCAAATATTATAAACTGAGATCAGTATTTTATAAATACCTTTGGTGGTGCTGCTTAGTTTCACCCTCTTGCGCTTGCCCACGCCTTGGCTACCATCCTGATCCTCCTGGGGTAGAGGAAGAGTTTAAAAAATTGGTAACTGTGTATTTGGAATTTAACAGCCAAGAGCCAGTTTGCTTTCAAAATTGTGGTTTAACCATCAAACTAAGAAAGAAAAGCACTGAACACACTGCCTTATTAGAAAACAAAATTTTGCTGTTAACAGGAAGGAATCTCAATCTCCATGCAACAAATCTGAAAAACCACAGTATTTTAAAATGGTTTTTTCCTCCTACAGGCAACATCATCATCTGCAAGTTCAGACACCTTCATCTATTCAATTTTCTAAGGTTATCAACTGCTTTGATTTCTGCAACTGACTACTATCAAAATGTTTAAAACTACAAAATCTTTAACTGTTGCACATCCAAGGTTTTACCCTATTCCCATGTAGGGGTCTGAGAGTGGTTTTTTTCATTAAAAAAAATTATAGCCAATACATTGTCTTAGAGTTGCTAACAATGACATTTTCTAATCAATATAAAGTTATGACCCAATAACAAAGTGGTTTTGACACCTCTAAGAGGCCAATTATAATCACAGAAATCTAGTGTCTTGTCCCCTACAAACTGGAAGCATTTGATGCAGGCACTTGTCATCTGAAGCCTGAAAGCACTCTGCAAACAAAAACAGCAAAGGTTCCAAAATGCAGTGGAAGTTACAAACACCATGGCCATCACTTCACAAAATCTACTTACTTAAAAAACAAACATGACATTAGAGGACTGTATTAAATGTTGCATGGATCTTTGCCAACAATGGTAGTCCTAATTCAATAGTGAAAATAAAGACTGCTACTGGATCAAGTAAAATGAGATCTAAAAAAACACAACTACCTACTGTTGAAAATAAGTAATTAATATCCTTTTCCTCTAAGCAAATTTTAATTCCCAACTTCACTGAAATGATAAAGAACCTGGTATTCAAGAAGTTACTGTGCTTTCTTGTGGAGAAAGAGACTTCATCTTTTATATCCAAGGACTGACCAAAAGTATCATGTTAAAGGAAAGGTCTGAACCTTCCCCTCCAGTACCTCCATCTGAAAATTCATTTAGAAAGAACACATACTAACTCCTATTTGTCCTTTGGAGTTTGGACTTAATTCAGAAGCCAGTCAGTTCACCACTGCCTACTGTTACCACTGTCCACTCCTCAGTCAGAAGGGCCAAGCAAAAAAACCACACCTGCAGACATATTACTATGAACCGCAGGACTCTACAACTTAAGTCTCCTGCCCTGAAGAAATGACTTCATGAGAAACACTTTCCTGGTAACATTCTTCCTCACTAATGCTAGACAGTTAGTTTTCATAGCCACAGTAAGGCAGGATTAAATCTTAATGTCAACTGCAGGAATTTTAACAGCCTTGAGATAGTGAGCATTAGATTACTTGGTGTCGGCCAAGCCCAGCGATAAAGAGAATGAGTGAGCAGTCATAGAACCATAGAATCATTATGGACTGGAAGGGACCTCGAAAGATCATCTAGTCCAATCCGCCTGCAACAGCAGGATCACCTAGACCAAGTCACACA
>VXBP01008020.1:48298-59498 GCA_013400115.1 Rhinopomastus cyanomelas
TCTTGGCCACAAGAGCACATTGCTGGCTCATAGTCATCCTGCTGTCCACCAGGACCCCCAAGTCCCTTTCCCCTACACTACACTCCAACAGGTCAGTCCCCAGTTTGTACTGGTACCTGGGGTTGTTCTTGCCCAGATGCAAGACTCTGCACTTACCCTTGTTATACTTCATTACATTGCTCTCTGCCCAGCTCTCCAGCCTGTCCAGATCTCGCTGAATGGCAGCACAGTCTGCAGGGGTGTCGGCGACACCACCCAGCTTTGTGTCGTCAGCAAACTTGCTGACAGTGCATGCCAATCCCTCATCCAAGTCATCAATGAATAGATTGAACAGGACCGGTCCCAGCACCGATCCCTGGGGCACTCCACTAGATACAGGCCTCCAACTAGACTCTGTCCCATTGACCACCACTCTCTGACTTCTACCCTGTAGCCAGCAAATACACCTACATAATAGCAAAGATCGGTGTCGATTTATTTTATATAATCGAACATTTAGCAATATGCCTAAGGTGTGCCACATCTTTATTATGTATCATATTCATTTTTTACGTTCAATTTGAGTCAATAACTAATCTAACTAAGTAAAAAGACATTGAATGCTCATTGAACTACAAGGGCAGCCAAATTAAGATACCCAGTAAAAAAAAGTCTCATTTATTACTGTGGTAAAAGCATTTATGAACTGGGTTTTATTTAATTCCTTGGAACACAGAAACTTCTAAACCAGGTACAGAAAGGGCTTTTTTTTTTTCTCCTTTTGCAGAAAGGAAAACATAAGGAAGAAAAGCTAAACAGCAAACTATCAACCCCCTCCAAAATACCATGAGATGGAACAAAAACCATTTGAGAAATAAAGCAAAAGTGAGCCTTCTTGGTTTGAGAGATGGAACAAAACAATCTATAGCACATACCTGAGGATCAACCACATGTTTCTCATGAAGTCACCCATAAATACTCTTATTTTTAGCTTAGAACCATCTACTACTGCAGAAGTAAAGCTAAATACTGAACCGTGCAAAACTTTTCAACAAACTTTTCAAACTTTCAAGAAACTTTGGCTGCTTGCAGAAGTTTGCTCCAGACTGCACCCTATGAAAATGCTGTAATCTAGCCTTTCTGCTGTGAAACTACGACACCTTTCACACTCATGCGGCAAGAAAGAACATTAACCTTGCAAGATTAATCTTAAATACCAGTGGAAGAAAATCCAGTTAAAAGTATACTTTTGCCACATCTCTCAATAAGAAAATAGTCTTAATGCTTTAAGAGAAAACACAAAAGTGTAAAGAAAGCTGTGAAAGCCCTTACGAGGGAGGGCAGGGGCCAGGAGTGAAGTCATAAATCAAACTAACTTCTTGCTCATTCCTTTAGGAAGCGTTTCATAAGTAACACTGAAGTACTTCTTAAGTTATTTTTCTAATAATCATTTCAGCTTTCTACCTGCACAGGTCTGTTCTGCCTTATGGATTAAAGGGCTGGACCTTATTTATCACCATTCAGAAATATACAAGAATACATTTCTCTGGAGATTCCACCAAGGGATTTTTTTTTTAAAAAAAAATCAAGACATTTTCACATTATTATTTGCATTCCATAGTGTGTCACTGTGATTGTATTAAAGGAAAATTCTCAAGTGAAAATATATACATAACATTTAAATTTTGAGTGCTTATTGTTTTATCTGCATGTTACTTCCTCGTTCTTTTTAAAAATTTTCTAAAATATAGCATTCAAAACAGTGTTTTGTGCTTTTTATACTATGTCTTTAAAACTGATCTCAGATATGTGCATATACGCAGATTTTCAATTTATAACAATTTATAAATTTCAATTTATAATGTGCCTAGCAGTATATTATTTATGTCCTGGAAACTGGAAAGCAAAAAAATCCCTTCTCCCTAAAATGCATCTCTTATCTCTATCTTGGAGTTCTTTCCCAGAAGAAATGCCAGTGATATCTACGTGTCTCTTAATGACTTCAGTTCACTCCTCCCTGCTCATCACTTAATCAGGGTAAAGCAAAAGAAAAGCATTGAGCCCTATGAAGTTTTTTTGAAAATAGTATTTGAGGCTGTTAAGTTGAATTGCCACCTTCTTTCATAGGCCTTAAGAGTGACATCGTCAGTGACACTTGAAAAAACAAGCAGCAATACTCTGAAAAATGCCAAATTATAAATAGCAGTGATGAAAGTATGACAGATGCTGTTGTGCTTGTGACAGAGGCAAACATGTCATACCACTGTTTTAGACACACATGACTGTTTTTACTTCAATACCAGGTTACACAGAATCCAATGTAAACAAAAATCTAGGAAAAAACCATACTGGACATAATTCAAAGTTTGTTACACTTCCCTGCCAGAACAGCTGATAGGGCTTACTAGCTGAAAGTAGCTTTTAAATAGTAGGGCAAAAAAAAATTGCACTAAGTTGGTAAAGTAACTCTACCAGAACTTAACTTTGTTCATTACATTCTCACTTGTTACAGCTCACTCTAAAAGGAGATCCACTACTTTTTAATCCCACTCAATGTATCTGGTCAAGTCTATACATGGAAACCTACCTACAGAGCAATTCTCACTACTGCTATCACTAGTTCACGTGAGCCATTAAGAGCCAAAACCTGCTAATACCATTCACAGCATAACATGCTTTAAATTTGCTTTAATCAAGCCCTATCTATTCGATAGAGCCTTTTGAACCATCTATACAAGTTTCTTCTACGTTACATAAATTACACTGAAATTGTATCAGCATAAATAAGGATTTTTCAAGAGACCTTTAGTAAATGAAAGGCCTGCAAACTACCCTTTGTATCTCCATTATTTCTATTTATTACAATGGAGATAATGTGACAGAAGAATTAAGGTTTGTTGGATTTGGTTGCAAGCATTCACTCCATTGACTATTCTACTGCAGTTCATTATAGTCTTTAAAAAGTCTCACCTCATCTGAAGAATCCCCTTGTCCTGATGTTGCCATAGCACCTGCTAAACCTTTTGAAATAAAAAAAATTCAGCAATTCTTTTCAGAAGTCCCATATTGAAAAGAGAGTATCTTGTGATATTTAATAAGCCAGTATGTCATGAAACACTACATTGTCTTTCTTTACGAGATACACAAGAGTGGACTAAGAAGACAGAGTAAAATTCCCAGGCAGTATGAAGTTCAGTATTTACAAGTATTCTGTAAATTCACTGCAGAACTTCCAATGCACCGCGTTACGGGAGACACAGACATGTTCCTTCAGGAATTGCAAAAATTTCTGACAGTCTTTACCAATACAAAAAAAAAATCCACAGCACCTCGTTAAGAATAGGTAGTTTAACGTAGCTGCAGCAACAAATTTCCACTCTGAGCAATTTCATCTTGCCTACCCAAATTCCATTAATGCTATGTCTGAAAAATGGTACTTAAGAGCAAAAGAAACATTTAGCTTTGTTGCTAGGGTTGAAGTAGTCCTGCAATTTGCACTAAATAACAGATAATTCCTGAAGTTTCATTAAGATTTGTTGTTTTGAGATTTTTTTAAAATAAAAGAGTTTATATAAAATTTCATAAAATCTGGTGGGTTGGTTTTTTTTTTTTACACAAACCTTGAACTGCTAATGTGCTAGTTCCAGCTCCTTGTTCCTGCATACCACAAGCAAGTTTATCCTCAGGAAATGCCAGTCCAGAGCCTTTCAAAGCAATTAGGTACTTTTCATGACTTTTCTTTGCACACGCATTCTCTCCAACACCTTGAACACATGTAAAACAGCATTAAGGCACAACAGCACCTACCTGACTCATATATTTCACGTTCTACACAAGCAATGTGAAAAAAGTCCACAATGGTTTAGTAAGTTGTATAACTGAGGATGCAGAAGGTAAAGCTTTTCCAGCTGATGACCTGAAATCCAAAACACTAGAAACCACAGTACTGTCCCCCTCCAATATAACGTTTGCTTCTAAACTATGCACTTCACTTCTATTTTAATAGCACTGTGACCGCTAACAATAAAAAGATTTGTTCTGGTGTTCCATAAGAGTTGTTTTTTTCAGGCACCTACAATGGGAAAAAGACAAACCAACAAAAGCTCTTAAAGGTATTTTGAATTTTTCTTTTAAAGCTCAAGTTTTGACAGGTGCAATTAATGGAAACTATCCATAAGCACATTACTTCAACTGTTTGATGAAGTAAAGTCACAGTGCATACTCAAGATATAATTTTTTTCCAAAAAAAGGGCAAAAAGACACAAGACAAGAGACTTGTTATATAAAGAAAAAGTAAACTTTAGAGAAGCAAATTGTGCCGCATATTTAAGGAAACAAAAACATCAAAAAGATGACAATCTTTTCAGCTGTGCACCCTCTGCATTCAAAGTCAAAGAGCCATTTTTGCTGTACTGAGAAACTGCACCTACTCAGACACATACATTCTTCATAAGATTGTCTTACTCCCCATTCCCTTTCCATTTTATTATATCAGGAAACCAAACATATATAAGAAAGCAGAAGTCATTATATTTCTACCACTGTTTTTCCTTTCAAATGAAGATTTGGAAGTTGCCTGCTCTTCAAGTACTCGCTACCCAGGTGAGTTTTGTCAACTTAAATCTGTAGAAATTACTGTATGTTCCATACTCATGTGAATGACTCAAAGTCACCATGTGGTCGCAAGAAAGCAAGGCAGAATTAATTTATACTAGGTAGCTCTGGGTTAATAGTGACTGCTGGACATTTCAAATTCATTCTGATTTGGCACACAATGGAATAAATAACTGCAGATGGGGGTTTTTTTAAAGGGATTGGGAAAGGCTTTGCACAGATGAGCAGGACAGACAACAGCCTTTTGCCTTTCAGATCTCCTTCAGCAAGTTAGACATATTCCACATTGAATAAATTTGATATGTCTTATTTGGAAGCAGTCAGCTGCCACATTCATTGCACTGAAAGAATGGCTTAATGATAAAAACTTTATTTAAAATGATAAATCAATACACCATTATCTGGGACACTGAAGGTAAGAGATGTTGGTCTTGCACATCTTAACAACAAACATTTCTAGCTGCTGATGAAGCCCACCCCCTTCCTATCTACACAAACACAAATCCCATAAAAACATTCATTTCTCTGGGTTTTGAGAAGTCAAATACAAACATGCATTAACTGAAGTGATACACAACTTATGCCATTTAATTCCTCATAATTTGAAAAATTATTTATTAGAAAGAAGACAAACATACCAGAGCTAAGATCTTTGTAGAATTGTTGGCTAGTCAAGACTTGTGTAAGAACTGATCGCATTGCTCCTCCCATTTTGGTCAAGTCTTCTAGAAAGGAAACATGAGGCTCCAAAACCTGGAGTATTTTGTGAAAGTCTTTCTCAGACGGCAGATCAAGAGCTGAAAACCACATAACAAGAACTTGTGGCATAAATGTAATCTGTCCAAGACTTTCACAACAAGAACAGCTATGATTATCACAAATAAATCTATTTATACATCCACAATGCTGCAAAATTCACATACATAAGCTTCAAATTAATCTTGATGTAGTTAGAGCTCAACACAATACCAGGTAACCCTTAAAATATATATGAGGCTCTCCAGCAGACAACAAACTCAAACTGCCTGGCCAGGCCACAATTTGGTTAGAGAAAAGATGCACAAAATTCAGTGATCCAAACTACAGATAGCATTCATGTACTCATGTACTGTGTCTTCACAGACTGTAAAACAACAGACAGCAGCACAGAAATATATGCTACATACGCGCAAATTTAAAACGTACCAGGCTCATTATAGCCCTCTCTTAAGTGCTGAATAAGACTAAAGATGAACTGTGGAAGAACTAATTCTGACATCATCAACAAGTGTTTTGGGACAGAAGGAACGTTTGAATTTGACTTAATCCGATGTCTTTTACAAAACCTGTAAAACAGATAAAAAAATACGTTAGCCAAGCACAGCTCAACAGAGTGAAAATACACTGAGAAAAGCATTACTTGTACCACTTTTCCAAGTGTACATTTTTAGAATAAAGCTGATGTAAAAGTGGCATTTAGGAATTTCAACTATGTTCAAGCCCATTTTGTTTCTGAGCCCAGCAAATTACAAAATTGCCAATACTTTTTCCCTTCTCAAGGTTCCTATTTCTTGAGACATCCTAAATTCTTCCCATACAGATTACAATCATCTTCCATTGAACAACTTTTTGTTCATCAAGGCAATCTCCAAATAGCCTAATTGAAAATACCGAACTAAAACAGAAATAGTCAGAGGTTGATCTAGGTGATCCTGCTTTGGCAGGGGGATTGGACTACATGATCTTTCGAAGTCCCTTCCAATGCCAAATGCTCTGTGATTCCTCAAGTCCTCATTCAGATAATAACTTTTTAAATGTCTTTTAACAATAATTAAAAAAATTCCAAAAGCGTAAGTTTACAGAATCAGTAGAGCAATTAATACCTACTTAGCAAAGGATGATAGAAACACACTGCAAAAACTGTGCAAATTGTTACATTTGAAAAAACCAAATCTCTTCTTCGGAGTATTTCTGTGTGGCAGCAGACGAGGCCTGGCTAATGCACAATGACATGAGGTTGAGCCAAGCCCCATTAGAGCAGACAGAATGATTTCCTACTGACTTAACATGAGTTTGAATCAAGAGCCACAGAATACTCTTCTGCTCCAAATCTATTTTTAGAAATGACATTTACCAACATCAAAGAGATGTCAAAAACACAAGCTAACAAGGAACAGACAGTCTAAAAACACATCAAACAGGAGTAAATGTCACTGGAAAGATGCACTAGATTTCACCAGTAATTTTCCGGCATAAAGATTTAGAAATTCATTAAGCTTTGGATCCAGAATAATGTTTTCTACTTTCATTCCATGTTCACTACATCTAACAGCTATGCCATATGTTCCAGAAGATACCTGATACTGTCTACAACACAAGCCTTTTTTCTTTGAGGACCATTAAAGTATCACCTTCAAGAGAAAGAGGAAAGCCACAAATCAAGTATCCAAATTTAAGGAATACAAAAAAAAAAGATCCAAGTCTAGTGATTAAGATGGCAGCTTCACAAGAACAGCTAGCATCTTTGCAGGCCCAAAGACTTGAGCTTCTCTCCTTTTGCTCTTACACATTAAGGATGACTTTTTTTATTAAGGTAAACAAGGACATTTGTAAACACCGCCTATCCAGCCCTGGGACGTGTGCAAAGTGCCTGCCAGGGAGAGCTCAGTGATGACAATTTTCTGTTCATCAACACACAAACAGATGGTTTTCACTTTTGTCATTCACTTCAGTAAATAACATTCACTGAAATTATGAAAAGCAATTAACTTTTTTACTTTTGTCTCACTCACATACAGAAATCCAGCTCAATCTAATCTTTAAGGTATTTGGTTTCCCTTTCACCACTATAAGAGACGAAAAACAGAGACCTAACAGACACAGAAAGAAAGAATTACAACGCTTACAACGCTGTGTGTTTGAAATATTTTATCGGTCTCCTCAATGTCTTTAGCATTCAGCCAAAACACGTTTTCACTGCTAAGGATCACAAGCTAAGGAAGTCACAAAGTAAGTTTGAATCCCAGCTATTTCCTACAGAAAATAAAGCACTGCTTTCCAAAAAGCCCATGCCGGCATACCACTCGTAAGTCAGCATGCAGATTAATTATCTCAAATTCAACATTTCCTGTAGTGGAAGGTTATGAATCATGTCTTCTCTCGAGATTCCCTAGAAAGCATTGCCAAATTTAAGTGTGCTACCACTATAATATTAATATGGCTTCTGGGAAAAAAACAAGACAGACCCCGATTTCAATTCATAAGAAGAAAATATCATTCCATTGTAACATGAGCAGTGGCAAAGAGGGAACAACCTCAGAGTGACTAGACTCTAAACTTTAAATGCCAATATCATTTTACAAGATGAGCCATAGTCTATATTTGTGGTTCAAAGGCTGTGGTACTCAAGTATTATCTGAAATCAATATACTATTGCAGTTGCCCTCAATTAACACCTAAAAATGTGCACATGGTAAGAGATCTCAGAATATGTCCTTACTGATATCACTTCCCACTGGACAAAGTACTGGCCATACTGAATTTCTAGGGCAAGAAGTCATATAAACCACAATGATACATAGCCAATGCTCAGATTTTATTATTTATAAACCAGGCTAAAGACATCTTACTGACTTCAAGCTTACAATATTCAACATGAGACTCTTTCTTATGCTGAACTACAGAAAACTAATCCTCACAGCATAAGGTTGTTTCCACAATCCTGAAATACTGATTCTCTATTCTACAAAATGCTCTGTTGCCTCTCCAGAATGCTATACAATTCTTCTGCAACTACTGACCAAAATCCAAATTACTTGGAAGACCTTCAGAACTAAAACAACAGCTGTTTTAACTAAAGAAGAGTCAAAACTCCAAGCTATGCCAAGGAAGAAACAAGTTGAAGCTTCCTATACAGACAAAGAGACACTGATGGACATCACAGGACAGGCAGCAGCTTCTTACACTTTTAGATTCCTTACCACCACATCAGTTAAAGAATTGACTCTCTACATAAAGGTATAACTCAAAATGCATTTGATAGTATGAAAATAGGGAGCAAATGCGCAACTCTCCTGTAACATCAAACCTCAGAAATTAACCACCGGGAGTAGGTGGAAGTCTCTAACACAGACAATGAAAAGTTAACACCATCGAGATAGCAAATCTCTTTTTCTGAGGCAGCTCAGAAATGAAACTAACTATGGAAAAGAAGAATGACCGGATAAATGACAGATCACCTTGATCTAAGCTGTACTATATGATTTCAATATTGCAAAATATTGAAGCAAGCCTGTAGCTCCTCTTATGCCTTGCACTATACAGGCTTCTTTGTAAGTATTTTTACTGTTGTACTACAAGAAACTTTAAAGAGTATTTTGGTGAGAGTGCCAGAGATATTCAAGCCTCATCCCACTGAAGGTGTAACATCAAAGTAGTAAAATACAGGTCCACGAGGAGGCAAAAGCAATAATCTCTTTACCTTACTCTTTTCTCTGATTCAAAAGTATATTCTGGGATTTGTTTTCTATGCAGTTTCCAACTTGAAATTACATCTTCATAAAAAAGACAAGACTAATTGTATGACAAGGAGAGGACAACACAGTAACTTGCAATTAAATAAAACAGTCCTGTCTGCATGACTTCAAACATAATTCCTGCGATTTCTTACGCTGCATAACTTGTTTGTAAAATGCAAAACATGTCAACATCTGTGTAAGGAATGTGATGCGTTAACATACGCAGCATTAACATCATCCAAGCAACCTTCACCAAAGACTTTCCAGATTCACTCCACTATCTCCTACTATTCCCATCTTTAATAATTCTACCATGCATTTCCAAAATGTATTTCAGAAGTGGCTTCAGATAAAATAATTCCTTCCTTTAGGCTACAATTTCACAACTGTGGCAGGTCAGACCTCTCACAACTCTGTCTTCAGCCCTCTTATTTGTTCCAGCACTTAATTGATCCCATGTTAAATCACCTCAGAAGCTAAGCTAGCAGAAGTTATTTAAATAGTCACAGAATCATGGAACACTCTGTGTTCATAGACTCAGAAAGGTTTGAGTTAGAAGAGACCTCTGAGATCATCTAATTCCAACCCCCCTGCCATGGTACGCATGCTTCTCACTAGACTAGGTTACCCAAAGCCCATCCAACATGGCCTTGAGCACTTCCAAAGAGGGGGGCATCCACAACTTCCCTAGGCAACCTGTTCCACTGCCTCATCACCTTCATATTGAGAAGTGTTTTCCTAAGATCTAACCTAAATCTGCTCTTATAGTTTGAAATCGTTACCCTTTGTCCAATCACTAAAATCCTTGTAAACATTCTCCAGCCTTCTTGTATGTCCATTCCAGTTAACTGAAAGGCCAAAATAAGGTCCCTCAGAGCCATCTCCATTCTCTGGACTTGTTCTAACAGATTCATGTCTTTCTCATGTTGGGGGCTCCAGAGCTGGACAAAGTACTCCAAATGGGGTCTCACAAGAGCAGAATAGAGGGAAGTATCACCTCCCTTGACCTGCTAGCCATGCTTTTTTAATGTGGCCTACAATGCAGTTGTCACATATTGCTGACTTACGTCTAGCTTTTCATGAGCTAACACCCCAAAGTACTTACCACATGGCTGCTCTCCATCCACATTCCACTCAGCCTCTATATGCACTTAAGACTGCCCCAACTCAGGTGCAGAACCTCATACTTGGCCTTGACAAACTTCATGATGTTGGCATGGGCCCACTTCTCAAACCTGTCAAGGTCCTTCTCAATGGCACCCCTTCTTTCCAATACGTCGACCACACCACACACCTTGGTATTGTCTAACTTGCAAAAGCGTCCTCAATTCTTTGCTTAGAATCACAGAATGGCTAGGGTTGGAAGGCACCTAGCTAGTTCCAACTCCCCTGCATAAGCAGGGACACCTTCACTAGATCAGGTCACTCAGGGCCCCAGCCAACCTGGCCTTCAACACTTCCAGGAATGGGGCAGCCACAACTTCCTTGGGCAACCTGTTGCAGTATCTAATCATCTTCACAGGAAAGAATCTTTTGCTAATGTCCAGCATAAATTTCCCCTTTTCAAGTCTGTAACTATGTCTCCTTGGCCTCCTGCTACACATTTGTGTAAAAGGTCCTACCTCAGCTTTCTTGTAGGCCCACTTCAGAGATTGGAAAGCCGCTATAAGGTCACCTTAGAGTCTCCTCTTCTCTCCAGGCTGAATAACCCCAACTTGCTCAGCCTGTCCTCATTAGGGGAGGTGCTCCACCCCACTTTAGTTGCTCTCCTCTGGACACATTTCAGGAGCTCTATGTCTATGACTGACTGTCACCGATTCTTTGATACAGCCCAGAATCATAGAATCATAGAATCATTACGGATCGGAAGGGACCTCGAAAGATCATCTAGTCCAATCCGCCTGCAACAGCAGGATCACCTAAACCAAGTCACACAGGAACCTATCCAGTCGGGTCTTGAACATCTCCAGAGAAGGAGACTCCACAACCCCCCTGGGCAGCCTGTTCCAGTGCTCCGTCACCCTCACTGTGAAGAAGTTCCTTCTCAGGTTGATGTGGAACCTCCTATGTTCCAGCTTAGAACCATTGCCCCTTGTCCTATCACTACATGA
>VXBP01008020.1:59691-109595 GCA_013400115.1 Rhinopomastus cyanomelas
ACTCTGTCCCATTGACCACCACTCTCTGACTTCTACCCTGTAGCCAGTTTACAATCCACCTCGCTACCCGAAAATCTAGGCCACACTGCCTCAGTTTGTCTGCAAGGATGCTGTGAGAGACCGTGTCAAATGCCTTTCTTAAGTCAAGATAGATGACATCCACGGCTCTGCCCTCATCCATCCACCTGGTTACACCCTCATAAAAGGCTATAAGGTTGGTCAAGCATGACTTTCCCTTTGTGAAGCCATGCTGACTGTCCCTAATGACCCTCCTGTCCTTGATGTGCCCGGAAACAGCCTCCAGTACAAACTGTTCCATCACCTTTCCTGGGATGGAGGTGAGGCTGACCGGTCTATAGTTACCTGGGTCTTCCTTCTTTCCCTTTTTAAAGATTAGCTTTCTGGGCTGCAAGCACACAATGACAGCTCCTGTTAAACTTCTGGTCCACCACCACTCCCAAGTCCTTCTCCTCAGGGCTGTCCTCAATCCTTTCTCCTCCCAATCTGTATCTGTTCATGGGATGAACCCAGGACTAGAACCTTGCATGTTATTCTGGGTTCAGTACCGGGTATACATTTAATGTTGTTGTTTTTCTTAAAAGAGTTTTTGTTTTCTTTTCCAATCTATAAATGTCCCCTTATTCCCTCTCTCTTCTCATTCGGAGAAAGGAAAGGGGTCAATAGAGAGCATCTAGTGGCTGACCCAATCTAAATCCATGGCAACTGTAGTCTTGTTTTATGTAAATGCACTGTCTCTTACCAACAACATACACAAATCCAACTCTAAAGAAATCCATGGAAATAAACTGTTCCTCTGAAGACTGTCTTTTGCATTTCCCCCACAGACCCTACTCCTTAAACGACTTTCATCTGCAAAACTGGCTTCCAAAAGTGAATCATGTACAGATTTTAATGTCTGAGGACTGACAGCTATTGTGCTCTTTATAAAAGTCACAAGCTAAAGGGGAGTTCAGACACAAAACTGGATACCTGCTATCAGGAACTCTGAGAAGCAGCAAAGCCTACTGCAAAGATGCCAGTGTAATCCTTTGAACCAGGACAGCTCGAAAGTACTGACAATGGAGTCAGGAGAGGACAATGAAACACAGCAGAAAAATCAGTGGCTTCTCAAGAAAAACAGAGACACCTTTAAAGCACATCATTCCAGACTTTTAAGCCTTCATGATAAAGCTGCTTCCTTAGGTTAGGAGGCTAGAAATCACACATTAGACTCTTAAAAAATATTCCAGTCCTTGCAGAGCAGCAGGAAGAGAGGGAGTGAGTCACCAGATGCTCCCCTGGTGCTCAGTGCTATATTGAGCACCCTTCAGCAAAGCAAGATCTCCAGTTCAAAAATAAAAGCAAAGAAACTCTGCAAAAAATATTTCTATTATTCTTTGTTAGCCTTCAGTTGTACACATCTTGTACAAAAGATAAAACTATCGAGTTTAGTTAGTATACAAATAACAGCTATCAATCAGAAACAGCAGATGTGGCAGTTTCAATCATGAGACCTTAGAAACAGTGTACATGAGAAGAAGCGGACTTCTGAGTAGAGCTGAAGATGAGCCTAAGTCTGAATGGCCTCACAAAGTTGTGGAACCTGAGCATTTCTACAAACAACAGAGTAATTACAAAGAGTAATACAATCCTTTGCTGCAGAAATATTGTCTTTATTGTAAGAGTGGATGCTCTGGGATACAATTACTGCACTGTAACTGCAGCTAAGTCCCACTAATATTTACCTAATTGATCAAAAAGCTTCAATTTACACAAACTGAAATCTATTTGGACAATAACAGACATACAGCTATCTAACTTAAAACTCCAAATTTTGCCTGGATGCAGCTTTTTCAAACATCACAGCAAATAAAGGGTAGAGCTCTTACAAGTTAAAAAGACCTCAGTTACACTGTTAGCAGCAACGTAAAGATAATTTAAATAATCTTAATTTTGTCCAACAGGAACTGCAGCCTTTTCAGTCGAGAAAAGGAACAGTATTCCTTAAATGTGCAGTTAATTTAGTATTTTACTGTACTGAAGAAGGCACTCTTCAAACTCTGCAATCTTAATTAAGTCTAATATTACAAACATCTAGCATGGAGTCTGAAAGTATTTTTATTTGGTTTTGTTTGATTGGGTTTTTTTTAAATACGGACCTAAAGATATAGAAATTAAGACAAAATGCATATTCTAATTCTGGATGCTTAATTTTGTAATTTTTAGGATCAGATTTTTCAGAATTCATAGCCTTCACAAAGCAGAATTCCCAGCTGACTTCAAAAGCAGGTCTGAGACAAACAGATCAGCAAATAAGAGTATCTGGTCCCAAGTCCTCATCTTTTCTTGGCACTCACTCTTCCCAAACCATTAGTTCACGTAAAGAGCTCCTGCCCAGTTGCTCTTTGAGTCCCATCAGTACATCTTCTACTTAAAAGGAGAACAAATTTCCAAAATAAAGCTAACAGATCTCTCTGGCAAAGAAAATTTCTCCAAGAAGTAAACACACAGCAAGTAACATTTTGGGCCAAATATTTTATCTGACAAAAGTTCTAAGCAACTGCATAATGCTGGACAAATGTGAAAACAACATTCATTTCTTCAGAATTTGAGTAAGATGTGTGGATTTTAATAAAAACGGAGTTTGAATTTATCACTTTCATCAGGCCTCCAACAGATCTAATTCTGGATGCTTAATTTGGTAATTAACAAGGTACATGTGTGTATGCATAATACATACATATGCAATTTGCAGTTCTCTTAGACAGGTTTTATGCCACTGGCACTGTGCAGAAATGGAGAGATGCATCCTGACGATGGCAGAGCTCATAATAGTCTCTGTTACTGCAATACCTACATGGCTATGTCTATTACCTCAATGTAAATAAAACCAATCACATTATTTTCAAAGATTACTATCAGAATCCTGGAGCATACTGGGATAATAATATTTAAAATCACCTGCAGCTGTCAGATATCACTCCAGGACTTTGTAGAAGTGTTAAATTCCTGATACTCTGCAAGAACGACCTGACCTCTGAAGTAATCTGTATTAATTGTCATAAAGAAAGAACTAAAAGACAACATCTTTTTAGGAATGTGTTCCCCAAACATACACCCCAAATAATGTTTATTTTATTGCTAACAGTTTCAGTGACAGCTCCGTGTAGATCGGGTATGTACCAGACTAAAAGCACTCCATCCTTACATAGCCAACCTAAAATCCTAGACAGTTGATAGTTTCAAAAAAGAAGCTTTAAAAGTTGCTGGGATCAAAGAAAAGGAACTGAATATCAACACTAGTTAGCCCAAATCTAAACAAGACTGTTTGCACAGACTTCCAAAAAACCAGTTCTTAGGTCAAACATATACCAAAAGGTATATTACAGACAGAAAAAGAAGTCATACAAAATACAAGCCGATTTCAGACAAGGCAGATGTACTGCAGTCACACCCTGTCAGCTTAATCTTCAGCGTACTGTTCTGTTCTTCAACCACACTGGCCCCACCAGCAACAGCTTTGAAGCACAACCAAAATTTAAGTTTGCTGAGTGACTAACATAGCAAGAGTTCTAAATGTGTGAAATTCTGTATGTTGATACATTAGAGTATACTGAGGCCCTGGCAGTGTCAATCCCAACACGAATTCCTGTACCTCTGTAGGGAAGAGCAGGCAGTGGAGTCACTGGCCTTAAGAGTCTATGCACCAACAGTACATGACAACGGTTTTTCAGGCTTTCATGCCAAAGTAACAGGCAGTACAGCTCAGGATCTCCTCAGTCCTTTGAGGGAAAATTCCTTAGTAGCCCAAAGGACTTCAAAAGCCAAGGAGCTGCATGGAGTTGATAAGAGATTCTACAGAATGTGATTTGTACCAGCTCAACAATCTTGCACATTAGGATATTTTTACTTAACTTCATAATGCTCAGAGGCTAAACTCCCTGACAACGTGTAGGGTCTCAGTCTGTTTGATAAAGCATCTGCTTTGGAAACTTCCTGAAGGATAGTCCAAAAGAACACCTTTCCCTCCTTCAGGCTGCATTACCAAACCTAGCCTAGGTCCTAGAGAATTCAACCATCTTCTTGTCTACTGTTACTTGATGTAGTCACACTGGCAAGGACAACCTTGAAGCAGCGTTATGCTACATGTATGCTTAACAGAGGATTCGTTGTTGCAAGACACCACATAAAATAATCACGTAATCTACTTAATGCCAATAAAATAATTACCTGTATGTCCCAGAACCCAGATGCAGGTAGATATGATTTTTCCTATCCTAAGTGG
Source organism: Rhinopomastus cyanomelas (assembly GCA_013400115.1). Taxonomy (NCBI): domain Eukaryota; kingdom Metazoa; phylum Chordata; class Aves; order Bucerotiformes; family Rhinopomastidae; genus Rhinopomastus; species Rhinopomastus cyanomelas. The sequence continues at coordinate 63,977 of VXBP01008020.1, forward strand.
ATCACATCTGGTACAACCCAAGACGACGTAAGAGACCCTGCCAGACAAGTCTGCACAGATTACATCCAAACCAACTATCAGTAAGAGCTTTCTCAACAGCAACCTTGCTTTTACATTGTCACTTTGTTCACATTTTCTCAAGTCCAGAAGAGAAAAATTTCTTATATTCTTCCACAGCTTCCAAACACAACAAAGCCACTTTTACTGAGAGAAATTCCTATAAGGAAGTGTCTCTGAAAAGAGATATAAAATAAACAACTGAGTCATGAGGGAAAGGACAGCATTCTCCTTCAGAAACTTGCTGCTCATGGCTTGGATGAATGTACTTTTTGCTGGATAAGAAACTGGATGGATGGCCCAGCCCTAACAGTAGTGGTGAATGGAGTTAGATCCAGCTGGTGTCCAGCCACAAGGGTTCAGCATCAGGACTCAGTACTGGGGCTTGTTCTCTTTAGTACCTTTATCAATGATCTGGATGAGGGGACTGAGTAACTCTGCACCCTCAGTAACTTGGACACATCCACCTAACTTGGTGTCATCTGCAATCAGCTTTAAGGTAGAGACACTCTACAGAGGGGTCCAGACAGGCTGGATTGGTGGCCCAAGGCCAACTGTATGAAATTCAACAAGGCCACGTGACAGGTCCTGTACTTGGGTCACAACAACCCCATGCAACACTATAAGCTTGGGGAAGAGTCGTTGGAAAACTGCCCAGCAGAAAAGGACTTGAGAGTGTTGGTTAACAGTCAGCTAGGTATGAGCCAGCAGTGTGCCCAGCTGGCCAAGGCCAGTGGCATCCTGGCCTGCATCAGAAAAACAGTGGCCAGTCATAGTAGGAAGTGAATGACCCCCTGTACTCAGCGCTGGTGAGGCTTGGTGAGGCTACACCTTGAATACTGTGTTGAGTTCTGGGCGCTTCACTATAAGCACATTGAAGGGCTGGAGCAGGTCCAGAAAAGGGCAGCTGAGCTGGTGGTGAGTCTAGAGAACAAGTCCTATGAGGACTGGCTGAAAGAACTGGGGTTGTTTAGCCTAGCAAAAAGGAGGCTGAGAAGAGACCTTACTGCTCTCTATGACTGCCTGAAAGGAGGTGGAAATGAGATGGGAGTTGGTCTCCTCTCCCAAGTAACAGTGACAGGACAAGAGGAAATGGCCCTAAGTTGCACCACAGGAGGTTCAGCTAGACATGAGTAACAATTTCTTCACCAAAAGGATTATCAGACATTGGGACAGGATGCCTAGGGAGGTGGTGGTGTCACAATCCCTGGAAGTACTTAAAAGACATGTAGAAATAGTGCTTAGGGACATGATTTAGTGGTGACATCAATCTGTAACAGCTACCTTTCTGCTAACTACAGGTGGTGTTTTTCCTTAACACATGCCTATTGATAAAGAAATTACTTACTGTTGCAAGTGGAAATTGGTAGACCTTTTGACATAAGTCATAAGAGAAGGCAATGCTCCATGTTAATGGAGTCATTGGTTGCCATAACTACCATCAAATATACAGCAAACATTAATGCAAAAGCCTTGTTTAATTAAATTCTCAACCTGGCTTTTTGCCTTTCAGGATATGCAACCCTTGATGGAGATATTAATTCTACCTGTACTGTACTGCAGCACTAAAACATCTGCTTCCCACATGATTAATTTAACAAATAACACACATAGAGGGATACTCGGAAACAGGACACGAAGGAATGGAATAGGCAAAGTGTAGAGGCTCTCTAATAGATCAGGTTATTGTCTACAGACTTAAAGGGGAATCAAAACAGTCACAAAAACATGACAGTGCACACTATTAACAGATTAGTAACTAGTTTTATATTATAACCACACATCATATTGCTTTCTTCAAGTTTATTTTATAAACTAATCCAATTTTACTATAACTCAATTCATGAAACAAAAAATTCTCTAGCCTGAATTTCTCTGCCCAACTGCATGTTGGGTTTTTACCTCCAGCAGATGAACTTGCCTGCTGAACTACGAGCATACGTCTCTATAAACACTTGAGAACCAAAGATTTTGTCTTCTTCAGAACTTCATTAATTATCTCTGATGGAGCTGTGAAATTTCATCTGACATGGAAATGTCATCTTCTACCATATGGAAGAAGACTACATAATGTTTTTACCTACCGACATACGACTAGATCTTAAAATCTACTTAATCTTGCCACAACTAGAGTTTTTAGTGATTTACACTTGAGTATTTTCTGAAGTCTAAGTTACATTCTAGTACACTAGACTAACTGCAGTTAGCTTGCACATGGCAATCTGATTTTTCTAAAATGAATTAGTATTACAAGGCATCTAAAGCAAATCAGCACCCATCTATTACTCTATATTCCAGCTTCCTTATACAAAGGCATCAGAAATAAGAAAAGCCCCGTGATGTCTGCATAATGACTTATGGACTTAGTAATAAATGACGACACATCCTTATACTCCACATCAAACCATCTCTACATTTACATTAGCCACCCTAGAGTAAATTAAAAAATATCCCAAAAGGTAAGCTGGAAAGATTTCCTCTGCAGCAGATCAGTTAACTACAACTTCAACAGAACTACTTTTTGAGATTCATCAAATAACAACAACCACCTCTGAACACTGAGACCAGGTAACAATAACTGAAATAAATTAACTACTGTAACTGTAATATTTATATACAGTATCTGCACAAAATTTCATCTGAGCAGGCAGATGGTAGATAAAAGTTCGTAAGCAGGCTCCACATTTGATTCCCTTACTATTAATAGCACCCTAGGCTGTGGTAGCTAAGGTTATATCGGGCTAGACACACACTAGTTTCCTGAATCTAACAAGAAGGCCTCCTAACTTTAAGACCTAAAGCACTACCTTTGTAACTTCTTTGTAACTGCTACTGATGTGTGTAGATACAGTTTATCTAAACATGCTGCATGGAAGCACTTCCAGTCTCCATGCTGTGTTTATTTGCACACATGAATGCTTTTACACTGGTTTAAGCTTAACTTACTTTGTCTTGCACAGCAAACACGGTCTGTAGTTACTCAACTGCACTGGCTTCACCAATTCTTTAGATAAGAAACAGCAATCTTATGTCAAGGTACCCCACATACCATTATGTACCATGCTCCTCTCTGTCCAGGAAGACTGAAGAAGCTACTGCTAAACTTAGGAGTGCTGTTTCTGAACAGATACTAAAGAGTTCTGTATCTACAATAACCAAACCTCCTGAAGGTACCTACCTCCCATCCAAGACAACTTCCAAATTCTATTAAAAGTAGTAACTATGGTAAATATAACAGAGAAATAAGGAATAAAATTCTTAGTCCCTCAGGGTTTGCATCTGTTTACACAGCATGTTTAACAATTTTTATTTCTTTCTTCATGAAGAAAGCTGCTTAAAATAGGAAAAGACAATTATGAAAGGTATAAAGTCTGAGATGTGCACACTATCAGAAGTCATTTTAAAATTTACCTTTCTAAAGCACATCAATTTGTCTGAGTTCTATTAAAATCCTACCACTATGAGGAGCCCTAAATCTATCCATCACTGAGCACTGGAAGAAGTGACTTTACATTTTCTTTCTTGCTTATCAAGATCAAGGGGAACTGTTACTTCAGTGATACCAAAAAAAGCAGAAACACTAGAAGTTGAACAAGAACTGATAAACAAAGAATCACTTCAGGAGTAGCACCATGAAATGAGCGAAGATTCATGGAAACAAGAAGAGAGGGAAAATTTGCCATTGGAGGCAACCTACCCATAAAAAGAGATTTCACCAAAAAAGGAATAACGAAGAAATTACAATGGCAAAGGCTATGAGAGAAAAAGAGGGAAAAACCACCAGAATTGAAAGAACAAAGCCACCTCAAGGCCTAGAGGAGAATAGTGCCTACAGACACAAAGAATCAGTCAAGATGACAACATATAAGCAATAGTAATAAACTGAATTAGTGAAATCTTTTGGTAGAAATCGAAAAAGAGAAGGAATCTTCAGACACAGTATGATGCACTGTGTATATTAAAAGCACACAAAAAGAGCTATTTAAAATCTTTCTACAGTATTTTCTGCTAGCATATGCCAAAACTCAGGATTTATTAAGAAAAGACAAGACAGCTCTTACAAAAGCACATCACCTCACCAAAGTTAAGACAACCAAGAGAGAGTCAATTCTAGAGAGCTAGTCTGAAGAGACACCTAACTCGAGCACTCCAGACCGTCTTCTAAGGAAGTCTTCAGCTCTCCAGTCAATGAACACAGGGAGCTCTAAGGAGACAACCAGCTGCGAAATTTAAAGTTTGCACACTAGATATCATCTAAGTTAGCTGATCTTTCCTTTTGCTGTTGAATAGAGAAGGAACAAAGGACAGTATAATGACGTACTACATGCCTCTTCTCCTGACCAGGTACCCAAGTCTTGCCTCCAGCAGGTCCACCTGCCTACAGAAAACCGTGGGCATGTGACTTCCACAAAACCCTGACCTGCTACACCCTTCCAAGGGTTACTGAATCCCCCGATTTAAAGCTAAGAATAGAAAAAACAAAGGGCAAAATGAACTGCAGGCCAGGAAAACACACAGAAATGGCTCCCTCTTACTCAATCCATTGGCTGCGGCATTATTTGCTCACATGTTGTTCTCAAAGCACTTGGCCACACTTCACAGCCGGCCGTGTTAGGCCGAGGCAGCTCCCCGGGAGCGGACAGCCAGCGCCGCCCATGCTCTCCGCCAGGGTAGCTCCCCTGCAGACAGCGCTGGGTGAGAGGGCAACGAGACCTGCAGAAGAACCCTAACACCACTGCAGCTCACCAACAAAGGCGGCAGCCACCTAGCCGCCTACTGCCGGGGTTGGCGGCCGTAAAGGCGGTGCCGAAACCGTTTCCAGAGCCTCGTCCCACCCGCAGCCGTAGACGAGCCCAGTGTCCCACTCGTTCCCCTGCCCCAGCGAACAGGAAGGGCCCTACTGTGCGTCCCCCGGGCCGCCCCGCCGGCAGGTGCCCGCCCGCCCCGCCGAGCCCTCACGGCGCTCACCCAGCCTCCCGCATGACGTTGCTGTCACCGCAGTCGCAGGCGCCCCCCGCCTGGCTCCGGAACATGTTGTAGTCGTGCCCGGCGTGCTCGCCCTGGTGGAAGCACTCAGCACACAGGCTCATGCAAGGCGAGATCCCGCACGTCCGGCAGCGGTAGGCCACAAAGTTGGCCGTCCACACCAGGCCGCACAGCGTGGCCGGGTCGTAGGCCCGCACGGCTTGCACGAAACTGTCCCACGGCTGTCCGCCCGACAGCAGGCAGCGGCACCACTCCAGCGCCTCGGCCGCCGCCTCGTTGCCGCCCGGGCCCGCTGGCGGGGCCAGCACCCGCTCCAACAGCTCCCGTAACTCGCCCCCCGCCGCCGAGCCGCTCTCGCCGCCCAGCGCCTTCTTCAGCCGCACCGCCGTCTCCCGCTTATCCTCGCCGCTGGCGCCGGCCCCCGCCATGATCGGGAACCGAGGAGTCGTTACGGCTGCGCCGGGCTCCCGGCTATGGGGCTCCCCCCGCCGCCCTCCCTCCCCGCCCCGCGGTGCCTCCCTCTCGCGATACCCGCGGAACCGGCGCCCTCAACACAGCTCCCTCCTCCCGGCGCTGCTACTCTCCCCTCCCCTGACATCACTCTTCCCCTGCTCTGCTCTGCTCTCACCGCAACCGCGCAGCACTGTCAGCGCGCAGGTGCGCGGACTGCGCCACCGCCGCCCCCCACAATGTCGCCGCCCGCCCTGGCAGCCTGATACTCGGGCGAGGACGGTGAACAGCGCGGCCGTTGTTCAGCTCGAGGGACCGCCCTGGGAGGCCGGTAGCAGAGTGCTCTGTGACCGAAACGCTCCTCTGGCGAGGCGCTGCCGTGGGGGGTGTCCGGGCCGGGGCGGCTTTCAGGTTACAGTGGGGTGCGCGGGAAAGGCCACTAAGGCTCCGGGCCCCGGTAGCAGTCCCGCTCGTACCAGGGTAGAATGCGTTTGGATGCGAGTTGCTGTAGCTGAGGTACTGATCCGCAGCTGTTGAGCTCCATAAGCGGATGTTCAGCCGTGCAGTGGAAACACTAAAAGACTACAAAGTCTCGCTCGGGGAAGATGATGCGGCCCCGACACCCCGAGGCAACTCTGCAGCTTTGCTACCGCACGCGCCGTGCCCGTCCACATTTCAGCGACCTGGACTACGGCTGCCTAGGCGCAGGAGCACCGCGCGCACGGCGCGGCTTGTCCCGCTCCAGCTGTACGAGAAGGAAAACGTGAGGCGGTGGATCTGTTCCCGTTCCTCAGCGCCTGCCGGCTCTGTCCCGTTAACATGGCGCTGGGGACACCCCTGCAGCGGGGCCCCTCTCAGGCGCCTCGCAGCGATAACGATGGACAAAGCCAACAGCCAGGTTATAAACTTCACGCTCCAGAGTGTCCCGTTCCCTCTCACCCCGCAGGTGCCCGAAGCCTCCGCTCCAGGCCCTGCAGCAGCGGCGAGGCGGGGCCAAGCGCAGCCGCGCACTTCCGCCGCGCCGCGAGGTTCCTCAGCCCGCCCCGGCGGCGCTTCTGCGGGCGGGCAGGTCTGGGCGGATCAGCGGCCGCGGGTCCCGTGGCGTTGCTGGAGGCTACAAGGCCTCGTTTTTTGCTGGTAGGGGCGGGGGCTCGGGCTGGAGTCGCGGGCCTGGGTGTGCGCGGGCCGAGGCAGGAGCAGGTTATCGGCAGTGAGTGGGGAAAGGGGCTGCCGCGATCCGAGAAAGGCCTCGCGTTAGCTCGCAACCGCGCTTGTGCGCCGCATAGAACAGAGCTGCTTGGGAACACCCGAGGAGCACAGTGCGAATTTTCAGTATGATTTAACAGAATGTATAGTTTGCTTCTACTGCTGTAACTGGTTACACGTTGTTTTCCTTAGCTAAACCGTAAATATGAAGAAGTTGAAGCTCAAAGAACTGGAAAGTTGCCTCCAGCAAGTTGATGCTTTTGAAAGTCCAAAACTACTCCTTGAACAGTATCCAACGAGACCTCATATCGCAGGTAGAGGCTGCCTACAAAGTCTTCCCATTACCTTATCTCGTTTGAAGCCTTTACACTGCAAGTAGTTGGGAAAAGTATCTAGCAGGAATGTCATTACTTGTTTTTAATGATCTGCCAACTTCATTAGAACTGTGCTGTTAATGTACAATGTAAAAATGAAATAAGGGAATTTGAAAGAAAACCCTTAATCTGTAAAGCTGAAACAGACTTCATGAGACATGAAAAGCAGTAAAAGTGCATATACAGACACACCCCTATGCCTTACTATAGGTTTACAAGATTTTAAAGCATTATATTGCTTGTCCCCAAACAAATTCAGCAGCATGCATTTTCCACACTGAGAGCTCTATATTGAGTCTCGCCACCTAAGATCCAGGCTTCTGTAACTAGTCAAAGTGTTTTATGTGTTTTCACATATAAATGAGAAAGACTTAACAGGTAGTGAGACATCAGTTTAATTCTGCATGGCAAGGAATATTTAATTCTGTTTTCTGAAGGCAAATGTAGCTTTTCTTCATTAATCTGGTGCACATTATTATTGACATGTGGTTTTGTTGGTTTTTTTTCTCCCAGCATGTATGCTTTACACAATTCACAATACTTTCGATGATATCGAGAACAAAACAGTTGCAGATTTAGGATGTGGTTGTGGCATGCTCAGCATTGGAAGTGCAATGTTAGGAGCAGGGTAAGTATTTATTACTAAGCTGTTTGTTTTGTCTGGCACAGAAAGTAGGAAAGATAGGAACAGAGAAATACCAAACTAAAGTGATTTTACTATTTAATCTGGCACAGAATAAGGCTATTTAAAACATTTAGGCAGTCAGTGACCATTCAGATAGTGAAAGAGATGGACAATTGCCATGAGTTTTGAAGCCTTCGTGTTTGCTGAAGGACTAAATGAACACAGGAAACGTCATGAACTTCAGAAGGATATTTGAGAAAGGGCTACTAACACTTTTATCGGCACTGAATTTATAGTGTATGCTTTTTACTCTTCTTAGATAAAACAAATTATGTACACAGAACGCTTTCAAAACATCGGTGTAGACTTCAACCATTTTAGTTTGCAGAAGACTAATACCCAGCAAATTTTTTTTTTAGATTTTGTGTGGGGTTTGACATAGATGCGGATGCACTGGAAATATTTCATGGCAATATCAAAGACTTTGAGCTCACAAATATCAACATGGTCCAGTGTGATGTCTGTTCTTTATCTGACAGCACATCAGAAACTTTTGACACAGTTATTATGAACCCTCCCTTTGGTACCAAGCATAATAAAGGTTGGTAATTCTTAATGGCAGTTAGAAATTATTAGGTATGACATAGCAATTAACGTTCCTAATGAAACATCTCCCTTCACTATTACAATTATGTTGTAATTACTTAGTTTTGCTGATCTGCAATCAGTTTCTATAATACAGATTAACCACCTCAACACTGCAACATTAGATGGATTTGAAATAAACAGTATCGATGATTACATTTTTCTATATTGCTAGAAGCAAACGCTTTCTGTACCATTAGAAAATGCTGTTTATCTGCTGCTTGAGAAAATGCTGAAGCACAAAGCAGATCATTAAATCCTCTCGTCCCAAGTTTGCATTTAACAATTCTAATATCTTAATTATTTCAGGTATGGATATGGTATTTCTGAAAACTGCTTTACGAATGGCAAAAACAGCTGTATATTCCCTTCACAAAACTTCTACCCGGCAGGTAAACCCTTTGTTTTAACAGGGCGAGCGCTAACAGGCAATGAAATAGCTGGTATTTAATGGTCTCTGTAGCTTCACTGATTTGCTTGTACCTTCTTAGCGTGTGAATGTGTGAAAGTTGTTTTGTACAAATATAAATCATATGATCACATACATCACGTAGCTTCAATACACAAAAGTACATGTACATACCTACAAGGGTGTCAATGTTTATAAAACTGCACAGAACCAAGGTTTTATATATACCTGTATCTCTTTAATGTTGTAGCACATCCAGAAGAAAGCAGATGAATGGGATGCAAAGATGGAAGTCATAGCAGGTAAGACTCATTTACTTCTAAAGAAAAAAATTCAAAATGTTGGAAGCTAGTGTCTATAACAGCACTAGCCAGTCTTCGCAGCCTTAGGGAAATGTAAGCATAATTTAACACCAAATCACACAGGTAGTTTTGCAAGTGGTCTTTTTTTTTTTATTTAATACTTGCTACCTTGTTAGAATACAAGCAGGGACTTGATAAAGCTCCAAGGAGTATGTATTCTCTGCAGAATTCGAATTTAGTTTCTTAGTGGACTAGAAGTTAGTCTCTCCCTGCTTCAAAAGTGAAGTTGCTGAATAACAAAAGTGGAGTACAGGTGGGTTGTCACACAATAAAGCCCATCCTGTCCCTAGAGTCAGCTAAATCATTTCCTGATAGATATTTAAAATATTGTCCCAATTCTTAAATATGATGCTTTGTAGTCATACAGCTTGAGACATGGGAGATGCAAAAGTGTTTGAGACAACTGCGTTTCAGCCATCCACACTTACTGTCTGACGCAGTCAGCTTAGATGTTTAGTCATAATCTAGTCCAGAGGGGAATGCAGCCAGCAGGCAACACAGATGGACAGCAGAATAGAAAAACATAGATACAAGTTAACTGAGACTCATTCTAGTGTTAACAAGTATTCTTTGCACTGTTCACAGAACTTAGATATGACCTACCAGCATCATACAAGTTCCATAAGAAGAAATCTGTAAGTATAAAACCTAACGTAACTGAGAAAATGCTCTGGCTTCTTTTAGGCAGGTAAATAAATACTTAAGAAAATCTCAGTTTTAGGGCCACCTGTACTGGATGAGGAATACCCACAGCACTTGAGAGACATTCACTATGACAGCATCAAGTTCAATTGCTGTTACTGCTTTTTGTAGTTGAACTGGGAGAAGAACCATTGTAATGCAAGTCAAAGCTATACACAGATTACAGCCAGCACTGCAACTAGATGTGAAAAAATTACAGGCAGCTTCCTTGATTCAAATGTTAATAACTACTTGGCTTCATCCTACATGCAACTGGATGTTAGACTGAATTAATTAATGAAAGCAGGAGTAACTTGGCTTTCACAGCGTTATTTCATTTGCTCTATGCTGTGTACTGCAAGTAACTACAGCTAGTGAAATTCCTCATACAACCATCTAAGGGGGCAGGAAGCAGCTGTACACCTCATTCTGCAACAGAAGTAGTAGTCAGGGTAATTGCCCAGAGGCAGTTTCCTAGGTACTGAATGGCAGAAAACATGTATCTCATTACCATAGCGTAAGTAGAGAGACTCATGGAGTATACCCAACAAGATTTGAAGAATTTTACATATATTGAGTTGTACAAATAGGTTTTATTCATGTGTACCTGTTCCCTTTACAATTCAAATGACTGAAGCCTGTTCTTCAGCAGATACAGCTTTATGCTACATTAACACCCAGGCTTCAGTAGGAAGCAGTTTTGCAGTTCTGAATTTATTGAAAGATGCTATTAACCATTACTGCAAGATTACAAAGTCCAGAACCTTTTACATTTGAATTATGTGCCAGAAGTCAAGAGGATCTGACAGTATAAACAATACCATAAATATAAGAGTTTTCCAAGATGGTATGTTAAGAGTAAGCATGCTTTTGAAACAAAAGGCCGTAACCCAACAAAATGAAACTTTTCTTTCATTATAGGTTGATATTGAAGTGGATTTCATTAGATTTTCTGCCAAGAAACTTCTGAAGTGAAGCATGTCTTTAAAACCTATTAAAATGGAACAATAAAAAGAATGATTTTTTTATTTATTTTAATATTACTGATCTCCATCTCCATTTTCTGTTTTCAGTAGTTTTGGTGCAGGTTCTTCTTTTTCCGTTTCCTCTAGTGGTCTCTTCTTGGGACTTGCTGTTTCTGCAAGATTGAGTAAGTAGTCATTTATGGTATAGGAAAAGCATTTCAGTATTACCAAAAATCTCAAAAAACAAGCCCTTCCTACCCAATAAGGCAAAGGACATAATCACAAAATTCTTTGGGTCAGAAGGGACCTTTCAAAGGTCATCCAATGACTACTGCAGTGAGCAGGTACATCTCTCATAGTTGATGAGATTGCTCAAAGCTTTGATGGGGCACCCTATTTGTGTTTCACCACCCTCACTGTAAAAAATTCCTTCCTGGTATCCACTATAAATCTCATCTCTTCTAGTTTAAAACCATTAAACTTTGTCCTGGCACAAAAGACCATGCTGATAATACTGTCCTCATCCTTCTTTAAAAGAAAGTCCCATTTAAGCACTTTCTGAAACACTGCAATAACATCTCCCCAGAGCCTTCTCCATGCTGAACAGCCCCCAACTCTCTCCGCCTGTGAGGTGCTCCAGCCCTCTGATCAAGGCAAGTCCTAGTTTATTCAAAGCCACTGCTATGCTAGAGGGTTTACTTACTGCTGTGATGTTCTAAAATACCAACACTGAAGAGCTAGTTACCTGTATAACTTAACAGCAGGAGGCCAAAGAAGAAAATGAAAGAATACAATTGTAGAGGAGTAGGTTTCACTGGGGCTTGTTTTAAGCAGATGCCACATCTAACAACCAGAAGTTTCTCTCTAGGCTAAATACCAATAAGCAAGACTATTGGTCTTGTAGCCTCACATGGGAATTAAAAAAATCACTACTCAAGAGACTAGGTCAGTACAGATGCACAGACCTAGTTGCTGACAACCACCCCTGCAAAATGCTTTGAACAGCCCTGCAAGTGCAGCCTCAGGTATCTAGTAATTGAATATACATGCCTTCTAGAACTGTCTAAAGCAGAAGACCAAGTTGCAATACTGACAGGACAAAAATACTACAATGCAAGGCCAAATTTAAAACACTTTAAGAAAAATGGGTACTTATCCAGAAAGTAACTCCCATCTTGCAGCACACAGAACGACATACCTGTTTTAGCATCATCATCTCCACCTTCTTCATTCTCAAACTTTATTTTCTTGCCCTGAAACTGTACTTTCCCTTTGTGTCCACCTTGAGGTATCTTTCCCCCTCTTCCTTTTCCTTTCATTTTCCGTCCTGTGGAAATACAAGATGTCAGGAACTTTTTATGAATTGTATTCAGACTGGCAAGTTTAAGAGAATGCTTTACAGTTAGTCTACTTTTAGTATGTATTCCCTATTTACAGTTACTTTCACACAGTGCTTCTTCTAGAAGATTAGACACACTTAATCAATACATGGAGGACCTTTTGTTTTCTGTTTTAGCAATTCTTGCTGATCATCCAGAATTCTTTTCAGAGCTTCTTTCTCTGCATCTCCTTCTAGCAATTCCCACGTAACGTCCTTGTTTCGAAGCTGTAAGTTTCCATTATGTGCTGCTTTGGCTTTTTCCAGAGCTTCTTTCGCGATATTCTTAAATAGGATAATTCCCTTAAAAAGAAGAGCAGCATTGTTGCATTTTAATCTTACTATGAAAACATTCAGCTAGAATGATGAGTAACAGGATCAACTGAGAAGGCAGGAACCTCTACCCATTCTTTTGAAAAAACATAAGGGAAGAATTCTCTAAATGCTAGGTAGTTCTACAAGTCAAATAATTTAATACTTACATAAGAGAACAAACATTTAATAATAGAGAGATCTTTACTTGTCACAGGTTCTACTGACCTCCTTTGCACCTCTGACAAAGTGTATCCATTTGATTTCTCCGTGATTAGAAAATACATCATGGAGATCTTCTCTGCATGTCTGATCATCTAGATCACCAGAAAACTTCAAGAGACAGCCTGTCTTTTCTTCCAGGGACTTCTAAACAAAATACAAGAAATCCCACATTTGTGATAAACAGTCAAACTTTAATATTTCTTTTTTTTCTGCTCAATCCTAAGACTATTAAAACATAATAAATAAGCAATTGAAGACACCTCCCCTCAGCACCATCAGTGACCCAAACATTCTTGCTACATGGCTTGTTTACGCTAAGTCTTGCACAGTATGTGTTCCACACACCCCCGTTTTAAAATTTTCTTTGCTTACTATGATACTTCTCTGTGGAATTTCAGACTCCTTCCCCCTTCAGAAATTAAACTCTTTAAATGACACAAAGCCATTTCATGAAGGTGGACATCCTCAGGTTGAAGATGTACATAATACTGATTAAATCCTTAACTGGATACTACACAACAATGATCATCTCAGGGGTGCATTCAGGATGATTTCTGAACAGGTAAATATACCAAACAATTTAAATTTGAGAGCCTTTAAACAAAAGTAGTCTCTTGAAAATAGAGTAAGACTGTTGTGGTATTTAATCTTACATCAGCTGGAAAAGTGGCTGAAGTGACTTAGAAAGTGCTCTGTATTACAGAGTTTCAGACTCTGAATATCCCATGCTAGCCTCACAAAAATGTAGCTTCTGGAGCATGCTTATGATGTGTGGATTGAAAATCCACTAACAAAGCAAGCCACTGCATGGGTTTCAGGTACAGAGATATAAAAAACCCCTACCATTTCAGCATCTGCCGCTTGTTTCTGTTTTTCCTCTTTTTCCCTGTAGAAAAATGCAGTTAGTTAAGATTTGGTTCAAGTGCAGTGACAAGCGCAAAACCAGGTACTCTGCTTGTAATGACTTACTGCCTGGCTCTTGCTTTAGCTTCTACTTTGTTTTGTTTCCTTTCTTCATTCTTCTTTGTACAATACTCCTCTCTTCAACAAAACATACACAGAATTAATACTAAAGCACTGCATTATAATTACATTGTAAGACAGCAGTAAACCAACTGTTATGATTATGTTTGGAGGTTAATGTGCTTGTCTCCAAAATGTACAGCTACCAGGGCCTGTTCAGAAGTGTGGAACCTCACACTTTCAAGGTCAAGCCAGGCTCTTGTCTAAATACACCCCTAACCATTAATGACTTTATACATCAGTTAAGTGGACTTACTTGAAAAGTACTATCAGCTCTGTGTCTTTATACTTTTGGTTTGGGATTTCTGTGAACTTCTTTGCAGATTCAACACTATCAAAAACTGCAAATATCGAGCCCTGTTAAATGATAAGAGACATTCAGTGTTAAGATTAACTGCATAAAACAGGTAATCCAGGGGAGATCCTTGCCCCAGTCTAACCCTTTGTCACAAGAGCTACCTTAAATGTTCTCTGCAATGTCCTCCTCATTTGAATGTTTTCAACTGGACCTTTATCCTCAAGCCATTCTTTGATGTCATCCAGAGTTGCATCTAGTGGGAAGCCTTTCTACAAGATAGCAACAGGCCTTGATTATATGCAGCAAACTCATAGTCAGAAATTTGACCTTATCAAGTATGATTTAATTAAAGTATTACTTAGTTTCCAGTCAAAGTCATGCAGAACAGCACAGAGAAAAGGAAGATTACTTACAACATACACCGATCTGTTTTTAATTGCTGTCTTATACTGGTCATTTAATTCTGGAAGGGGTTTGTTTGGAGATCTTCTGATTTTAGTTTTGTCTTCATTTATTTCCATTAGACCAGTTTTGGATTTTCTCAGAGCTTCTACAATAACACTAAAATCTGTTGAAAGGCGACTTAACCTATTGAATAAGCAGACAGAGTTTATTGCAAGGACATGGGCAGAGCTAAAGCCAGTTGTTAAAACCATGGAGTTGTATGTGCAGGGACTATGGGTCTCAAAGTAACTAAGCAACTTACTTTGTAAGTAAGTAGCTGAAAGTTGGTAATTTAATACAACTAGTGGTACTTTTGTTTTACCTGTTGAACTTGATCATTACTTCTAAAGGCACCCATCCATCATCTTGTTTGATCTGTTCCTTCAGGAATTTGTCTCTTGGTAGATTGTGATTGCCAAAATAGTACTGAAAAAGAAGCAGGCAGAGGGGAAATGGAGGCAGGGAGTTTTGTCTCTGAATACTTACTGTTAAAAGTTCGTTTTCATGTAACAACTTATTGCAGCAGACTGAGATGAACCAGAATTCATTAATCATAGGATGTCAGGGGTTGGAAGGGACCCAAGAGATCATGGAGTCCAACCCCTCTGCCGGAGCAGGACAAAACTATCTAACACAGATCACAGAGGAATGCATCCAGGCAGCCTTGAAAGTCCCCAGAGAAGGAGACTCCACGACCTCCCTGGGGAGTCTGTTCCAGTGCTCTGTGACCCTCACAGCAAAGAAGTTCTCCCTTGTGTTGAGGCGGAACCTCCTCTGCTGCAACTTACACCCATTGCTCCTTGTCCTATCACAGGGTGCAAGTGAAAAGAGCCTGTCCCCCCCCTCCTGGCCAGCCTTCAGACACTTATAAACATTGATCAAATCTCCCCTAAGTCTTCTCTTCTCCAGACTAAAAAGCCCCAAGTCCCTCAGCCTCTCCTCATAAGCCATGCCCTCCTGTCCCCTAATCATCCTCGTAGCCCTCAGCTGGACCCTCTCCAGCAGATCCTTGTCCCTCTTAAACCGGGGGGCCCAAAACTGAACAACTAGAACAACTAGAAATTCTGACACTATTATTTCCTGTTTCAATGCAATCCTTTTGGAAAAGTTACTTGCAACACGTGAACTATAAGAAAACCCCATGCTTCATGCAACAGGACTGATGAGGCAGAAGTAGACTGCACTTTTGATTAGAAGAGGCATGAAGCTTATTCTGTTGACAAGTGTATTCATCAGCTTCAGCGAGCTCTGCAAGAGTCAAATTTGTCACCAACATATTGAGGCTTTAATCCTTATGTAAGGTATGTGTAAGCAGAACTACTGCTTTCTAGATTTTACTGTTAAGATTAAAAAGTCAAAAAGTTGCTCCTATTCTCATTGTTCTAACTTTGACCGTGTCCAGCTCGGAAAGAGCAGAGCGTCAGCACTGACAAACTTCAGTATCAAATAAGCAAGTTTATCAGACTCTGTTGCTTACTAGCAGTCATCTCACTACTAAATCAAATACCTGAAGACACAGGATGAGTTAAAGCCTTCTCATCACTGAGATTTAGAAAGTCAGGGCACAAATCTAGCTGTCAATTATTCTTCCTCAGCCTCTGAGTTGTTAGTTTTTTGGGAGTTTTGTTTGGTTGATTTTTCAATAAATTACTACAGCTCCATATGCTAATGGACATTCACATGCAGCTGTACTTTTGTCCTTCAGAAAAACAAGGTTTTTTTCTAGATGTCATTTTAAGCGATGTTCTCTGTTTTCTACTGCAGGGTAGCCCTCCGATCCTCCAGAGTAACTTTAGCTGCAATTTGTAGCAATAAATTACAAAGCAGTAAATCATAATAGCAAGTCATGCAATGCACTGTTCTGACCTGCACATGTTAATGAACAGGACACCACTTCTGCAAAAAAGTCAAATAAATCATAATTCAAATGCATCTTCCTATTTGCAGGGGCAGAGTTACCTCAGTTGTATATAGAATCATTAGGGATTGGAAGAGACCTCGAAATCATCCAGTCCAATCCCCCTGACACAGCAGGATCACCCAGACCAAGTCACACAGGAACACATCCAGGCGGGTCTTAAACATCTCCAGAGAAGGAGACTCCACAACCTCCCTGGGCAGCCTGTTCCAGTGCTCTGTCATCCTCACTGTGAAGAAGTTCCTATGTTCCAGCTTAGGTCCATTGCCCCTCGTCCTATCACTAGATGACACTGAGAAGAGCCTGGCTCCATCCTCCTGACACCTACACTTCAAATATTTATAGACNTGTCGGCGACACCACCCAGCTTTGTGTCATCAGCAAACTTGCTGACAGTGCATGCCAATCCCTCACCCAAGTCATCAATGAATAGATTGAACAGGACCAGTCCCAGCACCGATCCCTGGGGCACTCCACTAGATACAGGCCTCCAACTAGACTCTGTCCCACTGACCACCACTCTCTGACTTCTACCCTGCAGCCAGTTTACAATCCACCTCACTACCCAGTCATTCAGACCACACTGCGTCAGTTTGGCTGCGAGGATGCTGTGAGAGACCGTGTCAAATGCCCTACTCAAGTCAAGATAGATCACATCCACGGCTCTGCCATCATCCATCCCCCTGGTTATGCCCTCATCAAAGGCTATCAGGTTGGTCTAGCGAGACTTTCCCTTTGTAAAGCCATGCTGACTGTCCCTAATGACCCTCCTGTCCTTGATATAGCAATATATAGTAATAAACTGTTTAACGATACCTTCATTTGCTATAGCACCTATAACACTTTCACTTGCTATACCCATAGCACCCATTTGCTATAGCAAATTAAATCCCTTCTGTTTTTACATGGTGGGTTTTGGACAACTCTAAAGAAGTATAATTTCTAACAGACTACAATTATAAGTTATCTTAAAGTATAAAAAACATTCCAGGCCTATCACAGATATTTAAAAGAGATTAAGATTCAAATCTTAAGGCCCTAGGAGTTCCCGTTAGGGAAGTCCCTACCAATAAACTTTCCCAAAGCAGTGTCTCAGTCCAGAGCCCACATTATAAATTGAACTTACCTCAATTTGCTGACAGATTTTGCTTTCCAAAATAGACATGTTTTCACCATTTCCATTTTCAGCCATCTTCACCAGCTGTGTTGGAAAGAACACAGAGCAAAGGCACAAAACATTGTACATCACTTTGTACAGACTTCAATTGTATACTGTTGTACTTCACTGCAGCTTCACCTAAACAAGATACTAGAGGAGTTCTTTAGCCATTTTTATGCTTGTGAGCCAACTTTCAACATGACTGCAGAACAGGAAAGTATGAAATAACTGAAAGAAAAAACAGTTAAAATACTTTGGTTGTTTAGGGCAGCATTTGGCATTCTACATTCAAGATAAGTAAAAAGTGCTGGCACTTCACATCACTATTTGGGATTTTCCTTTTCTAGGTACAGATCTGCAGTTGGTACCTAACACCAACAATCCTGAGGGCCAACACTACGCTCTTGAATTCAAATCCAATCTCATCACTAGACAAAACATTATTGACAAAAATTGCTTAATATTCCTAAAAAAGGTACATCTAAAAACTTTTCTGAAGTTTCTGCTTCCAAATTCATCTCTGAAAGTTCAAGGATTTTACTAAAGAATGAAACTGTCTGTATTTATTACTACATCCTAAATATGTCTAGTTCTCTTCTTTACAAGCTTGTCTTCACTGCCATTCTGCCCGAATACTGATTCAAGGTTCTTTGATAAGAGGTTTTACCTTGAAAGTAACTTCTTCCCATAACTGGCATTAAGTGTATAACCTCAGTACATCAGATACAGCCACTATATGCACTTGAAAGTTGGTAAGAAAGTTGCTACTGGCCACAAAGTTCAGTGGGATTAGAAAGCAGCTATCTAGTTGCTCTTAACATAAGGACAGAGTGTGAAGTGTAATCCTCAAGGAAAAACAACTTTAGAAAGCTGGCAGAAATCAGTTGTAATTCTGTTTTGAACAAAGAAGCAGAGATACCTTCTGTCTCCCTTTGGGCACTATCAACACTTGCTGAATCCAGCTACAGAAGATGAAGCGATTTCATGGCCTGCAGCTGCTCTGGTTCACAGGTCAGTGACCATTAAGACTGCTGAAGATGAGTTTGCCTCCTGCCATACGTGATGTGTCAGAAGATTTAAGCCTACACTTTCTGCTTTTCTGCCACAGTAACGTCTTTCAAAGCATCAGGACGACCAACAACATAGAAATAGAAAACTCTCTTAAGACTCCCTTGCCAAAGGAAATTATGTTCATCAGATCCCCTGCCAAGCAGCTACCTCTCCTTGTTTCAGTAGCTGAATTCAGTCTCGCTGTTTAGCTTAGTGCAGTCTGCAGTATTCCCATTTCTTCCTCTTCCTGATCTCCAGACTACACTCCATCCCTTGACTTTCTTGCAGTTGTTTAATCTAGATACAGACAAAAACCTTGCATCCCTGCCTCCATTACTGGTACTGGCCTTCCACCTGTACCTAATGTCTTAACGCTCTTTAAAGCGTATTTCAGCTAGCATTAGTTGACAGCTGCAGTTACTTCTGAAATGTCTCACTAAGGCAGAAGCCATCCTGACTACAGGAGACTGACTTAGCTTATCACTACATTTAGGTGCTGGCACTATCTTCCCTGTAATACTGTCCCCACAACCAGACTTGGAGAACAGAACCCTGGTTTCTCACTTTGTATCTATTCTACCTGATCCAACAGAAAGTTAACCTCCACTGAAGAAAGGTTAAGTACTGTTGCATGAGATACATTTATCACTGACAGGATTCAGCTAGTAGGAAATGCTAATGATGGAACAGTTAGGGGAGAGTGCATAAAAGAGAGGAAAAGATAATCAGGAAAACCTTTCTATGGTAGCAGGCAGCTGTAGTGGGTTTGACATTAAACTCTATCCTCAGGGTCAAAAAGATAATTACTGAATGGCAGCTATGTGAATCTCTGCATTCTTGAACCTCAGTTTGGTGATTTAGCTCACCTTGCAAAATTCTCTTCTCCAGGTATGGCAGATTTGTTTAAGCACTAGGCAACATATTAAAAAGTGCCCCATTTTTTCCATGGGTGCTTTTCACAGTACAGCTCAACTAATGTCTCAGAAAACAATTGGCAGAAAAATTTGCTCTCTTGCATACTGAAAAAAGGAATGCTTATTTTAGTCATGTATTCATTTTAAAAAAGGCATTAAAAATACATTCTGGAATTCTAGACAGCATGCTGATGAACACTGAAATAGACTAATCAGGGCAGGGGCATCTTCCCTCATCACCTTCTACTTGGTCAGCCAGTCTAATACACTGAGCCAAGTCCAAACAGCTGCTTTATACCCTTCTGTCGTGTGAAATACAACCTTCTTGGAGGCTGGTCCGTATCTGCTCACTCCTTCAGTGGTCTTTACTCTTTAACCTGTCATTCTGAATAGTGTATGGTGTCCCTGGAGCAAATTTTCTCTTTAATACGAGTTGTTAAAATAAAACTTTGAGCCATTTGGCTGCAAGCTGCCAATCACCAGCTAACCAGGTGATGATTACACAGAGGCACCATGTCTGAGTATAGTTGAAAGAGACTCTGTTTGTAAAGTAGTTGACTTGGCTTTGGTTTTGTCATTTAGAGACAACCTCCTCTCAATTTGTCCAGGGTAACCTAGTTCTTTTAGACTCACCAAAAGCCACACTAGTCTGACACATGTAGGGCAGCCTTCATTTTACTGCTGGACACCCAAGAAGCCGTTAAGAAATGCCAAAATAGCAGTAGATAATACAAACTCTTGCCACCTAAGTTACTTCAGCCTTGTTATATCATTACATTCCCCTCTGCTCTCAGTACATCACTCTCCCAGTCTCTCTCACCTTGGTTACCAAAATACCCAGAACCAGCAACTTGCTTTCCACGTAACAGAGCTCACCTCCATTGCTAAGAAGAGATGAAAAACAAAGCCAATAGGCAGTATTTTCCAAGTAAAACCAAATGGTACAAGGGGTTTAAAACAAGATTCTGGACAAGTCCTTCAGATTACATCTTCAGCCTAAAAATGCTTTTCTAAATGCATCTGTTGAGCTGCAAGTAACAACCTGAAGGCAAGACTACCAAACACTCAGGTTCGTAGAATTCAGCTCAGAAACTGCTTGAGCTATAACCTATTTAGAATAAAAGCAGTAGTAGTCTTCTAATTAGGGAGATATTTGCACATGTTCGCTTCAGATTCGGTCATTTGGCACAAGCTGGCCTTCTGGATCCAAGTCTAGATCAAGTTTTCAGTCACTGTGCAGCAACAAAGACCGATGAGAAGATAGTTCCACCAAAGAACAATCATTCTGAACAGCACACAAAATCCTACAATTTTAGAAGTGCATTCTTAGTAGACTGAAGTGACTTGTTCCTTTTGTGCCAGCAGTCTGTATTAGCACCATTCAAAACCAAAAGTTAAAAATAACACAAGTAGACATTTATATTAAAAATGGTGGTTAAACTCTTCAGCTAAAACAATCTGATCCTATGTTTTATTAGCCAGACTATCCCAAAAGCACTCTCAAGTGGATTTTCATTTTACCAGTGTCTTAGCTTCAAGGTCTGGGCAAGCCTTAATTATAGACTAACTGCTCTTACCAGTGCGATGATAAAAGTGAGATACTTCATATTAAAAAAAACCCAAAAGTTTCTCGAATAAAGAAACATGACAGCATAGTTTACGTGCTCCTCAGGACCGAGCATATAAGAGGTCTGAGCTTTCTAACGTGATTCGTACATAAAACATGGATTTTTATTCAACGTTAAGGATCCACGGCTACCACTCACTACGGCGGAGGTTACTTTCACAGCCGGTCTTTGAGTGAAATCAGTGACGCATGAGACGGAACTTCCTGTAAGTACTTCAGTGATGGAGCCGTTGGCTCCTGAATCGCATGTTTGTGCCAGAAGACCCTCACCTTGCTCTAAGACTTCTTGTATGAACACCCTGAGTAATCATCGCCACTTCTCTTCCTCTTCGAGTGCCCCACCGCAGCCCGCGGCCGAGGCTGCCGCCCCGCGCACACCTCAACCCGCCCGGCCGAGCCCCAGGCAGGGGCGGGGCAGAGCCGCGCGGTGTCGCACGTGCAGAGCGCTGCCGCCGGGCCTGACCCGCAGCGGATCCCGCAGCAGACCCAAGCGCCCCACGCAGCGCCTGCGGCAAGGAACCACACGCGGCAGCGGCTGCACCAGGCACGGCTGGGCCCGTGCCGCGATCCGGCCCCAGCCACCGTTCCCGCGCTAGGCCTCCTAGCGCTCCCGCGCTAGAGCTCGGCCTGCCTCGCCCTCTGCTCCTCTGAGGCCCGACCCAGCCCGTCCAGGCAAGCACCTGCGGCGCTGCTGAGCGGAGCCCCCAGCACCCACCCACCCACCGCGGCCGCACCAACCTTCCGCACGCGGCCCCGCTCCGGCACTTTAAAGGCTGCAGTCGGCGCCGCGCGACCCAGCAGCCCTCGCGGCCCGTCCCTCACGTGGGAGCCACTTCCGGGGCGGCCCGTTCGTCGCGGACGGCTGGGGGTCGTTGCTGCCCCTCGAGCGATCTGATAAACAGGTCCCAGGGAGTCGGGGAGTGCGTTCGGGGGTACTCAGGCGGCCGTGGAAAGGGCCGGCGTGGCTGTGCGCCTCCCGCACACCGACTGGCCCCGCACGGGGCTTGGGGTGAGGCACTGCTGCAGCAGCAGCTCCAAAGCCTGTAGTCGTACCCTGATGCTGTGTTTGCATTTATTGAACACTACTAACGTTCCCTCAAGTGCCCCGGGTATGCCGTGCTCATCCATAGCACTGCAAACATGGGGATCACACAAGTAAAACGTTCAGTAAATAGCAGCAGCAGCAGCAGCTTTAACAATTGATGCCACTTACATGTATTTTCTACTTTTCAAGTGAAACACCAAAACAATGTCCACCGTAACACAGAAGGGTCTGACAGCACAGTCATTTATTGTTCACATTCTAGTGCTACTGAAAATGTATCACACAGATGGCTAAACAGCCCCCCACTCTGAGCTAACCACGGAGAAGCCAGCATCGAGGTTGCTCTCGCTGAGTTAATACTGCCAGTGCCCAAGACGTTACTGCTACAACTTTCTTGAGATGTGACATGGACATGAGCTTATTTAAAAGGACATTCTAGATGACCTTAAAAATAGCACCAGTTAGAGCTGAACTGTGATCTGAACACTCACGTTCAATTATCCTAACGCATTCAAAAACCTAAAAACTTAGGACTTAAGATACCTGACACCCTGGGCACTGATCTCATTGACTTGCCTGCACCAGATCAGCACATGCTCTCCTTAGTATGTGAGAACTAAAGGCTGATTTTTGCTTGAGTATGCTGAGGCCAAGGAGGCCAAGCGGTGTAACACTGGCCCACAGGGCACCAGAGAAACTAGAATCCAGCTTCCCATGCTCATGCTCCAATCCTGGAACAGCACTGAACTTCACCAACATGGAACACCTAGTTTAGCAGCAGTTTAGCAGCAGTGAACAGGTGGACGTCTGCAGGTTTTGTTAGTCCTTGCCTTGTTCTTCACTACAAAGATCACCTTTGTGGTCTTGTGATGCTGTCCCTTAAATCACCATCTGCCTCTGAGCAGTTCTTAGCTGTGAAGATTTCCAGGAGAAACAAATTAACTTTATTTCTGTTGCCCATTTGCCCAGCCCATGCATTTCAGCATCAGAGTTAAATTGCCACCCATCCCATACAGTTTGAAGTCTTTTAGAAATTACATGGCATCCTTAAATAGTTCTCAGTGGTGCCAATAACAAAGCAAAACACTGAACACACACATAGACAAACTTCTGACACAGTAAGTTGACACACAAAGACATCAAAACGAGATATATATATATACACCACAGACTTGACATCTAAGGTCAGAGTTGAGCTACCAGCAGTCATATGCAAGTAAGAAACACCATAAAAATGTTAAAAGAACAAAAATAATATTTACAATTATCTAGAAAAAGAAGTATCATAAAACTGGAGTTTACCTGCTCCTTCCATCACATCTGATAAATCCCATAAAATCAGTGCTGATGTAGGAAGTTCCACTACACCCCACAGCAGCCCTGTGTTGTGGCTGCCTCTCATGCCGATGCCCAACAGCTGCTTCTGCAGTCAGTCTGTAAACTGGATTGGGGAACTGATCTGACCTAAAAGAGCCTTTGTGCTCCCAAAGGCATTTCTTTATTTGGATCACCATTATCAGGCCATGCAGCCCCGCAACAGCTGAAGTGAGCCTGGGTGAAGAGCAGCAAAGCCAGGAGCAGAAATACACACCACAGCCACCTCCTTGGCACTCGGAAGGCTCTGCTGTCTTCTACTTTCCACATAACTCCCGTGCTTCCTTACAGTTTCTTGCTCCCTTCTTTATCCTGCTATTGATTTTCATAAAACCTGGGAAAAAAAGTGTATTTTTAAAGCCTACACCCCCTGCAGAACATAGCTGAACCTAGACAAGTTGTTAGAAGAGAGCTTACACACACACATACACACACACACAGAGAAAGACAACTGCTGCACCTTGCTTCCTCGGGGAACCAGGCTGATAACAAGCCCCACATAACTCTATCTATATGAGCTACAAGGAGAAAATCACTATAATAACAACTCAGTCAAACGCATTTATAGCACAACCAACATGGCAGGATGCAGAAGGAGGATTGGGGATGGCAGGGTCAAAACATCAGCTACTTAAAAACTATATCCAGATTCTGCTTTCAGGCAACGCTGGCACTGACCTGGGGGCCTGCCGTGGGAGTCTCCCACTGAAGAGGGGACAAAATTATGAGTTTTCTGTCCATCTCAACCTGCTTTCCAGACAGAACTTGAAGATCTTGTATCACATTTTGTGAGAATAAATAAATCCAGTGGACATTAGCACTCAATTTCTCCATGCTTAACATTTTGACAAATTTCTTCAGTTGTCCGCCTCACTCAAGTCACAGTTCAGCACGTCTCTAAAAGACCATAGAATCACAATGGATTGGAAGGGACCTCGAAAGGCCATCCAGTCCAATCCCCCTGCAACAGCAGGATCACCTAGATCAAGTCATGCAACAAAACAGAAGTTTCTGTCTTGGCAGAATGGCAGTAACTTTCTGGTCTCTTGTTTCATCCTTCCATTTTGTAAAGGCACACATCTTATATTTGATTAAAACACCCAGTTACCACAGCAAAGATTTTGTCTGGGAAAAAAGCTTCCCTGATACCTGTGCATCAGACAGAGCCTCTTGTAAAACCAGGCAGAACTGGTTTTGTTTGGGGTTTTTTGTGGGCCCCACCTGCGTGAGAATGGGAAATTGAGCGCTTTTCTCAACTCACCTTGTACTGCAGAGCACAGTTCTTGTCCTGGAAAACTAAAGCCTGTGCCCTTCTCCACTCTGGCATTTGAAGGCAGAATTAGAGGTATCCTCTACCTGCCTGGGATTTCTGTCCATGACAATCTAGTCATCCAAGCGACTGGTCTGTAGGTATCCCAGGCATAGCCTGTGGCAGTGAGCCATTTCTATAGCTAACTTAGAAGTGTCAACATTTTTACCTTAAGCCCAGTGTTCTGTAGAAATGCAGAATATTTTGTTTGGCTTGCCTCACCTTAGCACCAGATGATAGTTCCACCCTGTGACTGATAAAAACAAACTGGTTTCTCACAGTAGTTCCTGTATAGCTGCACAAAGTGTTACAAAGACAGTAATTTGAGAACTTTCATGTCAATGAATGACTGGACTGACAAATACATGGAAATCTTGTTACAGCATTTGTATTTCTGAGTTGTTTAAAGACAACGTGGGTTTCAGAGATGTGCCAAGAGATTGCATTAGACATCTCATTCATGAGGAAATCAGTACTATTATGAACACTGCATCTGCTGTCTTCTGCAACAGCTACATGAAAACTACATGTTTACACGTTATACATGCAGACACAGCCATGTGACCGCATAGCGCTAGGAAGATTGCCTACTGCTTCCCACTTATTTAGTTCAGGGTCGTATCTCTCAATGCTCTGTAGATACGTTCCTTTTGAATAGGAGTATCCTCCTGTAACATAGATGCATCCGCTCATGACGACCGCGCCACATTCCATCCTTCTCTCCATCATGTGAGCCATCTGCTTCCACTCGTTTTGCTCTGGGTCGTAGCAGTCTGTCATTGTGGTCTGTCCGCCCACAAAATAGATCTTGTTTTGTAATGTAATTGAACACAAGCCGTATTCTTCAGGAAGAAAGGAACACAGTTCAGCTCAGCACGATAGTATTAACTTAAACTGCAACTACATAACAATCACTTGGCATTACCGAGGGGGCCTGAGCTTCTTCATCAAGCTTAGGGGACACCTCAGGAATTTCTGCTACGCTTGGTAAAATCATGCTGAAGGCACTACAGAACATGCAGGAACAAGCACCAGTGCTAAGTGAGAATTGCTTTAAAAGCTTACTGTTACCCAATTTAGAATGTCTTTTCAACTTCCATTTTTCATCAAATGTCTAAGCAGAGAGAGATGTTATAGAAAGCCAGTTTACTATATTATTTAATAAGAAACACAGCCCTTCCTTTGTTCAATATTTACATAGTGATTTCTACACAACAGATGCTTGAATTTTCCCTTTCCCTCTCAGAGGCTAGATAGAGGAGGCGATCTCTCACTGGCCCTTGCTGGCCTACAGGCATTGCCACTTCTATTGGGCACACGCCAGAAAGTGAGCATAAAGACTCCCAGATACAAGTAATCAAATCAAACTCTACATTCGTTACAGAATTGTTTACCTGGATGCGGACTTGTGCTGACTATGCTCCACTCATTGCTACCGGAATGGTAGCTCTGGATTTTATCATAGGTGCAGCTTCCCCTGTACCCATAATGACCTCCAGTTACGTAGATGACTTCATGCAGGACGCAGGCGGTGGCATTTCCAACACCTGTACGCAGTGTGAAAGTCACAACATGCCTTCAGACGGCACACAGTAACCACGGTCACTTCCATCCATAACCCTGTTTCAAATTACTTACTCGTATTTGAGGGTGAAATTATACTTGCAATTACTTAACTAAATGTGAAATTAAACAAACTTGTTAAGACACCTTACTTTATCAGCTTAAGTCAAGAACAATTAAGTAAAACTGCACTAACAGGAACATACCGCATATCATACAGCCACCCAGCATTGCACAGGATTTATATGCAAGTGTTAAAGCTACATTGTGCTATTGGGTTTGGAATAGGTAATTAAGCTAATGAGATTTTTAATAGTCACTCATATAGCAAGGTCCAAGACAATGAAAGTTGAAACCATTCCGTGTCTCAGAGTATATTTTTGAATACTTCTGGTGTTTCTCACAGCATCACTAATTACACTACTGTATAAACAAGGACCCAGAATGGAGCCATGCCAATTCTGTCTCTAGGAGAACAAAACAAAACAAAATAAAACACGGGATCTGGCAAGATAAAATGGACAACATTGGTTTTTGTAAGCATCAAGAAGTTTCACACAGAAAACGGGACAAAATAACAGCACAGAATGCGTAACTGCTCACGGTATTAGCATGGCATTTCTAATTTTAAAGAAAATAGAAACAGAATAACAGCAATGCTTGTGGAATATATGCAAACAAGGAAGAACGTTCTAGAAGCATATTAAGTGTTTTTTCCTGCCACAGATACTCCAAAACCTCTCACGTATGTAGAAAAATACCGTGCTGCATTGACTTACAGGAATATTTGATGACTAGCTGTAAATAACGGCATTGACTTAGCAGAAGTATAACACATGCACACTTGTTTATAAAATGTATAACAACCTAACACCCTTTAGTTAGTCTGTGATCCAAATTCATACATTTTTAACGCACTACTATTTTGGCTGCTAGAACCTGGTAACAGTGCTTTAAATTATCCTCATGCTAAGAATGACACTGAGGATCTTGAGCAGATGACACTCTGCAATATGAAGAAACTGCAAGCAAAAGTTTTAAGTTTTCAATGCACTTTTATAGATGAGTGCACAGAAAATTTTAGTAATCTGACCTTAAAAGAATATAATTCCTTTATTGGAGCTTGATCTGACCATGTACCAAATGGACTCTAATTCCAGGTAATTTTTATTATTTCCTTCTAATGTGAACAGAAATTTTACTCAAGAAAGATGACTCCTTGCTTTTGCACCCTAGTGTTCTGTGGCACTGCCCACCACAGCATTCATTTGGTCTAGTAATAAAGACCAGAACCAAAGCCTAACAACATTAATGGAAGATTCTTATGGATTTCACTAGAACTTGGATCACACCCTGAATGCACCCACGGCACTTAAAGCTGGCATAAACAAAAGGATCAGCATTTGAAGCAGACACCACAAAAAAGCTTACCTACCTTTGATCATGTTTGCAATAGGAAACCATTTCTTTTTTAAAGGGTCATAGAACTCAGCTTCTTGCACTGGAGCTCCCTTTCGGTAACCACCCAACGCATAGATGCAGCCACCCATGGAAACGGCACAGTGGTAATACCTTGCGTCAAGCATGGGGCAGCCTTCTGTCCAGTCACCTCTCTCACTATTATATATCCAAACAGTCTCTAGGGCTTCAATGCTCTCTGTTCTATAGCCACCTGTCACATATATGTCTGGTCCCAAGCTAGTGACTCCGTAGCTCTCTCTGGTGTGATCCGGCATGTCTGTTCCCTGCAGCCAGGCATTAGTTAAAGGATCCCAAACATGCACTTCTGATAAGGGATGCCAATAATATCCTCCAATCACATACATAGCTGCTGTGGGTCTTCTGGAAAGACCTTTGGGATTGAAGCTCAGGGCACTGTATATGACTGACCTTATCTCATTGTCATTAAGTCCACATTTTTTTCGTAGGCTTAAAGCTGTCCTCAAGTACACATTATCTAAGTCTACTTTGATGCAGCTCAGCAGGTCGTAGAGGTCTTCAATTCTTTCTTCCACATTGTGTGCTACCCATTTAACAACAGCTTCAATGGCTGCCTCTTCTTTCCAAACATTTAGATTCTCTCTGGAGAGAATGTAGGCGAGTTTCTCCTTGCCAATGTCCAGAAACTCCTCTTGCTTCCACACTTCTTCAAACTGCCACAACAATAGCCTCCTGGACTCCTTCTCCAGCTCCGAGCAGTCATGATATTCGGCAAAGGAGTGCATCCCTATGCAGTTGTCGGCGTCCAAATGCCTCACCAGGAACTGCTCACAGGCTCTCTTGACTGACACGAACTGCAGGAGGTCTGCAGCCTGGAGCAGGCTCTGCACGTTTCCCTGTGTTATGTGGATCTGGGACGTGTACGCGTAATTCACGAGGGCTTCCAGCACGGCGGGGCTGAGCCCGGGCAGCCTGACATGGTTTTTGGATTTCTCTTTCATGTCGGCAGTGAACATGGCTTTGAAGTAAGAGCTGCAGGCGGCCAGGGCGGCCCTGTGGCAGCGTAAGACGAGCCCCGAGCCGCACTGCAAGCTGATGTCGGTGAACAGCCCGTCCCGGTAAAAGGCCCAGAACGCCTCCAGGAACCCGGCGGGGTGCGCGGGGTCCGTGTAGCGAAACTCGTACTCCTCCTCCTCCTCCTCCTCCTGACCGACTGCCGCCATCACCGGGCCCCGCACAGCGCCGGCCGGCACCGCGTGGGAACCGCGCTCCTTTGTCCGCGCCCCGCCAGAGGCCCCGCCTGGCCCCGGCCCGTCCCACGCGGCCTCCCGGCCCGGTACGCACCGGGGTCTTCCCGGGAGTAGCTGCTGCTCCGGTTTCGGAGCCCCGGCCCGGCCCGGCTCAGGCTTGTCCCCGGGAAGCTGCGGCGTGAACGGCTGCGGCGGCGGTCCCGGGGCTCCCCCTGTGCGGGGCTGGAGGTTAACGGGTGACCTCAGTGATGACATGCGGCCCAGCCGCGTCACGGACGAGAGCAGCAGCTGTCACCAGTGCGGTGGCACTGGGCCACACCGTAGAGCAAGGGGTACCGGTGACTGCCACCGGCCACGACCAGGGTACTCCCCTGCCACCGGCACCAGCCGTGTTGAATCGAGGTTTCTTAGCGAAGGGACACCCAAGCCTCATGACTGAGTTTTAGGTAGGTAAGTTTATTGCCGGCAAGACGTGCAGGCGGCTTAGTGCCACAAAGCTTTCCAAAAAGTCTTACATAAAACATCTTTATCCTGTTTTTCTCTGTCCAGTCGTAAATCACCTTATCTTGTTTTCGCTCTCTGTCTGGTCATAAACCACCATATCTTGTTTTTCTCTGTCCGGTTGGTTGCAATACATCTTGCCTTCCCTTATTTGACTTTCGTGGATTTGTGTCTTCCTCCAGGTATCGGGGTTCTGTCAGCTCCTTTTCTTTTTAGTACTTAACTACTCATTGTATTCTAGTTTTCTTCTAACTAAGCCATCAGTGTCCCCAGAGGAGGACAGCCAGCTGCTGCATTTTGCTGTCATTCTGCACTTAACCATTTCAGCATCTTGCTGTGGACAACCAGGACTTTCTCACAGGTCTTGGCCATCCTACTAACACATAAGGCTAGGTACTCTCTGCAGCAGGTGGTATACGATAGCAGACCTGTAACCATAGAGAACATTTTCTGTATACACATTTGTCTCCCAATACACATTTCTTTTCACAACATCTTTACCTAAGTAATCTTCTTCCCAGAGAAGATACTAATTTAATGCACTTGTGCTTCTGGAGGTCAGCAACACTTGGTATTGAACACACATCCCTTCAAGGAGCTTCTCCCTTGTCTTTGGACAGGGTTATCATTTCAAATAAGCTTCACCCTTTGGAAATATTCATCTCCCCTCCCTTACACCCAAAGGTGGACAAAGTGCATGGGAAAAGAATCTTCTTTTATTAAGAATTAAAATCCCCAAACCATTACTTCCTATTAATAGCTTAATGGGCTACCTACTGGAATTTAAAAATGTCTTCTGTCTCCAGCATGCACTTTGTGTGGCAAATAGCATTAGTTCTGCCCTCCGATTGAATTAGATCATAACTGCGAATATTTCAAGGAGTTTCTTTTGCTTCATCTACTCAAAACTCCTGCTTGAGTACTTCCATCAAAACCACAAAAAACATGCCCTTTAGAGCATGAAGATGAATTTCTCTCTCACAGCAATCTACAGCATGGGTGCCTTAGGGTGAAAAGAACAAGTTAATGTAGGTGGAAGAAAAAAGCTGAGCAACTATTTATTTAATAATTGTGTATCTATTAATGATTACTTATATACTAGGTAGGCTTTTGTTTAAGCAGGAATTTAAATCTACAGACAAACAGAAAGCAAGCTGTCTCACAACTGAGCTCAGTAAAGTATGGAGGAGACTGGCACAGAACTTGGAACATTCAGCAGCACAACTAGCATGAAGGAATTTTCTGGTTTTGTCTGGGACAGAGTTAATTTTCTCCCTGGTACCTAGTACAGTGCCATGTTTGGTATTTGGCATGAAAGTAATGTTGATAACACACTGATGCTTTATTTGTTGACAAGTAATGTTTATCCTCATTTAAGGACTTCTTAGTTTCCCATGCTCTGCCAGTGAGCACGTGCACAAGACGCTTGGCAGGGAGCACAGTCAAGACAGCTGATCTGAGCTATCCAAGGAAATATTCCATACCATAGAAAGCCACACCCAGTATATAAACTGGGGGCAACTGATGTGGGGCTTATGAGAGGGGTGGATCCTGGCTCAGAGACTGGCTGGCATCAGATGGTGAGCAACCACATTTTGCATCACTTTCTCCTTGAGTTTTACTTCTCTCTTGCTGTATTTCTCTTCATTACTATGATATTTTTATTGTTATTGTTATATTTTAGTTATTAAACTGTTCATATCTTAATCCTTGAGCTTTACTATTTTTTCCCCTATTCTCCTCCTCCAGGGGAAGGAGAAGTGAGTGAGCAGCTCTGTGGTGCTTAACTGCCAACTGGGGTTAAACCATAACAAGGAGACACAAAACTTTAAAAAAAAAAGCCTAACCATACAAAATTGTACTATAGAACAGTCTTCACAATTTTTTTGAACCACCTGTAAGTCAGCCAACTTAAACCTGCTACGACTTGAGACCCCCCCAAGTCTTCAGAAGCTGTCTTTGTGCCCTTGCACAAGACACTAGAGTAAGCTCTCTAATAAAAACATCTCAAGCCCCTAACAAATATCCATCATTAAAGCAGCGCTCCTAAGAATGCAAGTCTATTATTCTGGCCATCTGAGACAACAGCAACCTTCTATAATTCACTAAAATAGGCTATGGGCTAAAAGCAGGACCATTTACAAGGAACTATTAAAAGGAAATCCTAATTTACATACACTGTCAGCCTGAAAACAGGCAAGACTACCCCTAAAATAACAGAAAAAAAACCAACATCAAATGTTAAAATGAGAACAAGGCTGCTCAGAAAAGCAGAGGAAGCCAACTATAGCAATCACAGGCTGCTGATCTGCAACCAAAGTGCTGCATAAATTGGTCTAATTTCTTGGTTATTAAAGCATTTAAGCTAAACCAGACATCACTTCAACAGCAGGCTACATCATTATCTTGTACCTTTTGTGAGATACAAAAAGCAAAACGTCTGGGATGAAAATACATCATTTAACTTTCATGAGATTTTTTTAATATCTCTATAAGCATAGCCCAACTTTTGAGGCCCCTGTCACCGTGAATGGTAAAAAGAAACACTGCATTTTCAGAAACAATTCACAGCTGTCAGCATGGAAGATCAAATGGGACCTTGGCTTTGTACAGAGTGGCAACAGTCAGGAGAAAAGGAGAGTGAATTGTCTGTGAAGAGCAGCAACACCCTTACTGATTTCCAGAAGAGAAGGGTTCTGACTGACAAAATATCTGAAGGTGTTATCCAAAGGCTGACTCCTGCACTTTGGTCACAACTCTCCAGGCCCTTAAAAGAACAGAAACCTGATGACACAGGTCAGTGGAATACATTACAAAAATCTGGTGTTTTCCTTTCATCAATGACAGCTGCATTTACTGTCTCTGCAATAAAAGAAAATACAAACTATTAAAATGTTGGTAAAATATGTATTATATTGAAAATATAAATGCTTCTTCAGATCCAACAGATTGCAAGCATACCAAATACTTCACAAAATTAAACATTTATCCTGATCAAAGCAGTACAAAAGCCAGCATTTCCAGAACCACACTCCGGGAATCTAATGTTCGTAAATAAAGAATGCTATTCTTTTGTGCACTAATCCTACTCCTTCCCATGAGCACGTGGGAACAAAAAGGGCAGTTACGTTGTCAGTAAAGGCTTGGGAGGGAGGGAGAAGACTAAGAATAACAGCAATTCCTCTTGTAGCCCCCTTCTCCACTTACATCAGAACATGTGCTACGTTGGAAAGCCATTTCAACTTCATATTCCCACCACTGACAAGGATGATGTTTAGAAACACAGAAGTTCAGGTAACAGCCTGGTTTTACCATTTTGTCCTTATATACACATGGGGTTTTTCACTCCCAGGAAGATAAATTGTATTAGTTTCCTTTTATCATTTGAATTACACCTTTACAAGCAGTTTCAGGTAAGTCATAATGTCAGCAGCAGATGACCAGACCAGAACAGAACACTCAACAGGCCTGAGATCTTGGGCCAGTTGAGCAATCTTTTTTTCCAACGCGTACCCCTGCCTGGCCATAGCAATATCACCCTTTTTCAAAAACATCACTGGACACAGGTCATTGCCGCCATCACCTATATATACAATCTGCGTGTAGCTTACTCCTTGCTCCAGCTGTTTATCTAGAAATTCTTTTAAAACTTTTCTTTTGCAAAGGTTCTTAGGGCACTGCGCACAACGGTGAGCATGGAAGTTCTGCACAGTAAGACAGCCAGTACTGCTGAATGCTGCAGGGTTTGTGAACACTTCATCAAACACCTTATGCAAGCCAGCAGCTTTCAAAATCCAGCTAATGAATACTGTATTCGAATCTGAAACAATTATACAGTCAAACAAGTCTTTGTTCTCCCCAATAAAACACAGAAGATCTACCATTCCTGCTGTGAAAGGAATTGTTGTCATAGTCCTTTTCATCTCATCTTCTTTAACTCCATTGTCTCCCAAGTAGACAAAGACTCTGCCCATATACTCTGTCCAGAGTCCTGGTTGGCAGGAGTTTCTTAATCCACTGGGAAGTTTTTTCTCAGGAGCGCACTTCACAATCCAGGTATCACTGTTTTCATCTACAATTGTATGGTCAAAATCAAAAACCAACAGAAATTTCATAGCTGTCATAAAGCTTCTAAAATGGGCAAACACCTGTTTATGGCCACTACGGTTACGGGAAGTAGCGCTGAAGCTAAGAAAGCAGTCTGTAAATGTCAATCCAACTTCTGTTTAAAATAGATAACGAGCAAGTATCTATTTTACTTGCAAACACGAGTCCATCTTCCAGTACTCATGCTCCAGCCACGGTTTGGATCGACGGTTCCAAGCTTCCCATCATCGCTTGCCAAACCAACCGACCACGGTTCTCCGGGCAGAACGACCTAAGAGACATTTCGAAGGGAACCTGCCGCTGAACCGATGCCAGACACATCGCATCTTGTGCATTCTTATACTTGCATTCTTAGGATTGCACGTTTGAGCAGCAAACACAGAGGCCGACATCTGGGGACCTGGAAACCTCGCTCTGCTTTCTGCAGTCCCGCAACTCCAGCACCCGCAGGCCGCCCCGGGCTGGGCAATGCCCGGAAGCGGAGGCAACTCCTCCGGCGCTCGGTGCCGCGCGGCCCGGCCGGGCCCGAGCCGAGCAGCGGCGCCCCCGGCCGCCCTGAGACCCTGGGGCGGCCCCGCTCTCCGCAACCCCTCCCCCCGCGCGCCTGCCGCTTCCGGCTCCTACGTAATGGCGTCACCCCGCCGCGGGGTTGCCGGGCAACAGAACGCGAGCCCCAGCTGGCAGCCATGCCGCGGCCCGGGCCTCCCCGCAGGCCGCGGCGGCAGTTCCTGCTCGCCCGTGAGTGAGGCTGCCCGCGGGCACCGGGCGGGGGTGGGGGGCAGCGCTGAGCCCGCAGCCGCAGCGGCTGTTGTGCGGGTTCCCGTTGTGCGGGGCTCCGGGAGACCATGGAGGGTTGGCTGTCCCTGTGCGCGGGGTGACTGTCCGCAGGCTGTCCGCGAGCCGAACGGAGCGCGGCGTCACCCCGCGGGTAAAGGCGGAGAGCTAGTGACTGGCGGTTCCCGGGCTGCAGGAAGCAGCTGTGATGGTCCATGTTAATTTTTGGCCAGGCAGCCTCCCCACCTTGGGCAGAGGGAGGTCAGCTCTGGTCCCCGTTCTAGGACAGATGAGTAACTGCACTAGAAAACCAGACCTTGACATTGGTTCTGGTAAAAAGAGAAAGTCTCCGGAGGCTTTAGACACAGCATGTTGGTTTGCTGCAAAAGAGATGAGCACGAATTCCTAACAGGGCACTGCTGCGTGCAGTGCCATTTCCTTCCGAAGTGCTGCTGACAGGTTTGCCAATGTCACAGAACCTAGTGATGCCCTAGAAAACCTGTGAGTATGCACATACCTGTGTGCAAGCATAACACAATGAAGAAAAGCAAATCTTTCCAACAGTCACTAACAGAGCTGATGCAGTAAATACGTGTGCAGGACAGAGGGGTGAGGCACAGCCCATGCCCAAGCTGCGGCCTCAGCCAGCGAGCAGAATGGCTTTACCAATACCCTCCTTTTCCCTTTGGGAAATCTCTCTGGTCCATGCTGTTGTTTGAATCATGTCCAGTTGTGATCACTACCTGGAAAACACTAGTTACCACAAGCCAAATCTGTGCATACAGACAAACACTGGAGGAGACGTAGTGTCAGCCAGTGCCTTGGCGAAGCGTACACACTGGCCCTAGCTAGACTACAGGCAGACACCATGTTTGAGCTCTGGGATACAGGGAGAGTACCAAATACTGAGGTGAGCATAGCATGGTTGCTATGCAAGGACTAAAATTCTCATACATGTTTGAACAGAGGATTTTTTGATACCAAGTAACCTCCGTATCTTTTCTTCACTCTGCACAGCACCAGATGATTTGGAAGAACATAACATTCCAAATGGATTTTTTCTTCCAAATGACGTAGATCTTCGGCAGGTAATTATAGTGCCAAAAGCAGAATGGGAAAGGATTCAGGCCAGTGCTGGCAGAGCAAATAGAGAAGAAGCACGCATCCTTGCTGAGAAGAAAGAAAGGGAAGAAATGCACTTACGCTCCAAAGAATTGGTAAAACGCTGGCCCAATACCATTATGGTAAGTACAACACACAGTTGAAACAAGGAGATTAATTTTCATAAATTTAATTTTTTTTAAAAATAAAACTAAAATGAACAATTAAAAAACCCCAAACATTCAGAATAGTTTGTACATTTTGTAATCCATGGGCTTTAAATGTGATTTCTAATTTTATCTGCACTGTAGGGCCTGGCACAACAGAAACTTAAAGCCAAAAAATTACGTGAAGAAAGGAAAGAGGAAGAAAGAAAGTTAGTTTCTTTGGAAGAAGAACGGTTTCAAGCAGCAAAACGGAAGGAGGCTATTGATCGTGCCAAAACCTACCTATACTACCAGAACGAAAGAGTGAAAGGGTTACATGTCTGTTGACAACTTACAATTTTTAAATTCAAATTGTACTGAATGTCTTTAAACACTTCTGAACATGCAAATTAATTCAAATGTTCTCTTGCAGAGTGCGCTTCTGCTTACTGAGGTCTTAAAAGAAAGAGATGCTCAAGTTGAATTTAAAAAGTTAATGTCAGGTGCCAAGAAAAAGAAGGATGAAGAAAAGGAATGTGAATGTAAAGAAGCTGCGCTCAGCGAGCAAGAAAAAGCACGTCAGCGTTACATGAATGAACAGGCACTACGCAGATATCAGCTGGAACAGTAAGTCATTTATCAGAAGTAATGCTACTTTTACTTAAACTTCCTTAGTTTAAGAATATAAACAAATACATTCTGTATGTTTGTTATTGCATAAACTTAGTAATGATTTGATTCACAGATGCAACACTTCAAACGACAAATCCAGAGTGCCACAAAAGACCTTGCACAAACAGAGAAGATGTGCTATGACATGTCTTTTAGTTGTCATCAGTCTGCATGTAAAATCACCTCCGGCAGGCGTCAGCAGTTTTAGTTAAACTACTATTCAAAAAAGTGTGTTTAACTCCATTTTTGTTCCAGATAAGGGAAAGGTTCAATCATATTTTTGAGTTGCCTGTAATTAGATTCCACAGTATGCATCAAGAGAACACATCACTGACCCTTTCACCCTTTCTCTTAGCTCTTCCAGAAACCTCAGGAAAGTGATCACCAGTATTTATAGGACTGACCCTTTGATAGAAGAATCAAATTCCCTGAGGCAGAGAAAGGTTCAAAGTCTGGCTTCACGTAATTCATGTTCGACACACAAACCATGGCAGAACGTAGCATTAGATACTGCCAGCTTAAGCTGTGGGCTGCGTGAACCAAGAAGCACAGATAATGATGGGACTTACTGGGGGAATCGTGTTCACTGAGGACGTTTGCACGTTATTATGGTGCTAATGAGTCATTCAGAGAAAACTCATTACCACTGGATTGCCAATTCTGAGCATACTAGCTCACTTCTGGTCAGAGAACTGCGACATAAAATTATAAACGGTGAGGGGTCCCTAGCCCATTTATTCAGCTCTGTTTTCTCATTCAGAATAAAGGTGCACAAGCAGCAAGCAGACCTGGCCAAGCTAGAAGACAAAAGAGAAGGAGAAGAAATACAGAGACTGACCCGCCTCTACCAACTGGAAATTCTGAGACAAAAAGAAAAGGAGCGCAAGGAAAAAGCTGAACGCCAGAGACAGTATCATGTAAGTAGCAGGAAAGCAGGGAGTATAAAATGCTTGTTTGCCTTGTCTGCCTGGAGTGAAGCAATAGCTTTGGCATATCCAAATGTGCCTACTGGTGACTGAATGACAGCTTCAGCAGCACTGCATCTTACGCCTGCCTTGGCCCTTGCAGGCAGTGCCCTTCCTCTGTGCTTTCGAGAAAGACCTCTTGCAGGCAGGTAGGTCTCTTCTCTTTTCTGAAGGAATGATAGTACCTGCTGATTTGACTGGTCTGCTCTAGACAGACTTCAAGGAATATTGTCTTTGACCTGAGAACTAGATTGAACTTTCATATACCTGAGGTGGGATAGCCTGAAACTGAACATAATAGTATGTTTTGGACTTGAGTTTCCCTTTATGATTTGAGACATTTAGAAATTTAGTGAAGACCTTCTTTTTTCTCTCTTCAGTTTTAAAAACCTCTTGCTGAAGGCAAACTAGAAGCACCTTAGAACAGTTCTCACCAGCATGCAAAAGGTGGTTGGTTGTTTTACATAGAAGTGCAGAAAACTTCATCTGTAATTTGCATTAAGCTCTTCAGGATGAGCTGGGCCAGGCATAGCATGTGTATGTGTTGGTGGGGACTGCAGCATCTCGTTCCTCTCAGCGTTTCCCTTGCCTATGTGTGTGAATGGGAACAAGGGAAAATGCTTCCTGTATTGCATTGCAATTTGTGTAATGGGCAGGAGAAACAGCTGCTTACTGCTCAATTCTCCTTCTCCTTCCTTGTATCTACCATCACCTCTCCACACATTTGACCAAGGATGTATTAGTGCATGGAAGTACTGAAAATCCCTTTCCTCTCCTCTCTGAAAGAAAGATGAAGGGACAGAATAGGGATGCACAGATTTTGTAATCTTCATCTATCAGGACCATTTTGCCCATGCAGGAGCATTTGGCTAACCAGAAAATAATCAGAGCACTTGAGCAACAAAAACAAATGGAAGAAGATGATCAGATTAGAGTTTATTGCAAAGCAAAGGAAAATATTGCTAAGAAGATAAAACAGAGAGAAGCTGAACTGCGTAGGTAGGTACAAAACTAAAGTATAAATTATAAATAACATAAAAATACACTGTAGTGATTTTCAGATCTTTCAGACTGATGATGTAACACAAACCAGTCATTCTAAAAATTAAATACTACTGGTACGGTAAGTAAGGAATTCAGTACAAAAATAAATGTGTTCCTTAGTAATGGGGGGAGCAATCTCTCTGCCCTTTAAGTACATTAAAGATGCAGAGAAGTGCCAAGCTCTATGCCACTGTGTTTGGAAGAATTATTTTCCACACAGTCTGCCAAGCCTCCTCTTCAGCAACTGAAGACAATTCTGATGAAAGTATTTTTGGGCATAAGCTCTATTTCTCTGAGTCATATCAGGAAAAATAATTTGACCTCTTAACTAGGCACCTACATTAATTAATTGGGTTATTATTCAGGAAAGATGGTTTATCAGTTTAACATTGAGGGTACAGTATGATGATACCATTGAGCCAGTCTCAAGAGCTTCCTTCTCATAGACTCACCTGCTTCTGACCAAAACTCCCAACATTTCTCCCCTGATGGCTAGGTAGACTCCTAACTGAGTGATCCGGGTCGTTCTTGCAATACAAAGGTAGTGTTACAAGAATACAGGAAATATGTATTTGCTAAATCAGATTAAAAAAAAACAAAAGAGAAGGAAGACAAGGAGATTGAGACGTTAGGTGTATAGGCGTGTCTGTGTGGCAAGAGGAGACTAGAAACAGGATTGCTGAGTATGGTAGCAGCTTCAGGTAGATGCAGTTCTGTACCCTGGTGTGTTACAGTAGCTCATGTTCTGCAGGCTAGGACAGAAGCATAAGGAGAAAGCTATAGAACAACTAACTGCACAGATGAATAAGGCACGTAAGTCTGAAGATGATCGCCTTGCTAGAATTGCAGCAGAGGCAGAAGTTCAATACCAAGCAAAAATCAAAGAGAAAGAAGCAAAAAGAAAGGCAGCCATTGAATCAATTGCTGAACACAGAGCCGCTGTGGTAAGAAACCCACTCCGTTCTTATTCCTGCTTACTCTACCCGAAGTTTCCTGGCTCACATCAGAGCTAGTGACTCTGGTGCCATGCATCAGCATGCTTCATCATCAGCTCTGCTGACATACTCTCCCGGCTTTGTCTTGGGTGCACACCTGCTGGGCTGCTGAAAGCCCTAGGCTTGGACACTTGCCAGCCACAATGGCCACGCTTATCAGAGTGCTGATACAGGGCTGCTTCTGCCGAAAGACACAATGTCCAGCCTAGCAGACTAGCTCCTCCGTTAACTTTTCTTGTACATTTTGTAAAATACAGATGAAGATGAAACTAGAAAAAGAGAAAGAGAAAAAAGCAGAGGATGTGAAGGATCGTGATCAGTGTATAACAGCAGATCGTATCGACTTGGAAATGGAAAAAGCCAAGAAACAAAGACAACGTGAAGCAAACATGGAAGTGCAGAGAATTCAGATTCAGCAAATGGTAAATGAAAGAGCTGTACCCAGGCAGCCCCTTTGGAAAGAAGCACACATCTAAACCAGCAACGCTAGATCTTGCCTAAGAGGAAGAGAAGGAGTTGGATCTGTTTTATTTGGTTTTGGGAGGGGTTTTTTGATGGTTTTGTATGGTAGGGGAAAGAAGTGAGGAGGGATATTTGACAAGTATCAACTGACATTACCACAGACTTTCTATAAGTTGTCATACTCTTTAAGTTTTAAGGGATAGTTATGTTGTGAAAGTAAATATATGCTTTGTTATTCCCTTTATCAGGCTGAAAAGCAGGCAAAAAAACAGCAGGAAAAGCAAGCAGACTTGGACTATGGTGCTCTGAGAAAAGATATTGCACTTTGTAAGGAACGTGAATTCCAGAGCTATGCGAAGCAACTAATTGAAACAGAGTCCAAGACTACACATCATCTTTATCCTCTTATCAAAGCATCCAAAGGATGAAGAGGACTTGAACATGGACCAGTTTCCAAGGGGAGAGAAGGAATAAACAGTAGTTTTGACGGACAGAATGGTGCTGGGACCCAGTTATATATGTCATAGTTGTACTATGGTTCAATAAGTAAAAAAATTCAGTAACATTGAGACTATCCAGGGAAAAAAGCAAGTAATACATGTGAAAGTTGGACCAGTTCTAGTACTGCAGGTTTTACAGCTTTTTGCAACCACTTCTACAAAATAACTGTAATGCTTTAAATTAGTTATATGGAAATATGAATGTGATTTCACCACAACCCTAGAAAATTATTGTAGGAGGCAAACAGGTCCCAAAAACAGCCACTATGATAAGAGCACAGCAAAGGACGACGCAGTTGGGCTGTTGTTTCTGAAACAGTAACAATGACCCAATTTCTGGTAAATAGATCCAGATTATTTCTCAGATTTCTCAGTTGACTTATTCTCCTACACCCAAGCCACACAAACATCTCACTCCTTAACCTCTTTCGTTGCAGAAATTTTACCATGTTTCTGCCTTGGACAGAGTTAGGGTTTCCTATGAGAACTTCCTCTGCCAGTGGCTTGGGGTCTAAATGGGGTATCCTATTTTGAGGGATCCCATTTTGGAACTCCATATTCTTGGGTTCACTGGAAACAAAGTCCCAGAAACCTGAAGCTTTGCTTTGCTGCACACAGCCTCCCATCCCAGCCCCCAACCTGCCCATCTCTGTCGGCCAAAATAGCAAATTATACAAGTTCTAAGAAAAAAAAGAAAAAAGAACAGTTTTATATAAAGGATGCTTACCAATACTTTAGTTTGAAAAATAGCTCTTTTGTGTGCCTTCGAGTTTCTGAGCCTTGCTTCCCATAGCAAACAGCCTTCAAGAAAGCACTTAGGGCAAGATGCGAAGCTACTCTGCAGCTGAGGTCCCTTCCGCCAGCTGAGGGCCCCAATGCTGGCTTTACTTCCCCTACCTCAAGGAGTCTCTTACTGGCAGGGCAAAAGAAATACGTTTGGAAGGAGAGGACATTGGCCCTCCTCCAGGAAAACAGCACCCGGTAGCCCGGTGTTGCATTAAGGGAGCAGTGGACTTGGCAGGGAGTAAACTCCTTCACTTTACAGGTCCCAATCCTGAACAATACCCAATTCCACACTATGAGTCCAATAACTAGGTCGGGTTCACTCGCTAGTGCCACACTATGAGTCCGTATAACTCGGATTCACTCGACAGCGTGTTCTGTTCTCGTCTAGCCACGATCTATGGACTTGCGCGGTGTCCAGTGAGGAACGGCAAGGCTAGTTCACCTGAACAAGAGTCATTTATTAGAGCAACAGATTTACAGGTTCTTTAGGGATTGTCGGTGATGAGCGCTGTATGCAAAATGTGTGCACACAGATGTTAAAATTACCAAAGCATTAAGATAAAAAGCAGCTCTATACCAACGCGTTAGATCATAAAAGTAACTCTATAGAGATTTATAAAGTTCTCGAGAAGATTTGTATCTCACCCAAAGGCATCCCTATGGGGGGGGAGG
This sequence comes from Rhinopomastus cyanomelas, assembly GCA_013400115.1. Classification (NCBI taxonomy): domain Eukaryota; kingdom Metazoa; phylum Chordata; class Aves; order Bucerotiformes; family Rhinopomastidae; genus Rhinopomastus; species Rhinopomastus cyanomelas. The sequence continues at coordinate 105,791 of VXBP01008020.1, forward strand.
AGGTCTCAGCCTGTCGACTGATTCCAAGGAGTCAGAGGTCCACGAATATTCCCTGACTTGTTCAGGATGGTATCTTCCCTCCCAATTCCCTTTTTGCGGGGCTATTTTATGTTATTTTTTTGTCTTCAAGGTGGAGCTTGAGGGACTTTGGTCACACATGTTTTTGTTTCTGATTGGTATAAAATTCTCTCACTTTGCTTTTAGCGATTCGTCAAAAAGATGACAGAACGATGACTCAGGGTTGCAAAAGTACAGCTGTCGTCTTCAAAGTACCCCCAGTTCCCATCCCTGTACATCTTATCGCAGGCCTTGGCCATGGCTGCACATCTCCTCACAATACCTTCGTATTGCTTCACCCCTCAGGGTTTGCAGACCCAGTTGCCTGGGGAACCACCAGAGGAAGGGATTCCTTGCGTTCCAGCTGTACTCCACCCTAGAGGCTTAAACTTTCCTTAATGTGCGAATAATGCTAAATTCAATTTTTAAGTTATCCCCCACCCGGAGCGGCCGGAACCCCCAGGCCAGGAAGCGCGGAAGGCGGCCGCCCCGGGGCGGAGCGGGGCGCAGCCGCCGCTGTTGGTGCCGGGCCGTGAGCCTGCCAGAGCGGCTCAGTCCGCTGCCCGTGCTGCTTCCCTGCGGCTGCCGGGGCAGCTGGGCCGGCACCGCCACTCACTCCCGACAGGCTTTGTCGCTCCCGGGCGAGGTGGCCGCTGAGAAAGGCTGACGATGGGGCGAAAGGCGAGCGTTCGGACACGGAGCTGGAGCGCAGACGCTACCGGGAGCGCCGGGCCGCGGCCCGAGAGCAGCTGGCGCGGTGAGTGCCTGGGGCCGGCGGGGCGGATCCTGTTTACGCAGAATCACGGAGTGTTAGAGGTTGGAAGGGACCTCAAAGGTCATCTAAGTCCGCCCCCCTCGCTGGAGCAGGGTCAGCCTGTCTCAGGATGTCCTGCCGGGGCTGAACCCACGAGCCCAGGAGTTCAGAGTCCCGCGCGCTACCCACTGAGCCAGCCAGGTGCGCGCACGCAGCGCGCCAGGTGGGACTCGGCTCGCGCTGTGGCGGAGCGGGGCTCGTTCCCGACACCATGGTTCGTGGTCGTCCTCCTCTGGGCTGAAAACCTTCCGCTTCACCCTCCGGCTCCTTCTTAAGCCTCTTCCCCAGCTCCGCAGACTGATTGTGCTGCCAGCGCCTGCGTCTGCCCTAACAAACAGGATGGACTGTCCTCGGGCACCAGGAGCGAGTGGCTTGGCTCTCTCAGGCAGAACTTTACTGCTCCTTCCCTAGCCCAGAAGCCAGTTAGCAGGGGCTGATGCGCAGAGCCGTGGCTGGCTGGCGAACACCAGGGAGTGGACAAATAGCTAAACAGGCTGGTCAGAGTCAGTCTACTGTTTGATTCCTTACACTGATCATTTTTGCTTTTGCTTGCATAGGCTTAGCCAGCACACTTGGACTGAGCTTGGGCAAAGACTTTGCAGTTACCTTTTAAAAACTGTGCTTCTGTTTATGATCTCTGAAATTCTACTTTCACTTTAAAACATCGGGCTTTTTACATTTAAAGTACCTGTAGATGTGCAGAATGAGCAGCAGTAAATCTCTTTATTACTCTGTGCAGTCCCTAGCCCGTTTATTCAGCTCCGTTTTCTGATTTCAGGAAGCTGAAATAGCCCGGGTAGTCTGAACATGAGAGTATCTTTTGAACTCCTCTTTCCCTTTGCCATTGAAGATGTTTAGAAAATTATTCAAGAACTACTTGCCACATCTACTGTTTCCCTCTCCATGCCTGCTTGAGCAGGGAGACTGAAGTGGACATACTGTCATGATTGGCACGTGAGAGAGTACGAGGAGAGAATTCCCATTTAAACCTTACTTGCTTTGTTACCATCCTCCTTACATCAACTAGACACATCTTAGTGCATCTGCCCCCAACATTCCATATCCAATAGAAGTTATATATAACCAGAACTGCTGTTTCTGCAGGATTATAAAGTGCTTTGTGACTTATATTTTCATGATACTGCAGACTCTTAAGTGTTTGAGGCTTCAGAGTTTGTGCTGTATGAATGATGCGCAGGATGGGAACAGCTTGAGCGGGTGGAGGATACGTATATTGCAGATACTGTGCTTGGGGCTGCAACCACATTTTAGTTTTAGTTTTGTGGTAGTTTGTGCTAAGTAGGTCACAAGAATTCTTTTTGATATCTGGGTGTCTATGTTCTATAGCTTCTCCACTGACACAACCAAAGAATCCTTAATATAGGCTCGGCCTGAAGTCTTTGCTGGATTTTTTTTTCCAGTTCATGTTTCTGAAAACTCATTCTATATAAAAATGGAAATACTCTTCAATTTCAACAGGAGCTGAACAGAAAAGAATTAAAGCTGAAGAATCATAGAATCATTAGGGATTGGAAGGGACTTTTAAAGATCATCCAGTCCAATCCCCCTGCCACAGCAGGATCACCCAGACCAAGTCACACAGTCAGTCAGGGTTAGAAGGGACCACAGGATCATCCAGATCCAACTCCCCTGCCATGGGCAGGGACACCCCACCCTAGATCAGGCTGGCCAGAGCCCCATCCAGCCTGGCCTTAAACACGTCCAAGGATGGGGCCTCCACCACCTCCCTGGGCAACCCATTCCAGGCTCTCACCACTCTCACAGTCAAGAACATCCTCCTCACATCCACTCTAAATCTACCCATCTCCAGCTCTGCTCCATTCCCCCTAGTCCTGTCACTGCCTGACATCCTAAAAAGCCCCTCCCCAGCCTTTTTGTAGGCCCCCTTCAGATACTGGAAGGCCACAATGAGAGAAACAAAACACAGAGAAAGATGATGATCGGATTAAGACTTATATTAGAGAAGAACAAATGGTGGGTCATCTGCAAAGGGAAAAAGATGCAGATGCTAATAGGTCAGTCTAGGTCTATAACAAATGTTAATCTGAATTTTTATACTAAAAAAATAATCTTTGAAGTTTTAAACACAGAAAAAATATATCAGAAAAGCCCAGAAAACCTGCATAACAATTCCAGTAGTAATTGGTGCTGCTGGGCATGGAAGTGGGGTTGCTGGCTTTGTTAGGAGTCACTCGGGTATGTTACAGTAGCTCATGTTCTGCAGGCTAGGACAGGAGCATAAGGACAAAGCTTTAGAACAACTAGCTGCACAGATGAATGAGACATGCAAGATGTATCCCCTGTATCCACCCTCTGTCAGGTTGCAGCCAGTAACTCAAAGGAAAAGAAGGAGGGGAGGCTAGACCACAGTCAAGGCAGTAAAGAGACTCCTGCCTTGTCCATCTCTCACCCTCCGAACTCCCCCTACCAAAACAATGAGGGGCCATGGCAACAAATTCCCACCCGCCATGGTGGGTGCGTTACCTCAGTCATTAACAGCACTCCCCAGGGACCTTTGCAAAACAGGTTCAATGTCCTGCAGGTACAACTGGCCAATGAAGATGGTGAACCCTACAGCTTGGAGGATATCCCAAAATTAAAGGAGCCTAAGCCCTCCGTACAAACATACTGCATTAGAAAAAAAGAGAAGAGTCATTGTCGTAGGTGACTCCATTTTGAAGGGTGTAGAGGGCCCAATATGCAGAGCTGACCCACTCCATAGTGAGGTCTGCTGTCTACCGGGGGCCCAGGTCAAGGATGTAATGAGAAGGCTTCCCTCCCTGGTACGGCCAACAGACTATTACCCATTGCTAACCTTCCAGATAGGTTCTGATGACCTTGGAAGGAAAAAAATTAGAAGTTATAAAGAGGGACTTGACTCTTAAGTCAAGATAGATGACATCCACGGCTCTG
>VXBP01008021.1:195-176934 GCA_013400115.1 Rhinopomastus cyanomelas
CCACCGCCCGTTCCCGGGGCGGTGGGGGGGGCGCTCCCTTCAGGGCCACAGCCCGTGAAAAGAGGCGCGAAAAGCCCAAACAAAGACCCTGCTCCGGTTTTATATAGGCTCCCCCAGCCCACCCTTCGGGGCAGGTCCCAGGACAGACGCTTCTGGGCGGAGGGGGTCCCGTGACCTGTGCAACTGGAGTAGGTCCCCCAGAACACAACAAAACTTTTCTTCCTCATGAAAGCACTTCTACGGGTTCTAGCATTGCTCAAACTGCAACACATGCCCCAGGGAAGGGAATGCCAGAAATCAGCACTCCACTTGCTCTTGCAGGTAGGACAATACCAGAAGTTAGCATTTGGCTTAAGGTGTCTGGGAAAATATACAAGCCATTTGAGCACCTTATGGACTTCCTGACCACACGTAGTGGTACACAAACATCCTGTCCAAACCACCTAGGCTTTACCTTTCTGAAAGAGAGGGAAGAAAAGGAAAAAAGTGGCCCTACAGATTTCTGATTTTCAGATTTCCCCCTCTGCACCCAAAGGACACACGAGACCTTGCGGAAGCTGCCCTCTGGACACTAGGGAAAAAGAAAGAGACAACAGACATGAAACTCCAGTGGGAGTCTAATTCTAACCTTTTCTTAACTATCTCTTGTCTTCCTTTCTTTTTCCCTCTCTCCTTTCTGATCTCTTTCTCTCTCCTTTCTTATGCACTGCTGTTAAATAAACCTACCTTGATATATTTTTGCCCCAATTTGGCTCTGCTATCGATTTATTGAGATGTATTTCTCAAGTGTGTTTGTGTCACCCCCGACATCCAATGGTATCTCTTTATGATTGAATCCGTGCCCAAATCAGATTGCAACAGGTGGTGAAATGCTGGAATAGGTTGCCCAAGGAAGTTGTGGCTGCCCTATCCCCGGAGATGTTGAAGGCCAGGTTGGCTGAGGCCCTGAGTTACCTGATCTAGTGAAGGTTACTAGAAGGTTACTACCACTCCTCTGCAGGGTGGGTAGAACTAGATGATCGTTAAGGTCCCTTTCAACCTTGGCAATTCTGTGATTCTATGATTAGACGTGTTCAAAAGTTAGTAAAGTACAAGATACTGATGACAACCTGATGAGGACTTACCTATTGCAGGCTATTCGGTTTTTCATTTGGATCTCTAGTAGATAGGTACATTTTCTTTGCTGAAAAAAAAACTACCAAGGACTGAAATCCATGATACCAGGTAAGATGAGATGTCTCTCAGGTTCAGCTGGAATGCTTCAGAGTTTGTACCTGAAGAAAAGAAGATACCAAGCCTTAGTGGACTTGATTCCTGTCTCTCCTGATTGTTTGGCTGTGGGATATTTTCCTCCTTTTGGTTAGTAAATGTATCTGCCACATGAGACTTGTTAGGGAGCTTGTAAGTAATCTAGACTTAGGAGAAACGCTGGGGTTTTTGCTGGGATAGAGTTAAAGTTCTTTGTAGTAGCTGGTATGGGGCTATGTTTAGGATTTGTGCTGAAAGCAATGCTGATAACCCAGGATGCTTTTGTTATAGGTTAGAAGTGCTTACACAGAGCCAAGGGCTTTCTTGCCTCTCACAACAACTCATCAGTGAGGAGCCTGGGGGTGCACAAGAAATTGAGGTGTATCCAGCTGGGATATCTGCCCAAAGGAGTTATGGGATATCCTATACCATATAGACACTGCAATGGACTGCCCAAGGCAGTGATGGAGTCTCCATCCCTGGAGGTGTTTAGGGACAGGCTATCTATGGCCCTTAGTGCCCTGGTTTGGTTGATGTGGTGATGTTACATCCTGGGCTGGAATGGATGATCTCAGAGGTCTTTTCCAGCCTCAGTACTTCTGATTCTGTAATATGAAGTCATACTTGGCATATAAAGCTGGGGAAAGAAGAAAGGAGGTTGGGGACATTCTGAATTGTAATGCTTATCTTCCCAAAGAACCCCTTTGAGTGATCTGCCTTTCCCAGTGATGGCTGAACACCTGCCAGCTGATGGGAAGTAGTTAATGAATTCCCTGATTGGTCTGCTTTCTGTGTGTGACTTCCTTCAGATAAGAAAGCGTTTTTATCTGAACATACCAATTTGCTCACTTTTGCTCTTCCAATTGTCCTTCCAATCCCACCAGGATGGAAGGAGTGAGTGGAAGTGTGGTGCCTCATTGCCAGCCATAGTTAAACAGCATTGCACAACTGGTAAGAAAAAGGAAGAATTAAAATAACAATAAGGACAGAAAAGAAAATCGAATTGAAAGGGCAAAGAAGGATCAAGAGAAAAATCTTTTTTATCCTCCCCTCCTACTTGCTGCTATCATCAGGCTGCTAGATGATCTGTAATAAAAAGGCTGAAATCAGCCCCCAGGGTTATTCTTTAGCCAAGGACCAAACAGAGATTACACATGTCTGGCAGCTTTCAGCTTCCATTTCTCAACACAGATAGAGAAATGCTGTATGTTTTGCTCCAAGATTAAACTGAATATTTTGGTTTGGATTACTTTATTTTTTAAATCACCAATACAAAACTTAACGAATCATAAAAACCTCTAATAATCACCCATTCAAAGTGTCCCTCTAGGACTGAGCTACAATTTCTCTTGCTGCATTTTAAAATTTTGAAACTGATTTTTTTGAATCTAGAATATGTGCTTTAAACATAAAATGTAAGAAGGAATTATGTAGCTCATGATATTCAGAAGCTTTAGTTTAATGTTGGTGACTACTGCAGTTTCATCATTTATAACTCTTTGATTTATATATTTTGCTGTAATTAGTGTCCACCTCTGCTCAACAAGACAATTTTTAAAGCCTAACAGTTTCATGTTATCTCCTACATCTACACAGACCCTTGTACTTCTGAGCAGAATGAATGTATGCTATCATGAGGAAAGGGTAGATGGTGTTCAAGAAAGGAGCCATTAGCAAAAATGATACTGAGTCTTCTCTGTTGCTTATTTTATTTTTGATTATGGAATGATTTTTCTAGAACTAGATGTATCATCTTCTCTTATGTATTTACTAAATATTTTGTATTAATCACATCACATCTCCTTGTTTTAATCGATCCATCAGAATGGGTTCTGCTCAACTATAAGTTTACTTCACAGAACTTTAGGGATTGGAAATGACGTTGAAAGATGATCTAGTCCAATCCCCTGCCAGTGCAGGATCCTATAGATAAAGTCACAAAGAAACATGTCCAGGTGGGTTTTGAAAGTCTCCAGAGGAGACTCCACAAGGAGTGGAAATTCCTCCATAGGAATCTTGTTATTTCTCATATTGATGTGGAACCTCCTATGTTCCAGGTCACAGCCATTGCTCCTTGTGCTACAGAATCATGGAATCATAGAATCATTAGGGATTGGAAGGAACCTCAAAAATTATCTGTTCCAATCCCCTGCCACATCAGGATCACCTAGACCAAATCACACAGGAACACATCTAGGTGGGTCTTAAACGTCTCCAGTGGAGGAGACTACACAACTCCCCAGGGCAGCCTGTTCCAGTGCCTGGTCACCCTCACTTCTCATATTTATGTGGACCCTTCTACGTTCCAGCTTACGATGACTGCCCCTTGTTCTGTCACTAGATGACATTGAGAAGAGCCTGGCTCCATCCTCCTGACACCCACCCCTCAAATATTTGTAGACATTAATGAGGTCACCCCTCAGTCTCCTCTTCTCCAAGCTAAAGAGAACCAGCTCCCTCAGCCTCTCCTCATAAGGGAGATGCAGCTTTTCCTTCATCATCCTTGTTGCTGTAGGCTGGACTCCCTCCAGTAGCTCCACATCTCTCTTGAATGGAGGGGCCCAGAACTGGGCACAATACTCCAGATGTTGTCTCATCAGTGCAGAGTAGAGGGAGAGAAGAACCTCTCTCTATCTTTGGATACCACTGAGCAAAGCCTGGCTCCATCTTTCTGGCACGCACACTTCACATATTTATAACATTAATAGTGTCATCCCTCAGTGTCCTTTACTCCAAACTCAAGAAACTTGGCTCCCTCAGTCTTTCCTCATCAGGGAGATGTTCCACTCCATCATCTTTGTGACTGTGCTGGACTCTCTCTAGCAGTTCTTTGTCCATCTGGAACTGAAGGACCCAGAATTGGACACAATATTGTAGATGTGGTCTCACCAGGGTAGAATAGAGGGAGAGGAGAAGCTCTCTCGATCTACTAATCACCCCACTTCTGCCATTGACCTTATTGGCTCATAGCCATCCGGGTCCTTTTCTCCTACACTGCTCTCCACTAGGTCAGTCCCCAACCTATGCTGGTACCTAGAGTTGTTCTTGCCCAGATGCAAGAGTACTCTACAGTACTCTTATTATAGTTCATTAGATTTCTCCCCATCCAACCCTCTGACCTGTCTACGTCCCGTTGAATGACAGCACAGCCTGCTGTTGTGTCGCCCACTCCTTCTAGCTTTGTGTCATTAGCAAACTTCCTAACAGTGCTCTCTAATCCTTCATTCCAGTCATTAATGAATATATTGAATAGTACTGGTTCCAATAGTGACCCTTGGGGGGCCTCCACTAGATACAAGCTTCCAAGAAGACTCTGTCCCACTGACCGCTACTCTCTGGCTTCCATCCTGCAGCCAGTTCACCATCCACCTCACTGCCTGATCATCCAGACCACGTTGCCTCAGGTTGCATGGCTTTGGTTTACTGTATGTAGACCCCACTTTAAGCAAACATCCATCTACTGTTTTTGTAGAGAGATTGCTTTGCTTTTCTGACTGACTCGAATATTTGAGTTATGTTGTTGTTTTATGTTACAAAGGTAACACAAATTACATGTAAGATTTATTTACTGGAACGATTGTCATTCAAACACCCGATTTCATTCATTCAGTCTCCAAACAAGGTCTTTGAAAGACCAGTCTCTGCAGTCACAAAAAACAGACATTTATGGTACCATCCAGTGGTCTAAAGAATTCTGTGCTGGTGATTCCTGCTGCCACTCTTAGATAATTTCCTTCTGTGTACAAGGCCAGCAAGGATGACTGCTTTTAGACTCAGATGCCTGGAGAGAAGGCTCGTTTCCATTCTGCTGACAGAAGCAAACCTAGGAGACCAAGAGGGGATTGGCAGACTTTCTGTCAATATTACTAAACTCGGGCCTTAAGGCAACTTTTATCTGGATGGAGGGCTACTTCTCTCTTCATGCCAGTTAACTTCTCCCTGGAACTGACAAAACCCATGACAAGTAGTGCCAGCCGTGGTGATGTTTCTGATACAGACACTATTCCTTTGGGAGTTGGACTGAGGGCCTTTTAATCATTTAACAAAGAGAAATGAACAGTTGGAAAGTTTTAGTCCTGCTAGTTTGCATTGGCCCTTAACTAAGAATTTGATTGCTTTTAATCCATTGCCTTTCACTTAAGCTGTCCTTTGGGAAAAGATTTTGCTGCTGTCTCAACAGTGAAGAAGAGTCATCTAAGATGGGAAATATTTTCCCTAGACATTTCCCAGCAGTAGGATTATCAGCTACACAGCTATGGTACCATATTTCTTATGAAGAATATTTTTTCTTTATAGTGTGTCAATACTGATGTTTTGGCTTTATCCAACCACATCAAACTCTTCTTTATAACCGTAAATTCCATCACTGGTGCTTTGTGAGTGGATTGTCCTGGAAGCACCTTTTTTTGTCCTCAAAACATGAAGTTATATATTTTGATGGTTGAAGAACCTGTTGCTATTTCAAAGTAGCAATGTCATAACATAAAGAAGATAAGATGCTATTAATTTTTAAAGGAAAATGAGAAGCAAGGTTACTGTTATGTAAAGAAAATTTAACACCAAATTTTTTTTCCCTTTTAAATCAAAATGACAGAATTTCTGTCACTTTTAATGTTTGCATTTAGTGTATCTACAAAAAAGCCTTCTTTGGCTTTGTCAGCTTTAAGTAAAATGAAGAAATAACATATATTTGACATTTCAAATAGGAATATATGAAATCAATAGAAATAAAAATGATAATTTGTGCAGTATAGCACAAGTTATTGCATTACCTTCATCAATAAAAGACAATGCCTTTTATATAAGGCCATCATTTTACTTTATTAAATCTACATCTACCATCCAAATCTTTATTTAAATGTAACAGTGGCCATGCATATTTCAGACATTTAAAAATGAAATTTAACTTTAAGTCTCAACCAATCATCCACGCTGCTAATTTAATTTCAAACTTGATTTGCTTGCGTGTCACTTACACAGAGTTTAAACAAGGAGAGGGAGGAAAAGGGAGGACTATGTGAAAGCCCTTTTACCTTGAACAACTAAATGCTTCTAAGAACAGCAAACGCTGTGTGCCATTGTAGTGGGAAAGGGAATGAGTGTTACTATTTGACTTTTCAAACACCACATCTATTCCATACTGGAGATGAGTGAAGGAGATACCAAAGATGTGGTGTTGGGGGATCTGTTTTAGGGGTAACCTTGTAGAGTAGGGTTGATGGCTGGACTTGATGATCCCAGGGGTCCTTTCCAAGCAGAACGATCCTGTGCTTCTGTGATATAGCACACCTTCACCTTAAACATGCAGCGCTACTCAAAATACTTCAAAACACTTTGTAATTCAAACTCTGTAGGTAATGTTTATAGCTGACATTAATTGAGGCAAATTAACTTTTCCAGGATCTTCTCCCAGGCAACTAGTGACAGGATGAGAGGGCACGGGCTGAAGCTGCATCAGGGGAGGGTTAGGTTGGATGTTGGGAAGCCCTTCCTCATGGAAAGTCTGGTAAAGATAATGTTAAAACTGAATTAATATTTATTATCTGTGAATGACAGGTAATGAGAAAAGACTTGAGACTCCATAGACATGCAAGTCATAAACTAGATGCACAGGAAAACATACAAACCTTCAAATCCATTATGGGGTAATTAGTTTGTTCTGAAGTAAATTCAAAAGGTCTGAGAGGTTTTTTGCAGGTAGGAGTGGAATAATAATTTCTTCTTTTATTTCACTCAACATCGTTCGTTATAAAATACGGCTAAATATTATCACAGAATCACACAGAATTATGAAACATTAGAGATTGGAAGGGACCTCAGAAGATGATCTAGTCCAATGCCACAGCAGGATCACCTAGACCAAGCCACATAGGAATATGTCTAGGCAGGATTTAAATGTCTCCAGAGAAGGAGGCTACACAATCTCTCTGGGCAGCCCCTTCCAGTGGTCTGTCATCCTCACTGGGAAGACGTTCCTTCTCATATTCATGTGATAGCTCCTATGCTCCAGCTGACACCCGTGGCCCCTTGTCATGCCATTGGATGACTGACACTGAGCAGAACCTGGCTTCATCCTCCTGATATCCATCCTTTCCATATTTATTGACATTAATGGGGTCACCCCTCAGTCTCTGTTTTTCCAAACTCAAGAGCCTCAGCTCTCTCAGCCTTTCCTCATCAGGGAGATGTTCCATTCCCTTCATCATCTTTGTGGCTCTGCAATAAACATTTTCAAGCGGTCCTGTGCCCTTCTGGAACTGAGTGGCCCAGAACTGAACACAATACTTTAGATGTGGTCTCACTAGGCAGAGTAAAGGAGGAGGAGGAGAACCTCTCTAGATCTACTAACCACCCCCTTTCTAATCCACCCCAGGATGCCATTGACCTCTTCGGCCACCAGGTCACAGTGCTGGCTCCTGGTCATCCTGCTGTTCACCAGGACACATTTATGAGAGTGTGTAGAATGTTTTCCACAACTGCACACTGTTATATATATATCTATGCACAATAAGACAAATGCACAGAGCTCTCTTGAGAGGCAGGGAGAGCTAGTCTTGAGGGCTGTTTTAACATCTTTGTTCTTCTCAAAGCTGATGTCAGCAGAAGATGTGATTGAAATGTTGCTTTATTCACCTACAACAGAGACATAATACATTTTGTTGTAAATTAGAAAGGATTCTACTGTGGATCTAGTCAGTATGACCTCATATTTATTTCTTAATTACAAAGATGAAATGCTACTGCAACAGCCCCCAATGGGACTTCTCTGGCCATATCCCTGAAGACACTTCAGGGAAACTGAAGTTCTTATAGTATAAGCTGGCTTTCACTGCAAATCCACACAATTCTCTTCTTGGATTATCAGATTGTATGGATTTGCTCGCTCAGGTCAGCTTGAAGGTTTGTGAATCTCTGGCATTTGGTATTAGCCATGAAATTTATATTGAAAATATGTCTGTCACACACTTGCTCGTGACAGTCTGAGTTTATAAAAATTTCTCTATTCGTCAGAGATGCAGAGGACAAAGTATCATTAGGCTCAGTGTCAGATCTCACCTTTATTTCTGATGCCTGTTGTGGTGGAGCTCCTTCCCAGACTCCTGTGGGCTTCATAAATGTGCTTGAAAACAAGGCTTCCTCCTTGTAGTTCCTCTTGCATTTATGCAGAGAACTTTTCTACTGAACTTAGTCCTGTAAGAGAAACATAAGAATAAGAAATCATTCTGGCAGATCAAAATTTGTCAGCCTGTGTCTGTAATTTGTCTGTATTTGAAAAATAAATTGTAAATCACAGTTAACATCTATAGATTCCTCAGCAGAATCTGAAGTGAACATGTCAGTTCTGAAGTGACTGGTCATAAAGGATACCTTCATCCCGAGAAGTGCTTCCTAACTACTGTTCTCGTGTTGTTTGCATGGATTTTCTGTGACTTTGTACAGAAAGAGGTGACTTGTCAATTCTCTGCTGTGTCTGCACCATTTATGGGTGTTCAGAAGCGTTCAGAGGGAGCTGAGGGCATTTGTCCAGCACTGCTATCTTTGCTTTGTTGTTGATGTTTTGGCCAGAATCTTTCAGAACTTCTTTCAGAAGTCACATAACCACACAGAATCACGAAACATTAGAAATTGGAAGGAACCTCAAACGATCATCTAGTCCAATCATCTAGTCCAATCCTCCCACCACAGCAGGATCACCTAGATCTAGTTGCACAGGAACATGTCCAGGCAGATTTTAAATATCTCCAGAGAAGTCAACTCCACAACCGGGCAGAATTTCCTTCTCATATTTATGTGGAACCTCCTATGTTCCAGCTCACACCCATTGCCCCCTGTCCTATCATTAGATGACATTGAGCAGAGCCTGGCTCTGTCATTCTGACATCCACCCTTCACATAGTTATAAATACTAATGAGGTCACCCCTCAGTCTCCTTTTCTCCAAGCTAAAAAGCCCCGTCTCCCTCAGCCTTTCCTCATCAGGAGCATGTTCCACTCTCTTCATCTTTGTGGCTCTGCACTGGACTCTCTCCATCAGAGAGAGTGTCCTTCTGGAACTGAGGGTCCTGGAACTAGACATGATATTGTAGATGTGGTCTCAGCAGGTCAGAGTACAAGGAAGGAGAACCTCTCTTGATCTGTTAACCACCCCTGTTCTGATCCACTCCAGCTGTCGGTCTTCTTGGCCTCAAGGGCTCATTGCTGAATCATAGTCATCCTGCTGTTCACCAGGACCCCCAGGTCTCTTTCTCCTACTCTGCTCCCCAACAGGTCAGTCCCCAACCTATACTGGTACCTGGGGTTGTTCTTGCCCAGATGCAAGATTCTACACTACCTTTTTCATAGTTCATTAAATTCCTCCTCATCCAAAAGTGGGGTCTGTCCAGGTCCCCTAATCCCAGTGCACCCTAATCCCTCATCCAAGACATTAATGAATAGATTAAACAGGACCGGTCCCAGTACTGACACTTGAATGACTCCACTAGACACAGGCTTCCAACTACGCTGTCCCATTCACCACTACTCTCTGGCTTCTATCCTGCAGCCACTTCACAATCCACCTCACTACCCGATTGTCCAGACCACACCACCTCAGGCTGGCTTCGAGGATGCTGTGGGAGACTGTGTCAGATGCTTTACTGAAATCAAAATGAACCACATTCATTGCTTTCCCATCATCTCTCCACCTGGTTATGCCCTCATAAAAGGCTATCAACTTGGTCAAGCATGACTTTCCCATTGATGAAGCCATGATGACTGTCCCTAATGACCCACTTGTCCTTGCTGTGCCTAGAGACAGCATCAAGGATAAATTGTTCCATCACCTTTCCTGGGATGGAGGTGAGGCTGACCAGTTTACAGTTACGTGGGTCCTCCTTTTTACACCTTCTGAAAATTGGAGTGACATTTGCTATCCTCCAGTTCCAGGCATCTCTTCTTAGAAAAAGATGATGGAGAGTGGTTTAGCAATGACTTCCGCTGTCTCCCTTAGCACTCGCAGGTGCATCCCATCTGGGCCCAAGGATTTATTTACATCCAGTTTGCTCAACCGATGCCTAACCCAGTCCTCATCAACCAGGGAAAACTCCTTCATCTCAATTTCCTCTGGTGCCTCAGCAGTCTGGGGCTTGATATCAGAACAGCCTCCGGTAGTATAGATAGAGACAAAGATGACATTCAGTATCTCTGCTTTCTCTGTATCCTCTGTCATCAAGGCACCCACCTCATTGCACAGGGAGTCTACACTGCCTCTAGTTTTAGTTTTACCCTTTTTGTTGCCCTTGACCTCTTTTGCAAGGTTTAATTCCAAGGAGGCCTTGGCTTTCCTAGTTGTGTTCCTATATCCCGTGACTAAAACCTTATAATCACCCCAAGTGGTCATCCCCTCCTTTCATGACCTATAGACTTTCTTCTTCCTCTTCAGCTTCCCCAGCAGCATTCTGTTTAACCACACAGGTCTTCTGGCTCCCTCTCTTGACTGTCTACCTGTAGGGATGCTGTTGTCTTGGACTTCAGAGAAGTGTTCTTTGAAGCTAACCAACTATCTGGGGCCCCTTTACCTGCCAGTACCCTGTCCCATGGGATTTTTCTCAGCAATTGCTTGAAAAGGCCAAAGTTGGCCCGCCTGAAGTCCAGGATTGTGATTCTGCTAGGTATTCTGCTCTTGCCACATGAGATCCTGCAAGCAGGTGTGCCCTCATCTTTCACTTCTCCAGCCAGACCTTCCTTGTTGGTGAGTACAAGATCTAGCGATGCTTCTCTCCTAGTGGGCTTCTCTACCATTTGCATCAGGAAGTTGTCACCAATGCTTGTGAGGAACCCCCTGGACTGTGGATGGCCGGCTGAGTAGGACTTCCAGGATAATTAAAATCCCCCATGAGAACCAGGGTCTATAACTGTGAGGCTACTGTCGGCTGCCTGTAGAAGACCTCATTAACTTCCTCATCCTGATCTGAATGCCTGTAACAGACACCCATGACAGGGTTGCCCATTGCAGTCTTCCCCTTAATCTACACCCACAAGCTCTTAACTCTCTCTTCATCCACCCCTGGACAGAACTCAACACATTCCAGTTGGTCTTTCATGTAAAGACCTACTCCACCACCTTACCTTTGTGGCCTGTCTTTCCTGAAAAGGGCATAGCCATCCATGACAACATTCCAGTCACGTGAGCTGTCCTACCATGTCTTTGTTCTTGTGCTCACACACATCTCTGATAGCACAGGAAGCATCCCATCGTGCATGTGCTCCCTTGGTTTCAAAGACTGCAAATCATCGTGTCTCTCTGAAGAGGTACCTACGAGTCACAGCAGATGAGAGAAGAAGCGAGGCGAGTACTTGGAGTAATATATTTGCTGCAGAGGGTGTAGAAAAGGCTAAGAGGAATCCTTATTAATGTGAAGGTTAATGGGTTGCTCCTTTTATCTGTGACAAATAGGTGGCTTAACACTAAACTCCAGTATAAAGAGCACCTGGCAGCGTGTGCAGTTTGCATGAGTGGCTAATGCTAATTTGGCAAGTGAGTAGTGTTAGGGAGTTTAGCTTTCAAGCACTATGTGCAGTGAGACCTTTCTACCTGGCAGCAGAACAATGAGTACCTAACAGTTAATTTAAGCTCTTTCTCTGAGGCAGCAAGTATTTCTCAAAGACTGGACACAACCTCCAAGAGGGAAAAACTGGAAAAATCCCTCAAAGCCCTCAAATCATAGCACCTGCCAACCTTAAGACTCATGACAGATTGTAAGAGACGGCTTTAAAATCACAGGTGTAGCCCTTGTGTGAATGAAGCACAGCTGGACCGGAGAAAAGATGCTGCAGCTGCTCTTGGTGTTTTGTTTGCAGTTAAAGATGAAGGAGAGGTTTCCGTCCATCAGTGGATCTGTTTCTTGGTGTCTGTTGTGCCTTGTCTCTGCTGTTCCTTGTCTCTGCTGTTCCTGACAGAAAGAATCTCAAAATAGTATTTTGCCAGTTTTGTGGTAAAGAAGTGAGGCAAGCAGCAATGGAACAGAGGAGCTGGAGATGTGTTTGTGCTGATGGTCAAGTATGTGGTCGAGTGTTCTCTCGACTGACAGGGTTGCTTTCTCCCAGGTTTGCATGCTGTTGGCTGGGTTTGTTTCTTCTACTCTTCCTTCTCTCTTTGTTGGGATGCAGGTGCTTAGCCTCCAGGCAGATTGTGCTTATGCCTTGCTCAGCAATAAAGATGGAAAAGCATGATGGTTCAAGGCAGGGCTATTGAAAATTAACAACAATTAAAAAGTAGAGAAGTGTGGTCTGCTTACGTTTCAGTCCCTTTTACAACCTTGTTCATAATCCTTCTGTGTAAACAGTCTGTAGTGAATAGACATTGGTTCACGCTTTTTCTTTGGGTTTCTCCTGTATCTCTGTGTGTTCTTTTTGTGCTCCTTTTTTACTAAATGGGATTATCATCAGTATATATGATATAACAGTATCTGTCTGGTGGCTATCTAGAGAAGGTGTCTACTGTATTTAATTAACCTCTAGCTAAGGCATGAGTCTGTGAAATATGTCAAAAACATCTTATAGAATCACAGAATCATTGATGTTGGAAAAGACCTTCAAGATCATCAAGTCTAACCGTTGACCAAACCCCACCATGGCCACTAAACCACATTTTCAACCACATGTTTCTGGGGATGGTGACTCCTCCACCTCCCTGGGCAGTCGGTTCCATTTCCTGACCACTCTCTGAGGGAGGAAATTTTCCTGATGTCCTCCTTAGGAGGAGATGTGAATTGTTTTGTTTATACAATTCATTTGCTTATGCGACTGTACTCCGTTGTGAGTCCTGTGAGGGAAGTCAAGAAGAATCACTTCCTGTGGAAATCTTTATTTCTTCACGCTGATTCATCATGCGGACAAACTTATTTGATTTATTTGCACAGCATGTATTTACGTCGATACACTGCACCTCCAGATCTGAAATATCCCATCACATGTTTTTCTTATGCAGCAGAGTAACTTACAGAAAATCAGGTTCTACCACAAAGGAGGTGTAATAAATCCAGGAGGGTTTCATAAATAGCTGTTCATTTTCTGACTAGAAAGAAATTGGTTTATTTATTGTTTTATTATATCAAGCCAGAAGCAATTTTCTGGTTTTTTTTTTGCTTGTGGCTGTGTCTATATGTTGAGTGTGCTAACGTACTCTGGCTGATTGTAAGCTCCCCACCCGTTCCTGAGAGGCAAAAACTTTGAGGTGGGCCAGGCTGTGCCTAAGTCAAAAGTATTCATAAATAAATAAGACAGAAAGAATCTTTCTTCTCTGCAAGGTCATTTGCTTGATCCTTTTCCTGGGATGATACAAATTCATCAGTGCCCTGTGATCCTGCCCGTCGGTGTCCTGAAGCTCACAGTCACTTAGATGGCAAAAAATAAGTGAAGAGCGATGTTAAATGCTATCAAATTGGAAGAGTTTTCTTTTGCATCAGTCCTATGAAGGCAGAAATTACAGCAGAGTGAGGTGCTTCCATCATGATGTTTGATGCGAAGCGCAGCCTTGCTATCAACTCGGCAGCTCCTCTCTGCTTTTGTTTGTGTAAAAAGATGGGAGCTTTTCAGAAGAAACGCTAGCCTGAAGTGTTAAGACTTGCAAGGCTCTGGCTGAGTCCTGCTGAAAGGTGAGAGTAAACAAGTATAAAAATGGAAAGTGTTCCTCACCAGGCAGGGGAAGGAGTTTTTAGCTGAAAGTGGAAAGAAAAAAAGGCTCTCTTCTGATGATGGGTAAATATTTAAATCTGAGTTTGAGCCAGACCTGTCTGTAGCTGATGGTTTTGGTACAGCCAGCATTTAAAACTGTGGTGTAAGTGAGCACTTTTCACAGGGAAATTACTGGAGTACTAAACTGTACAATCTAAATGACTGATGGATTAACTTCTCTGTTAAAAGAATACCTTTTATAAAGTCTTAAAGGTTTTGTCATTACTAAAAGTAAAGTATTTAAACTGCTTCTAGTAACTTAATTCTATGTTAAGTAAAACTAGTAATTTCTTATGTATAGCTCTCTTTTTTTCCCCCCCTAAAAATCCTAAAACACTGAACATCCTTCCTGCAACTGGAAGGACCTGAGAGGAAAACCATAATTGTTCTTATCTTTCTCACCCTTCTTTTTTTTTCAAATTTCCATTCCATCTTTGCTTTTCCTTTGTAGTGTCCAAATCACAAATCCACTCTGTTCATTCCCTAATGTAACTTGTAGTCTCTATCTGCAGAAGAGGCGAAACGCACCTTGCAAATCTATTGTCAGACAAAGTGAGGTGGGAAGGCAGATCTTCAGAATGTGTTCAGGTCCTTGACATGCTTTGATTGACATGGATATGCATGGCTGGTGTGGTGGCAGGCTTAGCAAGCCATAAAGTGGTTTTATTTAACCAGGGAATTGTCCGTGTCTGAGTGTTAGTGGTGTGTGTCTATGAATAAACATTGAAGTTTGTATGTTAATGGTGCCTTCACAGATCAATCTCTTGCCAAGATTGCTTTGCATGGTGCCTGTGGGCTGAACAAGGAACTGTTGCTGGGGAGGATGAGGAGAGGTGATGGTTCTCTGATGTAAGAAGAGTTGATAGCAATTCACATTAGCACTCAATCTGGCCAATCTCGGTGTTTGTACGAACAAACTACAACGTTCTTTGAAGGTCAGAGTTGTTCTCATATTACCTCTGCTAAAGAGGAGGTAGCTTCTACTCCCTCTATTACACTGTGGCTTCTTTTCTTCAGTCTGAGATGTCTGTGTGGGATATTTTAGCTTGGGAAAAAAGGAGACTGAGGGATGACCTCAATGTTTATAAATATGGAAAGAGTGAGTGTCTGAAGGATGGAGCCAGGCTTTTCTCAGTGGTAGGCAATGGCAGGACAAGGGGCAACAGGTATGAGCTGGAACAGAGGAGGTTTCACATAAATATGAGAAGGAACTTCTTTCCAGTGCAGGTGATAGAGCACTGGAAGGGGCTACCTGAGGAAGTTGTGGAGTCTCTTTCTCTGGACATGTTCCTGTGCAACTTGATCTAGATGATCCTGCTGTGGTGGGGGGATTGGACTGGATGATCTTTCAATGTCCCTTCAAATCCCTGAGGTTCTGTGACTTCACCAGGCTCCAACCTCTCTCCACTAGGCTACAGAAAATTCTTGAAGTACTGACTGGACACAGCTCATATCTGTGTTGGGAAACAGAGGATTTCTCCCAGTAGTGGATCCAGCAGCATTATCCCAGCTAATCCCAAAAAATCCCTGTTCTCTTGTACGTGCTGCGTGATGGCATTACAGCCTCATCCTGTATCATTACGGTGGTTAGGGTACCTGCTATTGAGGGGTGGTGTTCAGAGCCTGCAGTAACCCATGAGAGGGAAGTGGCACAAATACAGCAATGAAACAGAAGGAAAAAAACCCAAACTATTAGCTAGCACAGCATTAAAAATACAGCAGCCAAGTCCTTAATGTACCTAAGAATTTGAGATAGCTGCTGCACCTCGGCTATTAAATACTGCTCCTTTACTGGAAGGTGATAACTGGGTGAGAACTCTCAGATAAGTTAATGTAGGGCCAGCGGGTTTTTTTCCCTTTTATAAGATATGCTGGGAGTGCTCACTGTGGGTTATTAGGGGAAATCTTTCAGACACACACTTACTGTGTTGCTGAGGGCCAGTTTAACTGAAGTGCTATTTTATTTCAACAAATGAATAGTTTCTCGGCTTAATCTTTTCTCTACTTCCCTATGCGCCTATGTGCAACAGGCTTAACCAGTTAACACCTCACAAAACAGGAGGTATTAACTATTATGAGTATTTTGATTCCTCCAAGTATAGTGATATGAAATTCCTTGGTACCATTTATTCTTTGTTTGAGTGAAAATACACAGGATAAATCTGTGACAGAGCTGTCATTATAGATCTTCTCAGAATATTTTCCCCCAGCATCTGGATAAATCTCTTTTTCTCCAAGCATCACATGATTCAAACCTTCCTGACTTCTCTGTGTGATTATTGCCGTTACAGTGGGCATTTTCCTCTTCTGTATCTAATTTTGCACTCTCATTGGCATCCACAGCTGGTGAATGTGTTCTTTGGAACCCTCTTGTGCATCTTGCCAAGCTTGTTTTCTGAGTTGGCTGTCATCTCTCCACCTTTTGCACCTTTTACCATGCTCTCACCTTTTCTTAGTGTCTTCAGCTCTTTCCATAGCTTTTTTAGATTTGTTTTCTGGCTACCTTTTACCGTGCTGCTGCCTCCCAGACCCTCCTGTGCTCTGCTAGCATATCACTTTAGTATCTCAACGCTAAGCGTCGTTCGAAAAGTGCAGTGCTGTCTGAAGTTATAGCCTTCACTGGGCAATCTATCTGGCTGAGCGATAACGATTGCTTGGCAAAAACTATGACCTTTATAGTGATAAACATGTTGTCCTATTCATCACAATAAATATAAAGCGTTGTCCTGACTTCCTGATACGATAGTGCATGCACTATGAAGAGCAACGTTACTCTCTACATTTCTATGTATGCAGGGCTTTTTATTTAACAATTAAATGGGAATAAACAGAAACATGAAGGTTGAATGAGACCAATCAATGTAATTGAAGAGACGTAACTAGAATGCTGGACACAGGAAATTTATTACTACTAAAATACTTCTAGAAAATATTTTTCTGCGCTAAGGAGCTAATTTGTATATTTCTGACTTGGTTAATACACTGTGATGGACCTGTAAAGATGCAAAGTATTAATTGTCATACAACTAAGATTAATATTTTAATGTGTTCAGAGCAGTTAAATGTTGTTCCGGTCTCTATATTCATGTGTTTTATGAAGGAAAAATATTCTTTTAAATTAGGAAAGATGAATTGTCTTAACTATAAGAAGGTTGAATGAGTAGGGCAGTGCACAGGGGATTAGAACATCAAGAGTTCACTTTTGGCACCTTTTTAGTAACCATTTAATTTCATTCTTTTCTGTGGTGTCGGTGGGTTCTACAGTACCAGTACCATTGTGTACCTTGAAATAAACCCAGAGATCATACTTGAAGTCTGCAGTACATGTATGTTTATGTGTGTCTTTCCTAGGACCTACGCACTACACACAGGGGCTTCATTGTGAAAACGACACGAGTCATGAGTATGATGAAGGAATTATGGGCTGAAATAGTATTGATATTGCAGCGAAAGTGAGACTAGATCATAACCACAGAATTACAGAGGCTCAAAAAGCCCTCTGAGCTCATCCAGCCCAGCCCAGGACTTAACATCACCACATTAGCCAAACCAGGCCACTAAGGGCCACAGCCAGACTGTCCTTCAGCACCTCCAGGGACCCCACCATTGCCCTGGAAAGTCCATTCCAGGCTCTGATCACCCTCTCCCTGAGGAAGGACTTCCTAAAATCCAACCTAACCCTCCTCTGGCATCTTCAGGTCTTGCCCTCTCATCTTGTTGATGGCTTCCCGGGAGAAGAGCTCGACCCGCACCTAACAACAGCCCCCTTTCAGGGAGCTGGAGAGAAACTCCCCCGAGTTTACCCTTCTCCAGGCTAAACACAGCCCCCAGCTCCTTCAGCCTCTCATCAGGCTTTCGTGTTAACTTCTCATTTGTAAAAGCTCACCCACTGAGCTGATTTTATCTTCCTCTGTGCTCAAAGAAGCATCTCTTTGTTATTCCTTGTTTTTGAAATTAGGTATTAAAGATTTCTAGTGCATTAAGAAACCTATTGGAGTCTAAAAGCAGGGATTTTCTTTTTCCTTTGTTTGTTCACCCCAGCCTACTTGAAGTGCAGAGTTATCACCTTCAACGTGGAATGATTTCAACTGGTTCTCCTCTTGTACTTTTTCAACCCCACAAAATTTGCCAAGTGGAATCTCTCTGCTACTGTGAAAGAGCTCAGTTGTGGTTTTGATTCTTTATTCATTAGTTTTGTTTTCCTGCCTCAACCCCCATGTTTGCCAAAAGTAATTACCAGGGGAAAACAGAGGGGATTTTTTTTAATGAATTTTATTTTCCTTAGTAGTAGTGGAATACATTAGGATTTGGAGGGTTGGCTGCTTGATGGGTTGTTTTGCTTGGAGAGGGCAGGGACTGGCAATTTTATTTTAAACAAAGCAAAAATAACATTTTAAACAGTTGCCATACAAGATAGTTTTGCTATTAATAAATTTGTAAACACCAGACCACAGAAATGCCCATTTATCTTTCTGTTTAAACAAATCAGGTATTCCAGGCTTTGTTTTCACTGCTTAAGAGTGTGGAAGTGTTTAATGTTCACTTAGAATTTGCTTCAGGCAGTTTCTGTGAGTTTGTCTGCTCATGTAAAGAACAACAACATTTCAAAGCAGTAGTGTTGTTGCAGTGTTTGATACAGAGAGATTTTGGGTGTATTTATCTATATATTTGCGGTTTTCCCTGGAGCTTCTGTCATATAAGTGATGCTTTGGTGGCTAAATCTAGGTGGAAGAATAATAAAACCTGAAAAAAATAGAGTTTATATTTTTGTTCAGAAGCAGTCATATTTTGTTCCTTAAAGGTTTAATTAGCTCTGATTTTCTTTTGAAAATAAACCCAAGTTGTTCCGTGGTAATATTCCCCTTGACAGCCGCTTGATGGCATTTGTTACGTCTGTTGTGTAGAGTTATTAAGGATTAGTTTATAACTGAATTGTTCTGAAGTGGTTTTCTCTTCCTCATATCATGAAATTTCACCAGTAAAGGAGCACTCGGGTTAATGAAGGCTCTTTCGGTTGGCTGCTTGTCTTTTCTGAGCCCAGATGGGTTCCAAATTATGAAAATGTTGTACTAAGAGGGTTTATATGGAGATGTGGCCTGTCTGATGAAGGTTGAGCAGCGTACAGCTGCAGGCATAAACACTCAATTACCTGAGTAGCATTTGTCCACCATTATTTTCAATTTGAGCTAGAAACCCTGTCCCTGATAACTCATGACCTGTCACCCAGTCTCTTTAGTTAGACTAAGCTGAGTAGAGAAAGCAAATCTCTGCTGAAATGTTAAAGAAAATACATAAAGTATTCTTACTGACTACGACGTGATCTATGCAAGTTCTGTCACTCTGCTGGGACTTCATCTCTGTGAACCATTTGGCCAAATTCATTGGGCTGATGGAGGTTTGGTGAAGCCTAGAGAGTGCCATTAAAATCCACGTGCATTGAAATGAAAATTACTATCTCTTCTCACACAGAAAGTGAATGCAAGTTGGTAATAAAAGTGCCTCCTATTAAAGAAGACTGCTTGTGTCAAAAACACATGCTTGATTCCGACTGCCTTTGAACTCATAAGGTTTTATCAAACCTGAGTGTACTGAAAGATAAGGGGAAAAATGCATCTTAAAATGAAGTCTAACACTGAGACAGCCTATAAAAAATACTGACTGGCTGCCCAACAGTTTTGTGTTCCAGAACCAAATGAAAACTTGAGTTTAGAACATTTATAAAAAGGGAAATGATTCAAGGCTGTAGGACTTATGTGATTGCACATTATTAACATCTACCACCTGTATTATAGTTTGTCATGGGTATGGCAACTCAGAAGCAAAGGGAAGCAGAGAGCCAGCTAGGAGTAAATAATGAGTAACTCCTCTGTTTCATTTGTTTTGTCTCATACCATTTACTCACAAGTACAAGACAACTTCTGTACCATGTAAATATGTGAAGCCCGTGATTCAGCTTTGTCGGTTCAATTTGGGGTCTAGTTGGAGGCTTGTATCTAGTGGAGTGCCCCAGGGATCAGGGATTCATTGATGACTTGGATGAGGGATTAGCTGGATGGTATTGCCGACACCCCTGCAGACTGTACTGCCATTCAGTGAGATCTGGACAGGCTGGAGAGCTGGGCTGAGAAAAATTTACTGAGCTATAACAAGAGTAAGTGCAGAGTCTACATCTGGGCAAGAACAACCCTAGGTAGCAGTATAGGCTGGGGACTGACCCATTGGAGTGTAGTGTAGGGGAAAGGGACTTGGGGGTCTTGGTGGACAGCAGGATGACTATGAGGCAGCAATGTGCTCTTGTGGCCAAGAGGGCCAACAGCATCCTGGGGTGGACCAGAAGGGAGATGGTTAGCAGATCAAGAAAGGGTCTTCTCCCCCTCTACTCTGCCTTTTTGAGACCACACCTGGAGTACTGTGTCCAGTTCTGGGCCCCTCAGTTCAAGAGGGATGTGGAGCTTCTGGAGAGAGTTCAGCGTAGGGCAACGAAGATGATAAAGGAGGTAGAACACCTCCCATACGAGGAGAGGCTGAGGGTGCTGGGTCTCTTGAGCTTGGAGAGTAGGAGACTGAGGGGTGATCTCATTAATGTCTACAAATATTTGAAGGNTCAAGATAGACCACATCCACTGCTCTGCCCTCATCCATCCACCTGGTTATGCCCTCAGAAAAGGCTATCAGGTTGGTCCAGCATGACTTTCCCTTTGTAAAGCCATGCTGACTGTCCCTAATGACCCTCCTGTCACTGATGTGCCTGGAGACAGCCTCTAGCACAAATTGTCTCATCATCTTTCCTGGGATGGAGGTGAGGCTGACCGGTCTATAGTTACCTGGGTCTTCCTTCTTTCCCTTTTTAAAGATTGGGGTCACATTTGCTATTTTCCAGTCCCTAGGCACCTCTCCCGTTCCCCAGGACCTAGCAAAGATGATGGAGAGCGGCCTAGCAATGACTTCCGCCATCTCCCTTAGCACACACGGGTGCATCTCGTCTGGGCCCATGGATCTGTGTATGTCCAGTTTACTCAACTGATCCCTAACCCAGTCCTCATCAACCAAGGCAGGCTCCTCTCTTGTCTCAACTTCCTCAGGAGTCTCTTGATATCAAGACAGCCCCCAGAAGTATAGACAGAGGCAAAGAAAGTGTTGCCTATCTCTGCTTTCTTTGCATCCTCTGTCTCCAGGGCACCCACCCCATTCAGCAGGGGCCCTACATTGCCTCTAGTTTTAGTTTTATCTGCAATGTATTTGAAGAAGCCCTTGATCTCTCTTGCAAGGTTCCACAAAGACCTTGGCTTTCCTAGTTGCATCCCTACATTCTCTCACCAGAGCCTTATAATGTTGTCCTCTGTGGGGATAAGGTGCTTACTTCTGTGTCTGTCCACACAATATACATTCCAAATAAAAAAACCCTTTGAATGCCAAAACCTTCATACGAAATTGAGATAAGAGCTCATGGAAGGCTGAGTATAGCAGGAGAAATCAAGATTTCACAGAATCATCTAGACCAATCCCCCTGCTACAGCAGGATCACTTAGACCAAGATGCATAGGAACACATCCAGGCGGGCTTAGCTGTCTCCAGTGAAGGAGACTCCACTACCTCCCTGGGCAGCCTGTTCCAGTGCTCTGTCATCTTCTCATCTTCATGCGAAGAAGTTCCTTCTCATATTTTATGGAACCTCCTGTGTTCCAGCTGAGATTGATGTTCTGTTCTCACTTGGATAATACTAATGCTTTTGCATGGGTTAAACAAATAATGCACCTTTGGAGGGACAGGGATCTGTTGGAATAAAGAGTCCAGAGGAAGCCACGATCCGGGGATTGGATCCAGGGATTTTGCTGCAAGGACACGCTAAGGGAGCTAGGATTGTTCAGCCCAGAGAAGAGAAGGCTTCGAGGTGACTTTATAGCGGCCTTCCAACATTTGAAGGGAAACTACAGGAAGGCTGGAGAGGGACCTTTTACAAGAGTGTCCAGTGATAGGTCAGGGGGAAATGGCTTTAAACTGAATAGTATATTTAGATTGGAACTTAAGAAGAAATTCTTCAGTACAGGAGTGATGATGCTCTGGAATAGGTTACCCATAGAGGTTGTGGCTGCCCCCTCATTGGATATGATCAAGGCCAGGTTGGATGACGCTTTCAGCCACCTCGTCTAATCAAGAGGCATCCCTGCTCATGGCAGGGAGGTTGGATTCAATGATCTTTGAGGTCCCTTCCAACCAAAGCCATTCTATGAAAACAGGAATAGATATTTGTGTAAATCCTGAATTCTTCAAGTAAACACAATGAGGGATAATAACAGCTGTAGTTCATTTGCAGTTGGAACCCACTAATTTTTGTAGGATACTATGGTCTGTGTTGAAAGTCAACGCTTTGCATCTTCTCTATTGTGGAAACCGGGAAATGTCTGTTAATCCCAGAGTCGTGTTTGTGTTAAATGCTGCTGGTTTTGGAAATGTTTTTGTTCCAACCATACTCAGCTTGTGGGGAACTTGGTTTTTATCCCAGATGGCTGAAGAATATTTAGCTGATTGCACAAGTAAGGAAATGTATTATAAGGAGCTCTGTGAAGCAGACTTTAAAACATTCATTTTTTTAAAAGCATAAACCTTTGCTTTAAGGGGTGTAAAGTCCCATCGTGATGTCATTTATTCACAGTGGAATATATAGCCCCATTCACCGGTGGGAGCTGAAATGTAGCCATGACATGCAGTGGAAACTGATTGCAGATGGGCAGAACAGGAGGAGTGAGGTCTCTGTGATGATGAGGCCCCACAAATGGCTGCTTTGACATACTAAGCTGTGTGACAAATGTGACAATTAATAAGCATACAGTTCACGTTCCAAAAGGTTTGGAAATCATCTGTAATACACTTCATTTTTCTCTGGGAAACCACTTCTTATCAGTGTTTTGTTTGTTTATGATGACGGTAATTGATGTTTGTACGTAGCATGGGGTAAAACGAAGAGTCATATTTTTGAATCCTCTGAAGTGGAATGGATTTCCCCAGAAATACTACTGACTCAGTATAGAGAGAAGCTTGTGTTTCTGGCTGGGCTGCTAAATCCTCAGAATATGTGTATGTCGTGGATAAAAATAGTAAGCATGGATATAGTTTTTTATCGCGCAAGCCCTTTCAGCATCTCCCAGAGATAAGAAACATTTGTCACATTTTGAAGGAGTTCTCATTGACAAAGGCTTCAATCAAGCAGAAAGCTGTTTTCAGATTTCCATAAAAGAAAGCAGACACCATTTACATGATAAATTACTCCTAGACAACAATCTTAGCTGACTACCCAAGTGCTACCCAGTGATTCTGTTATCACTGATTTGCCCTTCAGTTTTCAGCAGAATGAAAATGAAAGACTTGCAGCTAATTGTGCCAGGAAAACAGAGCTAATTTGCTCATACTGCCAGAAAAAGGAGGGGATTGTAAGTAACTACAGTTAAGCGTAAATCCTATCACATGCAATAACAAAGCGCTATCAATGGCCATGCTGTCCTACAAAGAGACTGAGGATGCTACTCTGTAGTAAAATAACTTACTGGAAAGTCAAACCCTGCTTTTAAAACCACAAAGACTTCTCTTTCTAGATGTTGCTGAAAATTGTCTTCCAATGAAAGCTAAGCACCCCTCTTATTTCTACTCAGTATCGATCAAGAAGAGGATGTAAAATTTAGATGTATAAATATGCTTTGGATTCATGTTATGTGACAAAGATATCAGAAACTAGGTGACTTTACATTTTTTTTATAGGTTCAAATGAAAAAGCAAGAGGCTAATTGCTACTTTAACTGGTACCATGCTGAATGACCAGTCTGCTTCAGGTACTCTGTTTTGCCTTTTCCCAGCTAGACTGGCAGCTGAGACCATCACAGCTGTTGAGTTTGTCAAAGGAGAAAACTTGACTGCGACTGAAAATTCAAACATTCTCTTCCTGAAGTTGCCTTTTTTAGCTATTTTGATCACAATGAAGTGTTCTCCCTGTAATCAAATATTATCCATAATGATAGCCGCACCTTCTGTTTCGCCATGATTAGCTCTTTGTGCGGGTATCCTGCGGGCTTTTTTGTTCTGGAGCTCATTTGCTGGGGTGGTTTTTGTTTTAAAGTAAGTAATTTCTCGCATTACTATCATCTTCTCCTGGTTTTTGCAGTTTCTGTTACTGTAACCGGTTTTTATTAAGAGAGAAAACCCCACCAGAACAGCGACTGAAGAGGAGGCAGTACTGCTGTTAACTCTGAGGTGATCAATGTAATCTTGGTCTTTGCAGTCTTGGATTTAAATTAGACCTAGATTCATGTGCTAAGCAAGAGATTCTGAAACAGAATTATGTGTATATGTATGTGTCTCAAAATAAATAAGGTAGAAAACAGATGAGATGGAACTGTGAGGGAGAAGAATAGTAATGAAGAAATGTGATTTTACAGCTTTGTGACATAAACTATCAATCTATTAACATCCCAGCTTTTCTTACTGTGTAGGTAGTTCACCTTCACTATCATGATGAAAACTGACCTTGAGAAGAAATGCTTTGAGAAGTAGCAGCACCAGTTTTGAGTAGCTCAATACAAGAAGGACATTGAGGTGCTGGAATGGGACCATAGAAGGGCAACAAGGTTGGTGGAGGGTCTGGAGAACAAACCTTGTGAGGAGCAGCTTTGGGGAGCTGTGACTGGTTAGACTGAAGAAAAGGTGGTTGAGGGGAGACAGTATTGCTGTCTACAACTACCTGAATGGAGATGATAGAGGAGTGGATGTTGTCTTCTTCTCATAAGTAACAAGTGACAGGACAGGCCAAGTTGTGCCAGTGGTAGTTTACGCTGGACATTAGGGAAAAAATTCTTAATTGAAAATGTCATCAGGCTGTGGAACAGACTGCCCAGGGCCACCCCTGGATGTGTTTCAAAGCCATGTAGATATGGCTCTGAAACCCTGGGGACAGGGTTTGGTAATGGGCTTGGTATAGTTGAGATCAGTGGCTGGAATTGATCTTACTTTGAAAATGATCTTCATTCTGTGGAATTGATCTTTTCAATATATTGCTTATTATTTTGCATATATTTTTCTTTCACATTAACAAAACATCAAAACAAATGATCCCATATTTGGACTTGCAAATAAAATTAACACCAGTCCAAATAGACTTAGAGCCAATTGTGGTGATGTTAAATCCAAGGCTGGACTTGATGATCTTAGAGGTCTTTTCCAGCCTCAATAATTCTGTGATTCTGAGACACAGAATAAAAAGTTTTCATTTCAGAACTACTCATTTCTTTAGTGTTATCTGTTCTGCAGAGATACATGTCTTGACCTTTCTTGAGTTCTCTCTGGTAGAAGCAAAACCGCCTCTATTTGCTGAAACATTTCTATCCCTGTGTGAATTGGAAGGGTCTGTTCCCAGTACTGTGACTGGTCAATTTTATCTTGTTCGGTGCATTTTTTGAGAGAGAAGTCAAGATTACACTTAATTCTGTCTTTCTCTTAGCCATATGAAAACACTGTAGGAACAAAACCTTCTAAAGGGCAGGAGATAGCCTGACTGTATGAAGGACGGGATTTTAATTCAGTTGTGTACTTGATGGGGTCTAAGGGATACATAGTAGGAGGTGCATGTTCCTGGATTGTTTTCCACAAAGAACTAAAAGCAGTCAAGGGATCTAAAAAATTCTATACAGACATTCCCAAATTTCAGATTCTATTAGTCTAATTTACTTAAGGGTCGGGGTTTTTGTCTCGTTTCATTTCTGTATCACCATGTTTCTTTCTTAATTAAAAGGTCATCCTCTTTTTTTCCCAATGGTCTGTTGCTACTTCTGCTGTTCTCCTAACATTCCAGTTGCTGTAGATTGAGTTTGACAAAAACCTAAACAGTACAAGGATTAGAAAACTGCCAATCATTTGTATTAGTTCTGCCATATATTTAACAAAATGGTGTGTGAAAATTTCTGGCATGTTTTGTGCCCTGTATAGGCTCTGTTAGGGATTATGATAGTGATCCCTGGAATTGAAAGTAAGAATGCACTGAAATACATAAATAAAAAGAAGTGGTTTAGGGAAAATAGCATGATTTTTAAAAATGAAGACAAAACCAAGTCTTCAAAATGTCTTCAAAATGAAGACAAAACCAAGAGACAAACTTCTCTAAGGAAAAAGAATTCTCCAGTTGCATGGATTTATCACTTTAATCCTAAATTATTTTTAGGACAATGATTCTCAGACTGTTCTCTGCAGAGCACTTTATGTAGTCTGAGAAGTTACTTTTGCCAAAATTGTGCAGCAATAATGAAAAATTGAAATAAAAGGTCAACCCACTATCCCAAGAAATATTACTTGGGTCTGGCTTCAAGGAGAATTACCACTGCTCCCTTATATTTCTCAATCTTGTGGGGTTCTCGGACTAGAAATGAAGTTAGTTTCTCCTTCTTTAATGTTTCTGTGCTCCAAGGACAGCTTCTGTGTTCAGTGTGATGTTGGGACTAAAAATAGAAATGAGAGACAAAAGAGAGCAAGCTAAATAGCAAACTCATCTGGAGTACTATAACTTATAAAACCAAACAATACTTCAAGATACTGTATGAGAATAATTGCTAATAAATGAAAAGAAATTGTTCTCTTAGAGGAGCATATGAAACAGAATGTGTATGTGATTTAAATTTACCTTTCCTAACAGCAATGAGCAAAATGAGGTTCAGTCCTCATGTTCTAGTTACTGTTCTCCTTAAGATTGTGAAAACATTAGTTTTCATGTACCTGCAGGTTGTTGCTTTGCAAAAAATCTGCAGCCAGGACACCGATATAAATTACTGAATAGCATGTATGAAGGAGAGAGGGATCATTGAATTATTGAGCCTGGAAAAGCCTCTGAAATCACCAAGTCCAGCCTAGAAATTTATTACTATTAAAATACTTCTAGAAAATATTTTTCTGCACTAAGAAGCTAATTTGTGTATTTATGACTTGGTTAGACACTGTGAAACTGTAAAGATGCAAAGTATTAATTGCCATTCAACTAAGATTAATATTTTAATTTAATGTGTTCAGAGCAGTTAAATGCTGTTCTGTTCTCTGTACTCATGTGTTTTATGGAGGAAAAAATATTCTTTTAAATAAAGATGAATTGTCTTAAATTTAAGAAGGTTTAATGAGCAAGGAAGTGCACAGGGGCTTCGAATATCAAGAGTACACTTTTGGCAACTTCTTATTACTTTATAACATTATATATATATAAACTTGTAACCACCATTTTCTTTCATTCTTTTCTGTGGTGTCAGTGGATTCTGCAGTACCACATACGCTGTCTCCTAAGTTTCTCTTCCATGGGGGGTAGTCAGGGAAGGCAGAGTTTCTCTCCTGTGGAAAATGCTTCTGTTATCTCCGGCATACCACTGTGTAGATAACAGCAGGACTGGTTGTAACTGGCCTGGTGGATGCTCATCTGCTCCAGAATCTGTGAAGGATGCTCTGACCACAAAGTTGGTTAATCACCCCCCCTCCCCCCCCGGTCTGTTGCACAATCCTTTTCTGTCCCATAATGACACGAATCATTGATAAAACATCTATCACATTCCCCCATTTTCTGTTTTGATCATATTGATTTGTGTCTCTCTTTCAATCTTCGCCAATACATATCCTACTCCATTCAGTTGATTTCCCTGGGGCTTTCTTGATACTTCTGCTACCATCAATTGTTGTGGTTTGTCTGCTTCTTCCGGGTTATCAGGTGCCACCGTTATTTGCATCCTTGAAATGGTAGTTGTTTCATAAAACAAGGTACCAAAGAGGATATTATCAACATTACTATTAACACCCCTCCACCAATCAAAGCCAGTTTATTAATCCAGTCTCCTATTCCCAGGTTGTCCCATAATCCTCCCGTATTCAAACCATCCAAGTTTGCACTGGGACATGTGCAATCTTTTTAATTTCTCTAATTCATTCACAGCATTTCCCTTTTCGTTGATTTGCAGACAACAATTAGGTTAAATTTACCACCCCCCACCCCCCCCCATGAGCTAACAAATAATCCAAAGCAAGCAGACTCTGATACAGTGCAGTTCTCATTTGGGTGTTCTGTTTTGCCATCAAGTTTAACACATCCCCCGTTTTGTTGACCACTATTTCCACTACTGCTTGTAATCTTATTATTCTGTTTAACATATATATATATATAGGAGTTCTATACCCCAGGACCCATCTTCTGCCCAAGCTGCGGGGTCATAATAAGCAATGATCCTTTCAGGTGGCCATTCATTATCCTTCTAAATTCCTATTTGGAGTTCCTGCTTGTGTTGTGTCTTTTTAAGTTCAATAGCCTCTACGTACAGGGGAGCTCCTAATTTTTCTACTCTGTTTATGGGTAAAAGGATGAAACTGGGCCTTATTGTTCCTAATACACAGGATCCAGTCCAATTCTTTGGTAAGGCTGCATATGCAATTGTACCACATATCCAATATCGACCATCAGGCGCTGGCCAGCCTTTAGGGATACGACTTTCCTTTGTATAATTCTTAAATTGCTGCTTCATTTCAGCAGGATCTCCCCATTTGGTCCACCTCCCTTTTGTTTTATTCCACATGTGTCCCCCTTCACACTCTAGATTTCCTACTTGATATCCCTGTACCCCTAGGTTCTGCCAACAGCTCCTGCCAATTATGCTGGTCTGTAGTATCCATTGTTGCTTCTGTTTACTCTTAGAGGTTTTATTCCATGCTCCTTGATCTGTTATATTGCTTTCCATAGACTCCCAGGGCCACCTCTCTCCCTGATTTTTTTCCCCCACATACGTAACTGTTGGTTACACCCAAGGTCTTTGCAATATTTTCAGCTAAATTAATAAACAGATTCTTTGCAACTGTGGGGATTTCATGTTTCACTCCAGTCTCTATTTCATGATAAAATGAGTTAAACAGCAACCAGTGTTGTATTGATTCCCTAGCTCTTTCTCTGATCGATACGCTCAAGATAATCCCTGGATCATACCCACTACCACATATTTTTAGGCCCACTTTTACTTCCTTCCATTTCCATTTTTCAGGGTTCCATATGGTCAAATTAACAGGGTCACAGGAATGGGCTGCACAATTAGAAAATGTTTCTCCCTTTGAGATTTCTAATTCTAACTGGGTTCCTACACACAACCTGGGCCAACTCCCGTGAGGATTGGTACTCCAACAAGCACAGCTCCATCCAGAGGCTGAACAATAATGATGCCTGGGATCAAAAGGTTTCCAGTTCCTGGGACAATTTGAGGGTAGGTTTAGGTCACTTGGTCTGGGATAGATGTATTTCACTTGGGTACTGTAATATCTCTGCCACTCAAGGGTGCTGCAATTAGAAAAAAGATCCTCATCTATAGCATCACAAACATCAAAAGTCACCCAGGCTGGTTGACTCAGTTTAGTTATTACTCACTTCTCCCAATTAACCTTCCTCCTTCCGAGTTTGTTTTAATTTCCACCCAATATTGATAGGGAAGTTCTTTTGGATCATAACACACAGTCCTATTTCCCTCTTTACACACATGACATGTTGTAAAATTCCTTATGCAAGTTCCCAGGTTTTCCCCTTTACAATCACACAGGGTAAGACATACCGACGTCCTTGTTTCTAGATGACCCCTTTGCGTTTTTACAACACATTCGGCACAGCTTTCAGCCCTGGTCCTCTCGTGTGTGGGTATCAGGAGACACATCAGGCAGAGGAGCCTGGTCAAGGCTTTCATGTTCAGCGGTCTCTGCCCAAAGGGTTTGCAACCCTCAGCTGACCTTTCCAAGCTGCAACACTATCCTACCCTGGTCTTGCCTCCTCTGACTCACTTCTTTGGGGCGTTGTTAGATCTTATAGGGATTCTGGGATAATTCAGAGGGCTTTTAAATACGTCTGTTATGTTCCAAAAAGAAATACCAATCCATACAGACCTAAGACATACTTCTCATTTACTGCTTATTCCCCAAATTTCTTTGGCCTTCCACTGGAGTTGCCATATGAATGCTCACAGTTACTTATCTACAGGTCAAGTGGTTTTCCAGTTTTCTTCAACTTCATTTTCAGCTCCCCAGGTGTCGATGTTACAGCCCAATCAGTTATTGGTCCTTTCACTCGGGAAGCGTGTGTCCATTCTTTTTCCTCTCTCCGAACTGCTGTTTCTGTAGTAAGTAACACAAGAAAAGGGCCTTCCCACATGAGTGATAGTGTTTCCTCTTTCCAAGTCTTAAGCAAAACTTGATCTCCAGGCTGGAATTTGTGTATTGAAAACCCCAATGGGGGGATTTGATCTAGCATCCCCATTTCTCTGTTTCTTTTGTCTCTTAACCACTTCTACCACATATTTCTGTATATTGTCATCTTCTATAACCCTATCCTCCATGGTCATTCCTGCTGAATATGGCATTCCATATAGCATTTTGTGTGATGAATGTCCTGTATTGGCATTAGGTTTCGTTCTGAGGTTCAATAGTGCTAATGGTAAACATTTTGTCCATGGCAACTGAGTCTCTATTATAAGTTTAGCCAATTGTTGCTTAATATTCTGGTTCATTCGTTCCACTTTTCCAGAACTTTGGGGGTGCCATGGAGTATGGTACTCCCAAGAGATGCCTAAGACCTCTGGTAATCCTTTAATTACCTTTGAGGTAAAGTGAGTTCCCTATGACTCCATATCTAGGGATTATATTTTCCAGTTTTGGCCACTGTTTGTGCTGTTGCCCTTGACACGGGATGCGCTTCTACCCATCGGGTCAGATGGTCCACTATTACTAAAAGATATTTCATCCTACCTACCCTAGGTAGTTCAGTAAAGTCTATTTGAATTCTTTGAAAAGGTCTATATGCTGTTCCTCTTCCTCCAAAGGCTGTTTGTCTAAAAACTCCCCTATTCACCTTTTGCTTTGCTATGTCAAATATTCCTATACATCCATATTGTTTCAAAAATTGATCCCCCAGGGCTTTTGTTCCCCAATGAGTTTGATCATGTAGTCTTTGAATGATTCGCCTGCTATATGTCTTTGGCAATGTTTCCCTGCCATCTGGCAATTGCCTCTTCCCTTCTTTAAATTCTGCCCCAATTTTCTTAATCTTCTCCTCCTTGTCTTTAGAATGTGTTTTCCTCTCCTCTTCCACCTCCTCTTTTTCCTGTATAAACTCGAGGTTGGCACCGCCCCCGCCTTTCACCGTTGCCCTTTAGGCTTCTCCATCAGCTTTGTTGTTTCCTGTCACCTGTAAACTCAGCCCTCGCTGGTATCCCCTTACATGTAACATAGCCACTGCTGTGGGTTTCCTAAATTCCTTTAAAATGAGAATAATTAATTCGTGATGGACCAACCCCTTTCCTTGGGTACTGCTGAGCCCTCTTTCCTCCCAATTTTTTCCAAATGTGCATACTACACCATATGCGTATTTAGAGTCTGTAGAGATCGTCCCTTCTTTCCCTCTTAACAGTCTGAGGGCCTTGTAGAAAGCATACAATTCACAAGCTTGAGCTGACCATATAGAGGGAAGAGGTCCTGATTCCACAATTTTTAGTTCCTTATTTACCACTGTGTATCCCAATTTCCTTTTTCCTTCTATTACCCTAGATGTTCCATCTACAAACAAGACTTCCCCTAGTAAGTGCTAGTAGTGCTTGCTTACTGGGCCTAAAATCTTTGAACAGTAAGCCACCGGTTTCTTGTTTCCTACCCAATCCTGAGCCAACAGCCCATAAGCTGTTTGACTTGAGATAGTCACAAACAAATAAGAAGGTCTTCCCAAATCTAGTAAACTTAGGACTGGGGCCTGTATCAACATCCCCTTTGAATCATTTAATTTCTGCTCATCCTCTTCCATCCATTTAGGACGTTCATGGGTCAATTTTGCGTACAAGAATTTCACCTTTTCTCTTCTATCCATTGTCTATAATACCCCAAAAGTTCCAGTAGTTGTCTAATTTCTCTCGTGGTCCCTGGAGCCCTCAGATTTAATAGGCAAGATATTCTTTCTGGGTCCATTTTCTTTTGTCCTTTACTTAACCAGTGACCTAAATATTTGACCTCCTGTTCTACAAATTAGCTTACCCTTTGATACCTTTAGACCCTTTGATACTAAGAAATGTAAAACTTGGATGGTGGCTTTTCGGACTGCCTCTTCTGTCTTTCCAGCTGTCGTTGTCCAACAAGTCATCCACATATTGCGATAATTTGATTTCCCTTGGTACCTTCAAATACTCCAATAAAGCTTCCAGGGCTTGCCCAAATAAATTGGGGGATTCTGTAAACCCCTGAAGCAATACCGTCCACCTAAGTTGCTGCTTCCTCCCTGTTTCTGGGTCTTCCCACTCAAAGGCAAAATAATCCCTAGATTCCTCTTCCAGTGGACAGGCCCAAAACGCATCCTTTGGGACTATCTATGACACTGTACCACTGGTATTCGGGGGATACCTTGTTCAATAAGGTGCACGGATTTGCCACAACAGGAAATTTAGTGGTTGTTCTCTGACTGATGGCTCTTAGATCTTGTACCATCCAATATGAACCGTCAGGACTCTTTACTGGTAATATTGGGGTATTGTGGGGGGACATGCATGGTTCCAAAATCCCTTGTGTACGAGCCGATATACAATGGGTTTAAGACCCCTACGTCCCTCTTGAGAAAGGGGACATTGTTTAACTTGAATTGGATTCTGGAGCTCTCTTATTTGTACCTTAATTGGCTCCATCTCATTTTTCCCTATTTCTTGGTCACTATACCAAATAGAGGGATCTATTTGTTCTTCATCCTTTTCACTTAAGGCATATAATTTTACTCTCAGTTGGTTCCCATCACTTTGAATACTCAAAATCAATTGCATCATAAGATCCCTCCCTAATAAGTTGTGCTCTGCCTCTGGTAACAAGAACAAGTCATTTAAACAAATTTTCTTTTGTTTCTACTTCTTTTAAAACAGGGATGTTAAACGGCTCCCCTTTTGCTCCTATGACCATTAAGTGATCTTTCCCTTTTTCTACTCTCAAAGGAATTTTTCTAATCATGGTTTTCTCAGCCCCTGTATCCACCAGGAACTCTACTTCTTCTTTATGGGGACATATTAATAATTTTATCAAGGGCTCTGTTGATGGTGGGGTCCCTAAGAGATACAGCCCCTGACACCCCTAATCTTCTTTAAAGAACTTTTCATCCTGTGCTTTCTTCTGACAATATCTCTGAATGTGTCCCTTTTTGTTACAATAATAACACACGGGAGATTCCTTCATCATCTTCTCATATTCTCCGATAAGTCTCTTAGGCTTCCCTTCCCCAGATCCCTTTGATTCTCTGGGTACTCTCTGACTCTCCCTCACTGCAGCCACAAATATTTTGGCCTTAGCTTTCTACTTCTCCTCATCTCTTCAGACATAAACTTTCTGTGCTTCTCTCAATAATTCTTTCATCCCTCTCTCTTGCCAGTCCTCTAACTTTTCCAGTTTTCTTCTAATATCTCCCCAGGATTTGGCTACAAACTGTGTTCTCAATAATGCTGTCCCTGCAGGTGTATTGGGGTGTATTCCAGAATACATCTGTAAACTTCTTCTCAACCTTTCTAACCACTCAGTGGGTGACTCATCCTTCCCTTGTTGTTCACTGAAGGCCTTATTAATATTCTGTCCCCTGGGAACTGCCTCTCTTATACCTTGGGTTATAATGTTCTGGAGGTCTCTCATGTTTTGCCTTCCCTGCACTTGTTGTTGGTCCCAATTAGGATTCACATTTGGCCACTTCTGATCCCCAGGAGGAGGACCATTCTGATTCTGCCATTCCCAAATCCTCACCCCAGCCTGTCTAATCATTCCTCACTCTTTGTTAGTAAATAGTGCTCCCAAAATGGATTGTATTTCCTCCCATGTATACGTATTGGGTCCTAAAAACTGGTCCAGTCTTTCTGCCACTCCCAGAGGATAATCTAACAACGTGTCCATTTCCTTCTTAAAATTCCTCACATCTGCACTATTCACAGGTTCTGCGACAAATCTGATGCCGCCATGGTTCCTTCCCAAAGGAACTTCCATTAAGGGGTACAAATGAGCATCTACTCCGCCCCTAGTTTGTGCCCTAGTTCTAAGTGCTGAGACAGGGTTGCTGTGGGGTCTTGTGGTGGAGCAGCAACAACAGCTGCTGGCAGGATTGCAGGTTGAGGAGATGGACTTATGTACGGGGGTGGCAATTGGTCCAACGGCTCCCAATTGTCCCTCTTTTCTTTTTCCTTATCATTAGACTTTAGGGTGAGGATAGGTGCTGCCCCCGCAGTGGCCCATCTCAACCACAGTTCCTCATATTCACCCTCCTCTTGATCAAAAGGTTCCGGACTGATCCAACTCTCCGCTTGATCTCTCTTCCGCTTGACAGATCCAACTCTCAGAGAATCCAAAAATCAGCCAAAAGACATGGGGACGTAAGGGTTTCTCAGCCATTTTTCCATACAAAAATAAACTAATTTCACCTTTTTCCTTTTCTGGGGCCCTTATTATCCCAATTCCTGATCATAACCCCCATGGACTGCTGGGGACTATATCTGGCAATTTTGCGTTGCTCCCTTTTTTAGGGTCTTGGGTCTTTTGAATTTTCTTGGTTGTCTACAGTGTTTTGCAGGGGAACTAACAACCCTCAGCCCTCCCACGACTCCTACAACGATTGCTTCGGTCCCTCATCGGTCAAGTCCCTTGTGGGAGATTGGAATCGCGACTAGAAGACCTCTGCATTCACTTGGGAGTTAAACTCCCTCTCATTCACACTCTCTCATACAACAGACAACCGATCCCACCCAACAGAATGGATTTTCTTCGCAATACTCACGGTCTCCAGCCGTCTTTGTTCGGATCTTTGCGCTCAGAATTATGGGTCTTAAAAGCAGCTGCAGCCTTGTCAGGGAGCTTAAATACTATTGCTTAAATTTTGCAGGGTTCAGGATCCCAGTAGCCCTGCCAATATCACCATGGGAGCCACCAAAACTTAAGGTGGGGCACCTCCCCTATAGTGGTCCTCGGCAAGTTGTGTTAAGATCCCGGACGAGCCCCCAAATTTGTGATAAATGAATCACAATCAAATAATTTTTAACAATACAGAATTAATTGGGTGCAAAAGATAAGCAATTATACAGCGCTGGGTGCGTGGGGGAGACACACAGCTTCATCCGAAACGCGCGCCAAGTGTCCCAAACTTCTATGTTTTATTTCCTACCCTAATACTACTTTCCTACTCTAATACTACTTCTAATACTTCAATACTACTTCTTAAGGTTGGCTTAAGGTAATAATTTTGGCCTCTCAGTACTGCTATTAATGCAATCTGTAGTGAAATAAACCCTTCACTTCAGTCAGTGGAAACTTTCTCTGTTTTGAGACTGCTAGTATTTCTCGGGAGTGTCTCATTTGTCACGACTTTCCATTCTTCTGCAGCTACTCATTTTGCAATTTGAGCAGACGGTCATCTCTGTAAAAGCATCAGTTTCTTCCATCCTGATTTTAAATTACTTTACAGAGAAAATTATCACTGTCTTGCTGCTGGTCTCTTTCCACTGATTATTTATTATTGCAACAAGTAGTGTGAAAATAAATACATTAGGAAGCTGGGGGTTCACCTATCAAAGTTTCATGAACTTAATTTTTTCTACATTGAATGCTGCAATATTAGATATCTCTCCCTAAGATGACTGGACAGGAATGTTCATGGTTTGCCATAGTCAGGACAGACTACTAATGCTTTTCAAAAGTAAAACCAAAAAGAGGGAAGGAGGGAAGTGTGTTGTATCATCAAATTAGACATTTTACTACTTGATCAGCAAAATTTCTACTGAACAGGACATTTTATCACTGCAAATAAAAACTTCTCTGTGAAAAATACTTTTGATAAACTTTTCATCTCCAATTTTTAAATACATTTCTCTAAACATTAAGAATTAACTTTAAATCTGGTATCTTTAAGCAAACTAGTTTTTTTCTAATACAATGAAAATGCTGTTCACTAACTGTTGTGGGTTAACTCTGATGGGCAGTTAAGCACCAAAGGACTGCTGACTTTCTTTCCCCCATCCCCAGCTGAACAGGAGAAGAAGGGATAGAATAAAACCAAGAAACTGGAAAGTCAGAATTAAGAAAAAAGAGGTGAAGGATGAGTGGGAGAAGAGAGAACAAAACAAGTGATATTAGGCCAGGTCATATTCAAGCAAAAGTTGCCTAATCATCCTAAAACTCCTTATCCCTTTTATGGATGAATATAAATTTATGGCAGGATCTTCTTCAGTGGGTTTTTGAGGGTTTGTTGGTTTTATTTTAATTATTTTTTTATTTTTTTCTGAGTACAAAGACAGCTTTGGCACCTATGGGTATCCATGTGTTTTTATCTCTCTATTCCAAGCAGAGCTGTACTTAGCAGATGTACAGCACTAGGAAATATATTCTTGCAAAAAAATCCAAAATTCCTTTATAATGGCCTGGCAAAGTTCTAAGTTAATCTGTTTGTCGCCCTTGTGAGTGGGAGGTTTCTGACTGCAAAATGCACCTGTAATTCAAGTACAATAAAAACAAATCTAAAATTGGGAATCCTAAAATAGGGAATCCTAAAATTTGGAATTTCAAAATTTTACAGTGTCTCATTAATCAGGTCTCTTAGGACCTGAAATAACTAAGCACAAGAAAAGATTTAGTGCAAAGGATCTTCTATAAATAAAGAAAGGACAAAAAGACAAAAGGCCTTGTCAGAGTTAAATAATAGGTTTCAGCTGTTGTCTGGAGGTGGTTTGCTTCACCAGATGCAGAAATAGCCTCTGAATTCTAAGTAAAGGCAAAGGTCAGGAAATAATGAAAAGGTGATGTCTACAGTCAAGTAAAGTGATAGCAGGGAAATGCATGCAATCAAAACTACAGAAATTACGACGAGTTGGTGAAATAACTGTTTCAAGTAGCACTAAGGGGAGAAATCAGATGACATGAAGATTATGGAAAATGTCCATTTGCATCACTTCTGGTTACATTCCTATTCTGTACCTGGGGTCTAATGTGACATCTAATGCACCATTTCCCTTCATTTCCCTCCTTACATCCCATCTCTCCACTGCAAATAGGGAATACATCTGGTCACACTCTCAATCTTCCTTTTCTTCTACCCAGGTGCTAGCAGTAGCCTTCTGAGATTCTTTGAAAAGTGGCTTGTGAGGAAAATATGTTGCTGTTTACAATTACTAGCAAGGCTTCCGAGCACATAGAGAGCTTAATTAGTTTTTTTTCTTTATCTCTGTGTCTCAAAGTCTTTCAGTGCTGAAATATAGACTCTTGCACATACACGCCAAGAAGAGAGAAGCACATTGTGAACGAGCTCGTTTTGAGCATCACCTTATGGTTCCAGAAGCTCACTTGTCTCTACACTTGGAGCAGTGGGAAATGTTTGGCAGCTCAGTTACGTGATTTTTCTGAGCGCTCATCACTTTGATCCAAATAGGTGAACAGCTGGGATCTCACCATCTTGAAGACAATTATTTACTGGAGTTCATTTCTCTGGCAGACACTATGCAGTGCTCTTACTGAAGGATGCTTTGCTCTTTCGTTCCTTTTCACGTAATGAAAAGAATATCCAAGTTCAACTACAATGTCTTTAATTTCCCTAGCAATTCATTTTACAGTAAAAAGCATATTATATTTCCAAACTTTCAAGGAAGGCAAGACACACAAGATATCTTGTGGACATAGGTTAATGGTGTGTTTTTCTCCTCTGAAAATGGAAGAAATGGTTTTCTTGTTTGAAAAAACACCCAAACAATATCAGTAAAGTTCAGTGCTTATATGCAGTAGACCCAAAATGGTATCATTTGAGGAGATCCCATTTGTCTGTAGAAAAAGTGATGGAAGTTTGTATTTTCCTAAAAAGGAAGAAAGTTAACACCATCAAAGATTCTCTTGAACAACTGCTCTTTTGTTTTGTGCGGTGTTCTTGAGTTTTGCCTCTTGTTTGGTTTGGTTTTCTTGGTGGGGAGGGTTGTTTGTTTTTTAAGGTCATATAACTACTTTAAAAGCTGTAAGAATTTTTTCCCCAAAAGCATGAAGTGACACTGTGGTGTTGATTTAAAAGTATACCTCATAGCCACAAAGTGTTTCCAAAAAAAAGGTAAATGGAATTTCAAATTTAAGATTTTATTTTGTCCTGTATTTGACTTCAGACATTGAATGATTTTACTTTATTGTATATTTTTTCTTTTACATGTTTTTTCCCCCAAAAGACCCTTGTATTAACATTTCTTCAGTTTTTGGAAAAAAAACCACCCTATGTGCTAAAATCACTTATCTCTTAGTGGGGAACAGGTATCCTGGCTTTTCACAGAGGAAGTGAATTACCTGTTTCTTAGTTTTCGTAGTGGAGAAAGCTGAGGTGAAAAAGGGTGAAGCAAATCACTTGTGTTCACATAGTTAGAAAACAGTAAAACCAATTTTACTTTTAGAAATAATAGGCAGATGTTAATTTTCTGGATGACTGCTGGTTATTTGCGGTCAGCTGATCTGATTACCTTGATATGACACTGTAATCTCTCTGTGTAGTTATCTCTAGAGGAAAAGGAACTGTTTGTCTACATCTGTTGATAAATTGGAACAAAAGATGCAGTGACTTCTTTGTGTAGTTTGTTTTGCTTAATTTAAGACTTTATCCCCGGTGTGATGAAATGCTGTTTTTATTTGGACAACAGCAATGTATTTAATCATAGAATCATAGAATCACTACGGATTGGAAGGGACCTCAAAAGATCATCTAGTCCAATCCCCCTGCAACAGCAGGATCACCTAGACCAAGTCACACAGGAACCCGTCCAGTCGGGTCTTGAATATCTCCAGTGAGGGAGACTCCACAACCCCCCTGGGCAGCCTGTTCCAGTGCTCCATCACCCTCANTACGCTACACTCC
Organism: Rhinopomastus cyanomelas; assembly: GCA_013400115.1. NCBI lineage: Eukaryota > Metazoa > Chordata > Aves > Bucerotiformes > Rhinopomastidae > Rhinopomastus > Rhinopomastus cyanomelas. Next base: position 39,052 of record VXBP01008021.1, read on the forward strand.
AATGGGTCAGTCCCCAGCCTATACTGGTACCTGGGGTTGTTCTTGCCCAGATGTAAGACTCTGCACTTACTCTTGTTATGGCTCATTAGATTTTTCTCAGCCCAGCTCTCCAGCCTGTCCAGATCTCGCTGAATGGCAGCACAGTCTGCAGGGGTGTCGGCGACACCACCCAGCTTTGTGTCATCAGCAAACTTGCTGACAGTGCATGCCAATCCCTCATCCAAGTTATTAATGAATGGATTGTCTTCAGAGTAAGGGTTTAATTGTAACTGCAGCGCCTTTTGCGTTCTCCTGTATTAAGTTTGAATTTGGCAGTCTTAACCTGAGGGATTGGGAGTTGCCATGACAACTTTTGATAAACAGCTCAGAATTCCAAGCTCTCTCCTAGCTTTGCTTCTGGTCAGTCCGTGCCTCTACAAACAAGCCGATTTGGGTGAGGGGAATAACCAGTGTGACCAGTTTTCTGTTTCGGGTGTGTAGAGCCTCCTTTTTCAGAGACCATATGTGCAGCACTGGAGTTGAGCGTATTGCAGACAGACCTCTTGTAACCTGGAATGTGGCAGGCTGTTATACAAGAACATGAATTAAATGTTCTATTGTACCTCCCCAAATTGAGCCAGTGTTGGGTTTTTTTTTGATTTTGGGGTTTTTTACTGTGACTCTATAAGTGGTTTTAAACTCTCCTTACTTCTTTTGTTTCATCTTGTTAGCATATTAACTAAATAATTTACTCTCAGTCCCAGACCTCATCGACTGGTGTCATGCTGGGTAATGCAAGAGAAGAGCATGAAGACTTTCATGACTTTCATCCTCCCTGGGGATGAGGTTGAGTCCCCATTGCTGACGGTTTTAAAGACAAAATGAGTCAGAGTCCCAGGTAATAACTATGAGGCTTTCATGTCCATGAAGATTTAGACAAAATGGTTTTCCCACCTAGGCTATTCTGTGAGCTCCATGGTTTAAGAGAACATTGCAGCTGGTGGGCTTGCAATGCTCAGAGGGAAATGTCGGTCAGAAAGGAGGAAAGACTTTCCTCCTTTTGTTGTCCTAAATTTATTTGTTTTCTGACATTAAAACAAACCCCAAGCCATTCCATCTGTATTGGATGAGGCTGCCTTAGGGTTAGAAGAGAGACAGTGTGTTCAAGGTCATGACTGGACTCATAATATAGTAGTGTAAGTCTAACTTGACACTTGGAGTCATGTACGAGGAGCCACCATGGGGAATATACCCCTGGAGAAATCTTATACTTGGTGATAAAGGATCCTTCACAAGTTGCTGCTTGTGAGAATTGGAGACTTTTCTTTATCTTAACATACTCTAACATGTCCCAAGGAAGGGAACATCAGAGATTAGCGTCCGGCTTCCTCTTGCAGAGAGGACAATACCAGAAATTAGGATTTGGCTTGAGATGTCTGAGTAAAATATACAAGCATTCTGAAATACTTGTTGCATCTTATTGACTTCCTGGCCCCACCATGGTGGTACACAAGCACCCCGTCCAAATCACCTGAACTTTAACTTCACCTCTCTGAAAGAGGAGGGAGAAAGGGGGGAACACTGAGGGAGATAAAAGTAGCCCTACAGATCCCCAGTTTTCAGAGAGCTCCCCCACTGCACCCAAAGGGCACATGAGATGTTGTTGGAATAGAGACAATGGGCACAAACCCCTTGTGGTTGTAATGTAATTCTAACCTTTTCTTACCTTTCTCTCACCTTCCTTTCCTTTTTTCTCTCCTTTCTGATCTAAACCTACCTCAATATGTTTTTGCCCCAATTTGGCTCTGCTGTCAATTTATTGAAGTGTATTTCTTGACTGCATTTGAGGCACCCTGTACGTTCAACAATACCTCTTTATGATAGTTTCCCGTGAATGTGTCCAAACCAGATCGTGACATTATTGAAATAGGAAGTCTGTACACTGATGATTATTTTTATTGACTGATCCTTATTTTTCCAAGTATTTTTAACCTGAGAGTTTTTTGAGGGGAGACAAAAATGTGCAGTTCAGTGTATGTGAGAAACATCTTAGTCTCCTCCTTTCCCACTACCAGTATTTAAAGTAATAATGTTGTTTGATTGCTTTTAGGAGAAGTCACTATGTAGTTGGACCTGATTATTTGATGTAGAAAGCAAGCTGCCAGAGAGGTTTCATACGTGTCTGCAGTCCAGCTAGGAAGCGCTTTTTCAATTAATGGTTTTCTTTTCACAGCCTGCCCTCAGTTAATCCAATCCAGAGGGTGATTCTCTTGAAATGTCAGCTTTTCAAGAGAAACAAACAAGAAGTATCTTCATTCCTGCCTGGAGGAAGGAGAGAAGATTATCTGTATAGAGACTTTTGCTTCCAGATGCTTCTATCACTTTTTTACTTATCTTTGTTGTTTAATCTTGTCCTCCTTATGTGGGATATTTCTATATAACAGCTGCCTAGTGGAAGGAAGCCTTTGCTTGTAAAGTCTCAGTATCTTGGTGATCAGATGTTCAACTATTTTCTTTTGGATTTGAGCAGCACTAATCCATCCTTGTGTATATGAATGCTTCTTTGATGAATGAAATTCTAATTTCAGCAAGACGTTATGACAGGGTTTTTGTCAACATTCACAAGGCAATCTTCTTCTAAAAATCTGTCTTTATATTTATCATAGTCATCAAAGAAAACTGTTTAAGGTAATGCATGTATTAGAAGTGATGGGAATTGTGCTGTAGGTATTCTACCTGATAGCCAAGACACTGAAAACCTGAAATGGGATGGTTAGTTACTTGGGGTTGCTTGAAGTTAGTACTTTTCTATCTACCAGAAAAAAAAAAAAAAATCCGTAAAAAAATGCTATGGCCAAATATCTAATTCAAAGAAATAATACTTATGCATGGAAGTGAGAAAAAGGACATGAAAGGAAGAAGACTGGTGATGGGACTGGAAGAAAAGTCTTTTTAGGAGAGGCTGAGGGAGTTAGGGGTGTATAGTCTGGAGAAGAGGAGGCACAGAGGGGTCCTTCTCCTCTACAACTCCCTGAAGGGAGGTTGCAGTCAAATGGGGGTCAGGCTCTTCTCCCAGGCAACTAGGGCCAGGACAAGAGGGTAGAGCCTGAAGCTGCCGGGGGAGGGTTAGGCTGGATGTTAGGAAGCCCTTCCTCATGGAAAGGGTGATTAGATCCAGGAGTGGACTGCCCAGGGCAGTGGTGGAATCCCCATCCCTGGAGGTGTTAAAGGTCAGACTGGCTGTGGTCCTTAGTGCCAATATGGTCTGGCCAATATGGTGATTGTAGATCATGGGCTGGGCTTGATGAGCTTAGCCTCAGTAATTCTGTGATCGTGAATTTTTGAGGCCATATCTGCATCTGAGATTTGTGTCCAAACAAGATATCTTTATGCTTGCTTCAGGTTTGAATAGATAAATGTTGTCAGTGGCATAACTGTGCTGTGTAAACACACATTTTGGCAGTGTTCCACACATTGCACAATGGTTTGGCTGAGTTAGTACAAGGTTTGCCCTGAAAAGAACAGCCTATAGTAGCTGGACAAACTTTGAGTAAGGACCTCAGAAGCATTGATGTGACTGGCTAGCAGTCTTGACTGCAGAGGAAACCTTCTCGGTTGGAATAGTTAAAATCCAAATCACGGTTGAAGTGCTTTATGACTTTATTAATGACATGTAATCATCTGGGAATTCATTAAGTATATATTCAGGATTAATAGCAGCAATAGAGCAAGTGGACTGAAATATTAGATTTGCAAAATGTTATCCTACCATTTGTAGGCAGTGATGTGAGTTCTGCAGTTACTGTTCCCTGTACACAGTGATACGCGCTCACCTCCCTGCTCCTAGCCTCTGGGGTTAGCAGGACACCCACTCACACTTCCACGGAGAAATGCTGGGAAGTGCATGTGGGTATCTAGAGAGGAGTGGGTCAGAGTTTTTTGGTAAAAATCTGGGTATAGAGTAGATTAAGAAATTTTTCTGTGTTTTTAGGAGCTGTGTCTAGCTAAGAAATAGCACCAGGAGTAGTCTAATATATTGTTTACGCACAGGTTTTGCTGAACTAAGAAATAGCACAGCCAAGGTATAGACTCTGCTGTTTATTCTGTGCCTGACGGACGGCTGTCTTGATGGAAACAAATGGTCAATCTGATTTGCTTTTTTTTTTTTGTTACTTCTTATTTTTCATCTATTCTAGATAATTTCCTAGCGATCCAGAGTTTTAGCTGAATTTTGATGTACCATCTCTGACTTACTGGCATCCGGATTATTATCTTGCAGCAGTCCAGTAGCGACACTGGACCAGCAGCCTGGCACTGTTTTCCTTGCTGGTCTCATCAAGATAGGTTGAGTCCCGTGAGCTGATATGTGGGCATTGAGCAGCATCTGTGGGAACGGAAGGATAGGTATGCAGATGTGCATCTATTTTAAGGAAGTAATGACCAACTGATTGCAGAAAGAAAATGTGTACGTGTAATTATTGATAGACTTCAGAAGAATATGTGTAGGCTCTGTGGAGTAATTCAGCAGTGCTGTGGCTTGCTTTGGGTGGTACCTGAAGTTGATGCAACATGAGTTATTCTCCTTATTTGCTATCAGTAGCAACTCCTAAAGCACCTTTAAAGATAATTCCTCCTTTCAGTTTATATTGATCACTCCTCTTCAAAGAAGTGATAACTTTCAGTCAACCTTTAGGGGTCAAAGGTTCTCATTACCCGTCTTAAAGCATTTCTTTTCTTAAGCCTTCTTAATTAAGACACCCCTACAAAGAATCCTTGAACTTAATCCTCTCTTGAAGACAGTTTACTTGTCCAAAGATTGTTGAAAGAAATCCTTGTCCAACAACATGTAAAGATTCCTTATCAAATTCTGAAAGATAATTAATTAATCCAAGAAATTAAGTTAAAATACATATCCTGAAATAATTCTATTAACTTAGTTACCTATGTGAACGGTGTTGAATTACCTTACTCTAACTGTCCATAAAACAGCTTTGCTTTTGTAAAGCAGAAGTGTTGGGCTTCTCTCTGCTCAAAATACATTAGACACCCCTAAACCTTTTGAAGGGATTTTAAATTAACCTTTATATAGAAAAATTGATATGAAGAGGCGGTAGTTCTTACTTAAATGTGTACTTGTGCATGTATCTACTTTCATGAATATGTAGATTATTTCAGTGCTTGGGAAGTTTTCTGTGAAGTTTTGGGAAAACTAGGTTTTAGCATTAACTAACTTTGTTATACAGAAAAGTGAGAGGCAGACTGCTTGTATGGCTTTGCAGTTCTGATAACAGATCACAAGCACCACTGACTCTGAAACTGGGGAGATGGATTAAATTGGAACATAGATTAAATGGCTGACTGCAATTTTATTTCAACTGCTTTTAAACCCTGTGCTGGTCAAATAGGTCAAATAGAAGTCTAAATAAGTTTTTGCTGTGATCCAGGGAGTTGGGTGTCACATAACGCATGCCTTGGAGCTCAGCAAATATCGTACTTCACCTCATCCGAGGAAACAATTTGGCATTCTCTTTTGGATTCCTATCTAGACAACAGGTTTTCTCCTTTACTTGATTTATAGCTTTCTTTTGAAAAATATTTTATCCTGTTTAGAGGCAGAGACTTTCCAATATTGTAGGCAAAATTGATTTTTTTTTTTCCACTCAAAGTATGAAGGGTCAAAACCAGTCACTTATTCCAGTGACAGGAGACCTGACATTTTGACTTTTGCCATGCTTGATGCTGTCATCTTGTTTCCCATCCATCCAGCATCAGCAGCATTTTCTGAAAAAAAACTGCCCCTATTATCTAGGTATTTGGGGGTTGCTCCTATTATCTAGATATTTAAGGTTTGCCCCTATTATGGAGATATTTGGGGATTGCCCCTTTTATCTGTATATTTGGAACAGGAGCAAACAGAACACATGGAAATGATCCTGAAATACAGTAGTTCTTTGCATAATGGGAAAGGCACACAATTTAAAAGCCTTGTTCATTCCAGTAAAAGATAATTCAATAGCCAGGGCAGCAGAACAAATCTGCAAGTGTTATTATGAAGACTGTTCTGCTAATTCCTGTTAAAATACCTTAAAGCACCTGTGGAAGAAAGAGTTAAGTGGTTAATCAGAATTGGAAAGCAAGCACAGAGGAGATATGCTGATGGTCCTCAGACTGTAAGATTTTAAAATACACAGATGTGTTGTCAGGCTTGGAACTGTAGAGCAACTGTAGCTGTCATAGGTCCACTCAAACGAAACCTGTACAGGTCAATTAACATTTTTCTGGTCTATGAGAGGGAAAAATGTACATCAGTGCTTCCTGAGAATAAAGAATTTCAAGTGTAGGTTTTGCATGAGTGATCAAGGACTTCTAGCTATGACACGTAAAGCTGTCTAAACAAATGAACAGAAAAAAATCTGCAAGGTTTAATACTGCTGCCAAATGTGACTTTTTAGTTACAAAAGACTGTATTTTAAATGAGCTTTAGTCTTGTGCATAATACCTTTGCCATGTTCATTCATTTGAAAATGTATCTTCTTGTTATTTAAAAGGCAGGATCTCTTATAAAATTTATGAGTAATGGAAAGGAATAGATCCATGAGTGCCCTTCAACAACAGAATCACAGGATCACAGATCATCAGACATCATCAAGCCCAGCCTGTGACCTAACATCCCCACGTTGGCCAGACCAGGGCACTAAGGGCTACAACCCTTAAAAATTCCTGGGGTAAGGACTCCACCATTGCCCTGGGCAGTCCATTCCATCCAGTCCATCCCTTTGCTTCTGGCAAGAATCAGATGCAGCTAATACCTGCTTGTTCATACCACCTGCTAGTGATGCAGCCTTCAATCCCCTTCTAGCTAACCTTTAGTGTTTTGCATTCTTTCCTCCTGGTATCTCCTCCGTCCTGCATTTCAATGCACGTTTTTTCCCACCTCTGGTGGATGACCATGGAGGTTCATTTTTAAACCTTTCCTCTTCATAGCTTTGCCTGGAAGGAACAGGAGTAGGAGGAAAATGGAAGAATAAGTTGCTTTATTAAACAAATACAGGTAGGCAGAAGCACTAAATAGATGTGCAAAATGAATGTATTATGGAGCAGAGCAGCAAGTGTAAATAATTATCTCATTCAAAGGTTGCAAAGATCTATACAAGTCTCCTACCTTACCTACAATTTTTACTGTGTTACAATGCAGACATGTTAATGCAGTTATGTACCTCAGTTGTTATATCTGAGCTTTCAGAAGTATTGTAAAATAACCCTAAATAGATGTTTGGGTTCTGGTTTGTAATTGTTTTGTTGGGCGAGAGTCTTTGTTACTTGGTTTTGATTCAGTTCATTGTTTTAATTTTTATCTTATTTTTATGTCCCCGTTGGATATGATGGCATTGGTCCTTTGAAAACAAAAATATTTCTAGCATCTTTAAGTTTTAGGATTTTTAGGATTTTAGTGTTATTGGTCAATATGAAGAGTTGTTTTAAGGCTTCCTCTATAGTTGTGTCACATTGGAGGCAAATATCAATATGGACAGTTGATTAAATAGATATTTTATCTCTATGCAAATTGTGTTTGGCTTTACGGGTGTAGTTCCTGTTGTAGCGTGTTAGAATTATGTTTGGCTTTGCGGGTGTAGTTCCTGTTGTAGTGTGTTAGCTGAATTGTGCCTTTAAGCATGGAGCATTTTTTCAACATCTGTTTAAACAGAACAAGATGTGTCCTCTTGAACATAGTAATTGCAGACTAGCAATTTTTATTTAAATTAATTCATTTTACATACAATAATACATCATGGGATCTACTAGAAATGAAGGCTAGTAATTGTATACCTTAGGATGTTAGAGGTTGGAAGGGACCTCGAAAGATCATCTAAGTCCAACCCCCCCCTGCTGGAGCAAGGTAAGCCTACAGTACTGTCTCAAGATGTCCTACATGGGGCTTGAACCCATGACCTCAGGAATTCAGAGTCCCATGTTCTACCAACTGAGCCAACCAGGTGCCCTTAGAAAGTTTAGTTTAAAGTTTAAGAGAGATATGAGTGCTCTGCACAGAATGACTTTCAGCCCAAACAAGCAAAATGTTTGACTGTGTTTTTAAAAAAAAAGCATGAAAATTTCATCCACTTTTAAATAAGCTGCTCAAAAACATGCTGAAGGTTTCTTTGGACTACGTTTACTATCAGATAACTTGACATAAAGTACTATTAGTTCCTATTATTGCAGAATTGAAGTTAATGAATCTTCTGTTTTAAAAGTGAAATGCAGGAGCTAAAGACAAATTTTGTTCATTGTTCGGTGGGCATATTGAAAAACTCTAAACCTTATGACTTGTGAATAAAAAAAAAAAATTGAAAAACCCCAAACCTTAGGGCTTGTGGATAAACTTAAGTACCCTTTGAGAAAGCCTTTGTTGTGACGTAACTAGCATTTCTGTCTGTCGAAGCTGACTGCAAGCTGTGTTGCACAGTTCTTGTTGGAGCCAATGAAGACCACCCATGTTAACTGATTCTTTGTGTAAGGTGTAAATTAACGTAGAAAGAAGGTGGTTATTTGTGTAGTCCTAAAGCAGTTTCATCCTTAAAGGACTTAAAGATATTTTGAGGCACGTTCTGGCGAACATTAGCCACTGTGAGTAGCTGCTGTGCCTTTCCGTGGCCTTTTGCAGCCTGGAAGCACAAAGTACTTCAGGTGTTTATTTCTGCTCATAGCAGACTGGCTCCTATAGGTTTATGTCAAAAGTGGGCTACTTCGAAACGAGCTCAAGGAAACAGGGTCATAAACACCTCGTCAGGTTTATTCTTTGCCTTTACAGATAGATGAAAAACCTCCACTTAGACTTTAAATGCAGTGGAAGCCCATGTTTGTGGACTAGATCAAAGATGAGAAGAACACCACCTGGGTCTGAGGCTGTGTGTTCTAAGAGGAAAGATTTGTTTCATTCATATTCAGTCCATACATAGGAGTCGGATGCCTGTTTGTGCAGACATTTGCAAGACCCCAGCACTTCCTTCTCTTGTTATCCTGCTACGTTGTGAGTTTACAAAGCATGTTAAAGCCCCTTTACCTTTTTTGTTGGGTTTCTCTAATCGCTCTAGTGATGCAACAGATAAGTTAGTCTTTTGACTACTGTAACTCTTTGTGGAAGTATGGAAAGGATATATTTTGTCTTGCTCTATTTGATTGTGAAGAACAAATACTCATTTGCTAATATCGACATTGATGGCAGGAAATACTTCAACTGATGTAAGCTGGGAAAATTTGAGACTACATATATAATATTAAACAATTCAAATGTAAATGTTCTTATCCATGAAAAGGGTAAAATATAAAAAAAAAAATAGTATTATATAATGGATATAATATTGTAAATGAAAGGATAAAATGTATGTGCTTGCTTTTGGTCCAAATATTCAGAGACCATATGAATTTAGTGAAAGGATAATTTTTAAAAATCATTTGAATATCCTCACTTTTTTCTTGGGGTGCATTCTGTGACAGGGTTTGCAGTCAGTCACTGAAAGGGAAAATTTCAAACCGTAAGGCCACGCTTACTTTAAAAACAGCAACTCAAAGGTAGTTCTGTAATCGGAGCAAGCGCTAATGCTGAAAGCGAGCCAAGGTACATGGAGGGGGGAAAGGAAAAAGAAGAAAAATAAATCTTTTCAGGATTTCAACCTTTAGAGATCAGCTCTTCTGAAAGAGCAGCGCCCAGGTTATGTTTTAAAGTGTGCACACACAGAGGTACATAGACACACACACACACAAATTCAGCTGTGCCCTCAGGGTGTCTCTGTTTGTATTACGGGGCATCTCATTCACTGCTCACCCAGGATAGAAACTGCTCTGCTTCCCTTTGTGCTCTCAAAGCCACCTATAATAATACAAGTAGAAGCACCCTCAGGGCACTGCACACAATGCATCTGGAAATGCCAGACATCCTCTGGGGTATGAAGCGACTATAAAAAAACCATAGAGAAGCATTTGTTTTCCTCTATGGGAAGTAGAAACAGGGTACTTGGCAATTCATATTTCTGAAGTTGAGCTTGTAATTTTCTAAGAAGTTGAGACTCTGTAGTATCTTCTAATTTCAACATCCAAATGATTGGTCACAGCCTGAGAGATGTAGGTTGTTCCCTGTGAGATTTGCCTGTTCCTGTACACAGAGAACGTTTTCAGAGAGATTTACATTTTCTTTCGTAAGAAACCAGAAGCTTCAAAATAAAAGGCTGAGCAGTACCAAGTAAGATTCATAGCAGGGATTCTACATCACTGAGAATCCCTTTACATATAAAACTGGGGTGGGTTTTTTTACCATGGAAAACAACACACAGATTTGGGATTTGTTTTGTTTCGGTTGGTTTGTTGTTTTTTTTTTAAATCAGTTATTTCAAAGCTCCCCTTTGTCTCAGCTACTCTTTATCTCATCTACCCCATTTAAACAAATCAACCAAGAAAAACAGTTCAGTCACACTACCTCTTACTTAGGATAAATTCACACTGATATCTTTGAAATAAGGTAAATAATGTTTTCTTGATAGTCAAATAGAACTGTGTTTTACCCTTTTATTTTCGAAAATTGATTGAAGGTGTTTTCCTGCTCTGACTTGTGCTGTACTCAATATTTTCTTACGTTCCCTGGTAAAGTGCAGGTGGCATATTGCATAGAGCCACAGATCATTTGGATCAGAAGGGACCTTAAAGATCATCTAGTTACCTTCCTGCTGGCAATGAACAGAGGCATCTTCCATGAGACCAGATTGCTCACAGCCCCATCCACTTCCAGGGTGGGGGGTATCCACAACTTCTCTGGGCAACCTGTTCCAGTGCCTCAGCACTCTCCCAGAAAACAATTACTTCCTTATATCTAGTCTATCTTCTTTCATAGAAGCATAGAATATGTTGGAAAAGACTTTTAAGATCACTGAGTTCAACAATTAACCTGACAATACCAAGACCACTACCAAACCTTGTCCCTAAGGTCTGTACCTGCCTGACTCTGAAAGGTCTCCAGGAATGGCGATTCAACCCCGTCCCTGGGCAGTCTGTTCCAAGACCTAATGACGCTCAGTAAAGAAGTTTCTCCAAATATCCAACCTAAATTTCCCCTGGCACAACTTAAGACTATTTCCTCTTGTTCTAGCTCTTGTTACTCATGAGAAGAGAGCAACCCCCACCTCTCTACACCCTACTTCCAGGTAGATGTAAACAGCAATAGGGTTTACCCTCAACCCCCTTTTCTTCAGACTAACCAGGCCCAGCTGCTCCTCACAAGGTTTGTTCTCCAGACTGTCCACCAATTTTGTTGTCCGTCTCTGGAGCCACTGCAGCACCTCAATGTCTTCCTTGTACGGAGGTGCCTAGAACTGGTGCTGCTACTTTTCAGAGCATTTCTTCCCAAGATCAGTTCTCATCATGACTGTAGCCCTTTGGACCTGCTCTAGCACCTCAATATCTGTCTCATATTGAGGTTTAAAGCCGTTACTCCTTGTCATTACAGGCTGGGTGGAGAGAGTGTTTTTGTCCTGGGGATTGCTCTGACCCAGGAGCAGGACCTTGCAGTTGACCTCACTGAACTTCATGAGGTTTGCATCTGCGCACCAGTCAAGGCCATCAAGGTCCCTCTGCATGACATCCCTTCATGCCTGCCTGTTGACCACGACACACAGCGTAGTGTCACCAGCAAAATGTCTGATACTTGCCAAGATCACAGAAGAGTCTACATCACAGTAAGAACAAAGTGGCCCTTTGTGCACGCTTGTCTTGTTATTTGGACTTTTTCTACTGTTTTCAGAAGCTGATGATTGTCAAGGTCAGAAATGAGTTTGACTGCTCTTTCTACTGATCTGAATTTACTTAAGGTGTCTTGGAAATTCCCAGCTGCACTAAAGGGTTTCATTTTCACCAAAACCAGGTGCAGTAAAACCAAGGATATGCTCAGGTTTTCTGGATAATATCTTGCTGCTTCACACTCTTGTTACTAAATGTTTGATTCGGCTGTTTATCTTTCATGCTTTGTTCTGTTTTGTTTTTGCATCACCACTTTAGCACCTCATGTATTTGATTTCTGCAGTTTCATTTGCACAGGGCTGTTAATAAATCTATTTACTATGGATTCTTTTCCCATTTTACCTCCTGCTCTGACTGTCTGGATATAAATGTCTAATTCATGGATCAGTTTTCATTCTGTAAAATGTCCTTCTAGCAGGTCAGATGCTTCTGTCCTTGAAGCATGACCTTTTTGTGCATGCCAGTCCTAAAGAGGAGGCAACCATTGGCTCTGTTTAAACCTGTGAAGAGTGTTCTGGAGACTAGAGGCTGACCTGGGAGTTGATGAGTCCTCCTTTGAAGCTTTTCCAGTAAGACATTGTAATGTGGAGCCCAAGTGACCCAGCCACTCAGAACAAATAACAGGGCTGATGCTTGAGACCTGAAGGTCCCAAAACACTACCCCACAGGTACCGTGGCCGTCAGTACTGCCTCGATTGCTTTCATTAATCAAACAGTGGAGTCAGGTCAATTAACTGCCACATAGTGCTGGATCATGGGGTACTAGTGCAGGCTGTAGCATCAGCTTCACTGTGCTGGTCGTTAACGTGGTTTCCCACAGACAATACAATCTTCCAGCTAACCATGAGCCTGAAGAAAACAGGAACGGTAAGGAAAGAAAAGCAATTCAAGCTAATTCTGGAGAAGATTGGAAAGCTGTCAGCAAGAGGAAAACAATTTGAAGAAAGACAAGTATTTGCTGTCAAAGTTGTTATCCTTTAAGAGGGCTGCTCTCAGATTCCTGCAGATTCTTGACAACTAAATAAAATCAGAAAGCCAAAATACATATTTGGCAACTCGGGGATTTTTTTGTTGTGCTTTGATATCACCTTTAGACTCAAGCAGCAGCATGATGTGTGTTTTTTTGCTTCCAACCACTAACGTGGTTGCAAAAGGCTGAGGAATTTTTCTCTTGCCTCTAACATAAGCATGCTTGCCAAAGTACAAAATTATAAAGTATTGGATTCTGTTTGCTTCCGCTCTTGCTTGAGGCTCAGAAAGACAGGGAAATGCTGCTGCTTTAGAATTTGAAGTAGTTATACAAAGGAGTTACAGCAGCTCTTGATTAAATACCATCAGAGAAGTTGTTTAAATCATTTTTACCCTGAAGAACATTCTGATTGCTCCTTTAGACACTGAAAAATCTAACGCTTACCTGTGAGTCAGACACAAATGTTCTTTTAGAACATCTGGGTATTTCTCAAATGACTAAAATCTGTTTTTGCAGCAGGTAACTGCTGGTTACCCTTTAACTAATTATATTGCAAGCTTTTCATTTGTTGATTTTGACATACAGCAAGACCTGGACAGGCTGAAGAGCTGGGTGGGGAGAAAATTAATAACCTGCAGCAAAGTGTAGAGTCTTGCATCTGAGCAAGAACAACCCCAGGTACCAGTATAGGTTGGGGACTGACCTGTTGGAGAGCAGTGTAGGAGAAAGGGACCTGGGGGTCCTGGTGGACAGCAGGATGACCCTGAGCCAGCAGTATGCTCTTTTGGTCAACAGAATCTTGGGGTAGATCAGAAGGGGGTTGGTTAGCAGATGGAGAGAGATTCTTCTTCCCCTCTACCCTGTACTAGTGAGACCACATCTGGAGTATTGTGTCCAGTTCTGGGCCCCTCAGCTCAAAAAGAACACAACTGCTGGAGGGTGTCCAGTGCAGACCCACAAAGATGATGAAGGCAGCAGAGACAGCTGGCTGTCTTTAGCTTGGAGAAGAGGAGACTGAGGGAGTAACCTCATTAATGTCTATAAATATGTGAAGGATAGGTGTCAGGAGGATGGAGCCAGGTAACTAGTGATAGGATAGTGTAAGCTGGAACATAGGAGCTTCCACATGAATATCAGAAGGAGCTTCTTCCCAGTGAGGGTGACAGAACACTGGAAGGGTCTGCCCAGGGGAGTTGTGGAGTCTTCTCTGGAGACATTTAAAACCCACCTGGATATGTTCCTATGTGACTTGGTCTAGGTGATCCTGCTGTGGCAGGGGGATTGGACTAGATGGTCTTCTAATCTCTAATGTTCTGTGTGATTTTGTTTCTCATGCAATGTGCTACATGTTTGTTTTGATGAAAGAATGCAACAGTGAAGAAAAAAAGGTAAGGCCAGGACTTTTCCCTTACTGACCTAGTCTGAATTTCATATCTATATGTGGTGGTGATCAGTTTTATGTGTGAGCTTGATCAGTGGTGATGAAGGATTGGGGAAGAATGGTGGAACCTGATACCCTCACAAGTCACACAAAGTCTGAAGAAAATCATTCCATCATAGTGGGTCCAAAATTTTCCTGTGGCTGAAGGGGAAATTGTTAACTGATGATATAAAAAAGCACTAGTTAGAAAATCAAAACATTTTAAAATAAGAAATATTTTAACAAAAATCCTCGTACAAGTGTTTCCTCTGTGCGTTGAGGCATTGCTAACAAGCAGGATTAACTTCCTTATTTTTATATTTTTCAGGAGTTCTTAATGTGGTGCAAATTCTGTGGAACTTTTGGATCTTTAAGCTTTACTAAGGCGAGGTTAACTTTAACACAAGACGCAAATATAACCTGTGCTGGTATCTTATGAGCTTTTACAGCTAACTTGTTGTAGATGTCGCTGTGTTACAACCCAAACTACTCCCAGTTTGAGTTTTGATCCTTGGAGAAATGTTTGTCTGCATAGAAGTTAAATCAAAAACTATGATTTATTTTATTTCACATAAATAAACATTAAAGGAGTATTTGCAGTGTCCACACTAGATGTGGCTTTTAATTTTTCGTTCTGTGGGTACATAAACATTATGTTTAATTCACTAAAAATGCCGGTTTGCCCCAAGAAGGAGTTCTGAACCCAGTGCTTGAAGAATTTCCTCAGCTTTCGCTCCTGTGATTAAATAAGTAGAGGTCTAGTTGCTTTTGCATGTCTTCTTTATTTATTTTTTCAATCTGGGATTTTAGCTCAAAAGAGAAGGTGGGACTGAGGGGAGTGAATGGGAGAAGGTTTCTGTGTAAACACCAGTCTTAAGTACTGATACTAGAGAGTTCCAAGATGCTTATGCTTGGTACAAATCTCTATAGAGAAAAGCAGGAAGAACATACCAAAAAAATTACTAATGTACAAAAAGCTTTTTGTTTTAGGTGAAGCTCCACTCAACATGTGGCAACGGAAAAATGAATATTCATTTTAGGTGCTGAGTTTTCTGGTGTGTTACAATTCACTGTACAGATAACGCGTAGCTCAAAAAGCTAAAAGATTTAGACTAGATGTGAGGAGGAAGTTCTTCACCATGAGAGTGGTGAAGGCCTGGAATGGGTTGCCCAGGGAGGTGGTTGGGGCCCCATCCCTGGAGGTGTTTAAGGGCAGGCTGGATGGGGCTCTGGCCAGCCTGGTCTAGGGTGGGGTGTCCCTGCCTGGTGGGAGGGTTGGAACTGGGTGATGCCTTCCAACTCTGAGTGATTCTGATTCCATGGCTTCTCCAGTGAAGTGATCCTGCTGTGTCAGGGGGATTGGACTAGATGATCTTTTGGGGTCCCTTCCAATCCCTGATGATTCTATGAAAATACCTCACACTTTCGAATGAGTGTGGTTTTTTTCTCTGTGGGTAATTCCCTATGAATCATTCTCTGCAAGTTGCCATCCCCTTGGATATTCAACATTAATTTGTTATTGCATGGTTCGGCCGGCTAATTACAGTCTTTGTCTTCCACATTTATCACAACTCTGAGTTGTAGCCAGGATCAGTTGTTCTCATGTCTTGTTGTTTTATTATATTTTATTATTTATTCTTTTATTGCTCTTTCAAATTTACAGATATATGTAGTTCTAGCTTTTAGGGTATAAAATGGACCTATAGTGAGAGAGATCTAAGTGTGTTAGCCTTAGATTTCATTGGAACAGTACTGGTGTGAATCTTGAGTGTAAGATTATTCTACGCCAAATCTACTGAATGCACTTTTGTTTTGTTCCAATTCAAAAGAAAGCTACTGAGAGAAAGTCAAACCTCTTGCTCTGTGGGTTGAATCACTTTAAACTAAATTACTGATGAATTTAAGAGGATTGTGTACAGGCAATGCTTCGGAAGTTCTTACAAAGAAATGAACCAAGGTGTCTGGAACTTTGAATTTCATTTCCTGTCTTGGCATCTTGCAGGAATTTTTATTCCCTTTTTTATCTGCTCTTTCATCATTTCAGCTAAACCTGCTTTACCTAGAGTGCCTGTAATATAGCAACAGCAAAGGGGAAGAGAAACAGAAAAAACAAAGCAAAATATCTCCAGCTTACCGGAACGTGGAGCTCCTTTTCGTTACTTCTCTCTATTTCTTAATTTAAGATATTTTACAGGCTTTACATTTTGGCTGGATTTTACCAGGACAGGATATTTATCCTGGAAAAGCCCTTATGTTGCGTATCTTGTCTCTTTTCAGAGGTTACAGGTTACAATGATTTTCAGTCTAAATCTCAGAAAGGAAGAACCATTATGTGACTTAAAATTAGAAGACTATTTTCAACGTGAACCTAAAGAGACTCCCTTTCTTTTCGTAGAAAGACACACACACCGTGCGAGGCTTGTGCCAGGTTTTTCAGCTATTCTTTTCTGTATGTTTGTTCATTATGTCCTTTCCAGGTCTTCAAGCAATTAATTTGTATTTGAATGCATCATTTCCCTGCTTAACTCCCAGGATAAACTCTTTGCTTTCTGGCTGTCCCTCTCAGCTTTCACCCTCTCAGCTTTCTACTTGGGCATTTTACTCATTTCCTTCACAGAATCGTTCATGTTGGAAAAGACCCTTCAGGCTTTTATTTGAATTTTCTATCCTCCGGGCTTCTTTCTTTCTTTGTTTTTTCCCCCCTCTTTGCTTGATTGGTAGGTGCTGCCAAGTTGTGCTGTTTGTTAATGTCACAAGGCACCACACCAGTATTGTTTTCTTATCTGGAAAAACTGTTTGAATGATCTGCACAACAACACCAGGCACATAGTTCCTTGTGAGCATCACCCTTACTTCATTCTTCTTTACTCATATTGGCCATTTTGAGTTTGCTTTGTTTTTCTCCAAAATTCCATGTGAAGGAAGAAGAGGCCATTTCTGAAAGACTTTATTATTTGGTCAAATATTTAGGAATTTCATGGCTTTTCCTAAATGTTGGTTGGTTTTTTAATTTTGTCAGTACCTGTCATGACATTTGCTTGTGTTATTACAGCTTAATCACTCTTCACAGGGTGGTATGATTGAGTAATCATGTTATATTCAGGGGGAAACCTCAGACAAGAACAATAGGAGAAAACTAAAATATATTGAAGGGCTCATTTATCAAACTGAATTCACTGTTTTCAATAAATTGAATAGGCTTTCACATAAATAGATTGAATCTGTTCAAAATATATTCCACCACAATCACCTGAATCAAATAAAGATCCATTAATTCATTCTAATATTAAAAACATTGCTACTTGAATAAAAGTTTAATAATAATTACATGTTTAGTACTTTGTTCAGAAAGTTAAGTATAAATTCAGTTATTTAGAAATGTAATAAAAGATTATGTACTGAATTGCATTGTAATTGAAAATAGCTACTGAAAATAATACTAATTTAATTAAATTATATTTAATTAGACCACATTCTGGTCTCCAAGTTGGTGGACCATGGGTTTGATGTGTGGACCATTAGATGGGTAAGGAACTGGCTTGATGGCCACACCCAGAGAATAGTGGTTGTTGTCCATGTCCAAGTGGAGGCCAATGACAAGCAGAGTCCCTCAGGGATCAGTCCTGGGACCAATCTTGTTCCACATCTTTGTAGGTGACATGGACAAAGGCATTGAGTGCACCCTCAGCAGGTTTGCTGATGACACCAAGCTGTGTGGTGCAGCAGACACACCGGAGGGAAGGGATGCCATCCAGAGGGACCTGGACAGGCAGGAGAAGTGGGTAGAAGCCAACCTGATGGGGTTCAACAAGACCAAGTGTAAGGTCCTGCATCTGGGTCGAGGCAATCCTAGGCACAAGTACAGGCTGGGCAGTGACTGGCTGCAGAGTAGCCCTGAGGAGAGGGACTTGAGGGTTCTTGTGTATGAAAGGCTCAACATGAGCCAGCAGTGTGCACTTGTGGCCCAGAAGGCAAACCAGATCCTGGGCTGCATCAGGAGAAGTGTGGCCAGCAGGTTGAGGGAGGTGATTCTCCCCCTCTACTCTGCTCTGGTGAGACCCCATCTGGAGTACTGCATCCAGTTCTGGAGGAGGATGTGGAGATGCTGGAGCGAATGCAGAGGAGGGCCATGAGGATGATCAGAGCGCTGGAGCACCTCTCTTGTGAGGCCAGACTGAGAAAATTGGGGCTGTTCAGCCTGGAAAAGAGGAGGTTTCCAGGTGACCTTATTGTGGCCTTCCAGTGTCTGAAGAGGGCCTACAAAAAGGCTGGGGAGGGACTATTTAGGATGTCAGGTAACGACAGGACTAGGAGCAATGGAGCAAAGCTGGAGATGGGTAGATTTAGAGTGGATGTGAGGAGAAAGTTCTTCACTGTGAGAATGGTGAGAGCCTGGAATGGGTTGCCCAGGGAGGTGGTTGGGGCCCCATCCCTGGAGGTGTTTAAGGCCAGGTTGGATGAGGCTGTGGCCAGCCTGATCTAGGGTAGGGTGTCCCTGTCTGTGCTGGGGGTGTTGGAACTGGATGATGGTTCCTTCCAACCCTGAGTGATTCTGATTCCATGTCTTCTCCAGTGAGGTAAGCCTGCTGTGTCAGGAGGATTGGACTAGATGATCTTTCGAGGTCCCTTCCAACCCTTTATGATTAGATGATTCTATGATTCTATAAATTTTTAATGATAATTACATCTTTTGTACTTTGTATTTAACTTTTTAAACAATTATTTAGAAATTTAATAAAAGTTTATTTATTTAATTGTATTGTAATTGAAAATAAGTAGCTTAGAAATTATACTGCTGGATGTTAATTGTGATTTAGGTTATTTTTTAATTGATGTGGTTTAATATTTACCTGGAGTTAGTAACTTTAGATATTTATGAATATCTTATATATCTAATATGACTATGTCTCTATATGACTGTCTATATGTGTAAAATATATTTATATATAATTTTAAAAAAACGATCAAGTATGTATAAGTAAACAAAAGGTGTTCAATAGTTGCTAGTAGTGAATACAAATGTAGTGGTAATGGTTAGTACAATCAATAACAGATGTAGTGGTGGGGGTGGAGGAACATAAAAACTACCAAATGCTTACAATGACTGTTTTAATTTTTTTCTCCTCTCCATACATACTGTGTTCTTTAGGCATTCTGTTATTTAATGTCAAGGTTTTATTCAACTTCAAAAGGTTCATGTCCTTCGACCTATACAGTTCCCTTAACACCAGCTGGAACTAAGAAATGTTTTGCAGGACAAATAGACATGAAAAGAACAAAGAGTTGGATGCAAGGTGAGAACAGGACATTCTAGTTCTATCCGTGGGCTGCAGGATATCTTTTGAATGTAAAAACCTGATGTTCAAGTGCAACAAGATTTTCCGAGGTGAAGTTTCCCGGTACCTGAACTTGCTCTTTGTCCCTGAGAATCTAACCTGGCTTATGATATTGAGTGCTGCTTTAAGCACTTGGGGACTGAGGCAGAGAACATAGAGTACTGTGTTCAGTTTTGGGCCCCCCAGTTTAAGAGGGACAAGGATCTACTGGAGAGGGTCCAGCGGAGGGCTACGAGGAGGATTAGGGGACAGGAGGGCATGGCTTATGAAGAGAGGCTGAGGGACTTGGGGCTTTTTAGTCTGGAGAAGAGAAGACTTAGGGGAGATTTGATAAATGTTTATAAGTACCTGAAGGCTGGCCAGGAGCGGGGGGGACAGGCTCTTTTCACTTGCTCCCTGTGATAGGACAAGGAGCAATGGGTGTAAGTTGCAGCAGAGGAGGTTCCGCCTCAACACAAGGGGAACTTCTTTGCTGTGTGGGTCACGGAGCACTGGAACAGACTCCCCAGGGAGGTCGTGGAGTCTCCTTCTCTGGGGACTTTCAAGGCCGCCTGGATGCGTTCCTCTGTGATCTGTGTTAGACAGTTTTGTCCTGCTCTGGCAGGGGGGTTGGACTCGATGATCTCTTGGGTCCCTTCCAACCCCTAACATCCTATCATCCTATGATCTCTGGTTGGTTGTTGCGAGAGGCTATTGAATGACTTACGTGGACACAAGCTGTTGATCACTGTGTCACCTTTGTGCTGTACCTCAGCCTCTGTTCCCAGTCTTATACAGGTATAATTCCATCCTTCACATATGTGCTGTAACACTGGATAAGACAGAGGGATCAACACAGTTCCGTTTGCAATGGAGAAGGTAACCAGTGTAAATCAAATGGTGATTGCCTTGAATACCTCTGTCTGCTGCAAAATCTGTATTTTTTTTTTTTTTTTCATTTTAACTCACACATGTACAAGTGAAATGTGGCACCTGAAAACACAGGCAAAATATCATTAGTAGTCATACGTGAAAGAGATTGCATCACACTTCCTTTAGACGTGCTGATAACTATTGGACTGATGCTGGGTTTTGATTGTTTGCAACATTCTATTTTTTAAAATAAGAATTACTCTTTAATTTTACGTGGGATTTACCCTTTAAAAGTTGTTATTAGTGATGACACTTACTAATTTCTCATTAATCTTCCACCATGCTGTTGAGGCTCTTTAAACATTTGGTGTGATATTTGAGGTTTTGAAATTGTTTACTTTAAAAGAGTTTTGTAATGAGCCTTCCAAAGTTTGGAAGACCCTGAATTTTAGGGCAATTTATTAGATTAATCTACATTTATCTAGTTTCTGTCTCATGGGAAGATGAAGGATTTAGTAAGAGCTGTGTGTACTTGCACAAAGAAAAATACCGTGTCTTTACTTAATTGACTGGTGAATTGCTCTACATATGTTTTTAACAAAGTTAGAAATTGCCTTTCATTTTCATTATAGCAAATTCACAGGAAACGCAACAGGCACATATTTGTCAAGATAACCATCACTTTTTAAAATACTTTTTCTTATGTTGTCTGTGAAGGTCCCAATTAAAATTAATCAAGTTGTCCTGATGCCACTTTGTGTGTGGTCAGCTTGAGAAAGTTCTTTCTGTGGATAAGGGTAACGATACTTTTAACTTGAAAAATAAGGGCAGCTGTAGCTAAAAAACTACAGAAATGATTAAAGAACATATAAATCTCTTAAAATAACTGAACAGATTAGTATGATTTATAGATTCACCGGGGTAATGAACTCAGTCTGGAACTCTGATGATTGTATTCACGTGTAGAACTAAAAAGCCTAGCTTGATTAGACTGCATTAAGTCACTACGTGCACCCAGACACACTACACCAGGAGGTACTGGAGATGTGTCAAGGCTGTGGATTGCTCTTGTCCCAGATGAATATTTTTTACTTTTTTTCTTCCTTTCCTGCATTTTTCTTTGTCAAAAAATAGCTTGAAAACTGACAGAAGATAGAAGTAAAATTGAGCATATTGCCATGTTACTGTATATGATAGAAAAGCCTTTTCATTAACGTCTGCTGATAACAGATGTGCTTTTAATAGAGTAGTCTGCCGAGCTGAAGTATGGAGCAGCCTTTGTGTTTGGCAGCTTTGGAACCACAGGAATTACAAATGCTGTGTAGGTATTCATTTTCATACCCTTAGTGCATCAGTTCAGAGTTAACATCTCTTTAAAGCCTTTGTAAAATGGAGCATTTTATTTTGACATCTTCATTTTTCTATTATTACGTTATAGCGAATAATTAATATAGTCCTAGAATCCCTCAGCAATTAGTTCTAATGTCCATCCTGCACTGAAAAACAAAAATTGTGTGAGAAAGTTTCACATACATGAAGTAGAAAGGTCTTTGTGTAACGGTATGACATTAAATACCATGTTTCTCATACTGGAGACTTTTTAATCTCTGCTTATTACGTGTACAGGAACCAAAATAATTATTTCTTCACAAAACCTGGTATTGTCTTTTTTTCTTCTTTTTGTTTTCTTTTTTAAGCAGGAAAAAATTAATTAGATGTTACTTTGCACTGATTTTTTTCACCAGACACCAAAGTACAAAAGTATTAGATAAGAAGGGAATGATCCTTTTATCTACTTGTGTTTTGTGCTTGCTGTTTGCAGAGACTTTATAGAACAAGAAAGTGGAATTCCATATGAAATGATTTATTTAACAAAACTTTTTCAGACAACTTGGTGAAAAAGGAAAAAGTACAAAGGCTTGGAATTTAGCAGAATCATAGAGTCACAGAACAGTTAGAGTTGGAAGGTCCCTTAAAGATCGTCCAGCTGCTACCCTCCTGCACAGGCAGGGACACGTCCCACTAGATCAGGTTGCTCAGAGCCCCATCCAACCTGGCCTTGAACACTGCCAGGAATGGAGCTTCTACAACCTCACCGAGCATCCTGTTCCAGCATCTCACTACCCTCTCACTTTTTCATTTAACCTAAATCTATCAGTTTGTAGTTTAAAACCATTATCTCCTGTTCTTGTAAACAATCCTTCCCCAGCTTTCCTGTAGCCCCTTTCAGGTCCTGGATGGCTGGAGTGAGGTCCAACGGGACCATCCTTCTCTTCAGGCTGAATCAGCCCAGCTCCCTCAGCCTGTCTTCATAAGAGAGGGGCATCCTTTGGGATTTCTGCCTCACTCAATTCTCTTTGGACTGTGTGTCTGCTTGTTATTGGGCAGTCAATTAACATCAAACACACAGACAATTCTATAAATAAGTCTGTGTGAAATAAATGTTCCCAGTTTGTTAGTTACACACAATAAATATCAGATGTGCTTATAGCTGAGTTCATGACATGGCAGGTTAAGCAGTGCACACGGTGCCTGATTTATTTGACTCTGGAGCAATCAGAATTAGCACTTAAGAAATACTTTTTACAGAAAATGTGGTAACAGTTATTCTACAACTGTTTGAAGAAATAATACTGGATGTTTCATTTCCTATATAGCATGTCCCCTCATAAAGCATTTCTTCTTTGCAACAACAGGTAAACAGCAGTTATCAATCTGGATTATGAAAAACAATATCACAAATTGTTTTAATCTGACATTCCAAACATCTGAGATCAGCGAAGCAGTAAGATAACGCGCTTCTTAGCCAGCACATTTCAGGTCTGATATTCATCAACAACGATCTCATGGGACAGATCGTGTGAGACTGCTACAGGTTTACTGGCGCTCTGGATGTGAGATGGATGACCTGATAGGCATTCGGGCAAATGCTTTGGTCCTTACTTAACCTAGATCCTTCCATTGGGACT
Source organism: Rhinopomastus cyanomelas (assembly GCA_013400115.1). Taxonomy (NCBI): domain Eukaryota; kingdom Metazoa; phylum Chordata; class Aves; order Bucerotiformes; family Rhinopomastidae; genus Rhinopomastus; species Rhinopomastus cyanomelas. The sequence continues at coordinate 62,362 of VXBP01008021.1, forward strand.
TTGAGCATTAGTAGTTTATGATCTTTCACCAGGAGATCAATGAACAAAGATTATGATTTTACTAGCTTCTCTTCTCTTTTACCATCCCACTTTCCATTTGGGTAAATTTGTGTGATACTGCAGTAGCACTGTAAAGAACAACCTTCAGAAATCACTTAGATGCCATGACGATGTTTTTTCCTGAATCCACCTGAAAAACATTAAATTTTAGATGCCATGACGATGCTTTTTCCTGAATCCACCTGAAAAACATTAAATTACATAGGCATCTCTATTCTTCCTCTCTGTGTGGTCTACCTGTGTGAGAACTCACCTGGAGTTACCAATATAAAGAGGATGTGAATCTGCTGGAGCGAGTCCAGAGGAGGTCCACGGGGATGATCAGAAAGCTGGAGGACCTCTCCTGTGAGGTGAAGGACCTGGGACTCTTCAGCCTGGAGAAGAGAAGTCTCTGGAGTAATTTTATAGCAGCCTTCTGGTACCTGAAGGGGGCTAGAGGAAAGCTGGAGAGGCACATTTTATGAGGACATCTCTTTGAGAGATAAGGGGAAATTGCTTCAAGCTAGAAGAGGGTAGATTTAGATTAGATTTTAGGAAGAAAGTTCTCTAGCAGGGTGCCAAGGCACTGGAACAGTTTGCCCTGGGAGGTTGTGGCTGCTTGCTCCCTGGAAGTATTCAATGGCTCAGATGGGGTTTAGTGCAACCCATCTGAGCAAGTAATGAGAAGTGTCCATGTCAATTGCAGAGGGTGGAACTAGGTAATCCCTAAGGTCCTTTACAACATAAACCTTTCTATGATCTTGTTTACAAATTCAGATTTGATCTCTGTGTATTCTTACAGAAACCTTTCTGAATAGTGAGGTATGGCACCGGATGGGTTTGTTTAGGTATTCTTTCAGTTCTGGAGGGGTGTGGTTTTTATGTCTACAAGTTAATAACACAAAAAGGTATTTTCACCCTTAAAGTAGGTAACAGTACTAGTTCACAAGATTAAAAAAAATAACTTTTTAAAACAAAGAAAATAAAAGGCAGCCATTAAGTATTCTGACAGTCCATTGGGTTTTTATGGTTATTTAGTAGGAGTCATTCCCACACAGAAAAGTGAAAGCGTTTGGTGTAGAACTTGTTGAGGCTGCTGAGGCCTCTAAGAATAGGTTAGCAAATTGTTGGGTTATTGTTCTGTCACAGTAAGGAAGAACCAAAAACATTTTATTCAGGAAAAAGTACCAAAAATTGGATTCTAGAGTCCCACCTGTAACCTCTTCCTGTTTTAATTAACATGGATTGATTCACAAACAAAAATAAGTGCTGTTGAGATATCAGGGTAGGAGGTTCTTGGGCCAACAAGACTGTTCTAGTATAGGGGGACAAAATTATCCGTCAGTCAGCGGAGGACACTTGAGCTTCACGTCACACAGACCGATGAACCCTTACTGTAGTCCTTTGGACACTAATTCCCCATATGATTTATACAGACACATCAGACCTGACCTTTAACTATGTCTTTGATTAAACTGTGATGGAAGCAAATGATCCAAGCAAAGCGAGTAGGTTTGAGGACCTATGGATCACACTGTACGAAGGGGTTTAAATAATTACCCTAATGGGTATCCAATATGCTGAAATTGTGGTTCTAAGTTTCTTGTACATACTTTGCCTTGCTAATTTGCATCCAAGAGATTTCTGCCAATCAAGTTAAATACTTTCTGCAAACTGCTTGCCTTCCTGTCAAAGCACACTTGTTAGTCCTAAACACCCACACTCTGTTCTAGTTCCATTCTGGTTGCTTTTTCAATCTTTTCCTCCCACGGAGCTCCTTACTTGTGGGCATCCAAGAAAGGGAACATTGGTGTTTATTGTAAGAATACACTCACTGAATCAATGCAGCACCTAAAAAAGCAGATCTCGGGGTCTGGAAGCTGTGTGTTGGTGTTCTCACTTGTTTCGTTCTGAAGCTGCCGTTCTGCATCAGCAGTTCTGCCACTCCTGCAGAGAGATAACGCTTCATGCCACAGGCAGTGCTGCTGCTGAGTCCTTGAACCCTGCTTCATAAATAGTCCCTCATGATATTTCACTTCCCAGGTATCAAAACGTGTCAAGTAAACAGCGGGGTCTGAAGAGTTCGCAAGCCCACATGAGAATGAGCGGTCTTGGTAGGGCATGGTAGTTTTTGAAATCTAGAGTGGGGAAGCTTCTCTCACTGTTTTTCTAGCAGATAATGCATTCATATTTACTGTGTGCATTATGGTATTATATGGTAGCAGTCATTATCTTGTGTAAACATGATGTTGGGATAATAAGAACATTCTTAATGCTTTAAAAACTCTCTCTACGTCTTCTCATTTAAGGAAACATTAGGAAATTTTAGCTTTAACAAGCAGCATTTTCCCCTTGGGAACACCAGTACAGAAAGCAAGCCAGCTCAGCTAGTTTGTCCACTACCTTAATTTAAGTCCAACATAATATATTAATGCAAAATAGCAGCATTCAGAGAATTTATAATTTTTCAGGGAGGTTTTAATTCTGTTCAGAATGCAGAATGTGCAAACAAAGGAAGGAAGGAATTCTTTTTTTTGGCAGTGAAGCATCTAATAAAAAGTGAAGGTGTTGACCCACTATTCATGTCTGATTTAAATTCTCCTTAGCCAAGCAAAATTCCCTTTTTGAAATTCATCACTTGGCTTCCATTGAAGTTTTGATAAAAGAACTTCTGCATGTGTTCCCGGTGGTGGATTCTTTCATTTTCTTCCCTCACCCTTTTAAAAAGGAGCTTGATGTGTATTGTACCATGATGTTACAGATGAGCTATCGTTCATGTTAGCTGCAACTCTGCAGCAGCACCTTCCACCATGTAATTTCCTATTCATCCTTTCAGCTGGTGAGGAATCTTTCAGGGGTTTGTAAAACGTGTCTTTTGTGTCAAATTTACAAAATTCCAGCTGCCAACTTGCCAACTGGAGACTCATCTTCAGCAACGGCTCTCCTGGCTCTGCATTTCTTAATGATCAATGACGTGAGTAGTCGGTAATGCAACCTGGGAATTAGCTCGCCCTCCGTCTCTCAGACTTCTCTTCCAGTGACTTGAAGAGGAGTTGTATCTTGAAAATGGGAATTGAATTGCAGCATGGAGACCCAAATTCCAGTTGTGTCTGTTGGAGTCCTGTATGACCGTGTTCCTAGGTTTCTGTTAGGTTGGTAGGGTTTTTATAACCCTAATTCTCGTAGCCTTTGGCTTTCCTTAGTTCAGACAAAGTAAAAATCTCTCCTTGTATTTTGAATGTTATTTGATTTAAAATCAAATTCAAATGTACGAGCTTCAAGTATTTTGGTTTCTTGCCCTGTCAGCTTTACTTGGTGACTTGTCAAGGGTCTGCTTCATTCAGAGCTTGAGCTGTCAACCGTTCAGTTGCGCCTCCTGCTACAACTGCTTCAAACCAGTCCTCATGCAACAAATTAAATCTCTGTCATATCAAATATCTATGTGATATCAGGTTATCAGCTTAATGCAGGTTATCCTATCATGGCACTAGTGTTAAATAACCTTGTGTACCTGCTCTACAGAATCCAGGCACTATCATATTTCTTAGCATTCAGGAAGCATAAATAGCTAGCTGGCTGCATAGGTCTGGGTAACCAGTAGAGTAGTTCCCTGAGTAAACAGGAACCTGCCAGCTTTGTGTCCTGTGCAGCGTACACCAGAAAGACATACTGAAGTGATGGAGCAGGGCCAGCTGAGCAACAAGGCTGGGAGAAGGGTCTAGAGGAAAAGTCTGATGAGGAGAGGCTGAGGGAGCTGGGAGTGTTTAGCCTGGAGAGGAGACACAGGGGGGACCTTCTCCCTCTCTACAGCTCCCTGAAGAGAGGTTGCAGTCAGGTGGAGGTTGGGCTCTTCTCTCAGACAACTAGCGCCAAGACAAAAGGGCAGAGCCTGAAGCTGGCAAAGGAGGGTTCGGTGGGATGTTAGGAGGCCCTCCCTCACAGAAAGTGTGATCAGACACTGCCCAGGGCAGTGGTGGAGTCCCCATCCCTGGAGGTGTTTAAGGACAGACTGGTTGGCCCTTAGTGCCCTGGTCTGGATGATGTGGTGGTGTTAGATCACTTGCTGGGCTGGACGATCTCAGAGGTCTTTTGAAGCCTCAGTGTAGTAGAAAGTCTTTTCCTAAGTAGCTTTTTGGAAGGTCTAATGAAAAATCTGCTGGAATCTCAACAGCAAAATGGTCCAGCCTTCCAGGTGTGTTTTCTTTACATTTAGGGGATGTTTTTGGTTGGTTGGTGTTTAGGGGGCTCTGTAGTTGTTTAGGTTGAATGTGTCACCCTCTTGCTCATCTTTAGAAGTGGTGGTTTTTTTGTTGATGGTTGGCTTGTTTGCTAACTGCTGTCTTTTAGTGGCCTGGGGAACTTTTTTATTGGTTTTGTTTAAGCTTTTTATTAGATAGTCATCCTTTGGAGAGTTCTCGTTATGGAGACCAGCTACCAGTAGTAAAAACCTTCAGTCTATCACACTTTGGTCATATCAGCAAATTGTTTTAAGAGATAAATTAAATGCAGATGGTTTGTTGTCAAATAAGTCTTCACTTCTAAGCTTATTTTCTACCTTAAGCTGTGGTCTGAGCCCACATTTGACTTGGTCTAGGAGATCCTGCTGTGGCAGGGGGATTGGATTAGGTGATCTTTTGAGGTCCCTTCCAATCCCTAATGATCTATGATTTTGCATCTTTCATTTCTTCCTGTCTCACTTGTTTGGAGAATACTAGCCTTTGCCACAAAAGCCTCTATACCCAACACAAGGATACATTGCTAGATTTTCAAATGTTCTGGTTTTATTCTAGTTCGTTAGTTTATATAAGTCACTCTGTCCAATGGTCTCAGCTTGAAAGCTGAGATTTTACCTTTAAAGGTAGGAAAACCTATGAATGAAACTGGATTTGTTTGTCTGAATTTTGCAGCCATGCAAAACTTGCATCTGTGGAAGTTCTGTTAAGAACTTAGTTGCCTTGGCATCAGCAACACCTTTGGAGAAGTCTTTTGTTTCCCCTCAGATGACAAAGTTCAGATGTGCTTTTGAAAAATACACTCAGAGGGCAATTTAAATAAAATTCTAATGCATCACAGCAGTTATTTCTGCAGATGTCTTCCCCACTGCCGTCTTGCAGAGTGAGAGTCTAAACAAAATGAAGTATTGATTTCTTATGTTGGCGTCAGAAGTTCCAGTATGGTAGAGGTTGCTCTGAAGTGTCCTTTTCTATTTTTATTTTGGTTTTAAATTCACATGTTTTTGAAATAATCACATTCACATGTTTTGGAATTAATCAACAACAAAAGCACTGCTTATATGAATTTAACATAAGTTGGGACAGGTATCATTCTCTGTTTTAGATTTATATCCTTATTGAGTTAAATCTACTTTAGTCAGTCAGGGTCCACTGAATGTGTGGCCTCAAATCTAACCCTAACTCTCAGATCTCCTGTGATTCTTTTAGTTGTTTGTCTGGCCTCAGAGTCACAGGTTTAAGAGGTTTTATAGTTATTGAAATTTATCTTAGAGTCATAATATCATAGAATCATTAGGGATTAGAAGGGACTCCAAAAGATCATCTAGTCCAATCCCCCTAACACAGCAGGATCACTTCACTGGAGAAGTTATGGAATCAGAATCACTCAGGGTTGGAAGGGACCACCTGATCATCCAGTTCCAACCCCCCCACCAGGCAGGGACACCCCACCCTAGACCAGGCTGGCCAGAGCCCCATCCAGCCCGGCCTTAAACACCTCCAGGGATGGGGCCCCAACCACCTCCCTGGGCAACCCATTCCAAGCTCTCACCACTCTCACGGTGAAGAACTTCCTCCTCACATCCACTCTAAATCTACCCATCTCCAGCTTTGCTCCATTGCCCCTAGTCCTGTTGCTACCTGACATTCTAAATAGTCCCTCCCCAGCCTTTTTGTAGGTCCCTATCTTGATTCTAGTGTCTCATGTTTTAGTGGATCTGCAGCAGATACAACATTTTACATCTAGGAGATCCCTTTATAAACTTTGATAAACCTTTTATTAATCATCTGCTATAGACAGACCTTGTGAGAGACTTTGCTCTCCTGCAGTTCCATTCCTTTTTAACACAGACATGTAGCTTCAGTAATTTTAATTTCTGTCTGTGCTCATGTCCACAGTTTACAGATACTGAAAATACTGGACGCATATGATGGCTGGTTACTGTTGATGCCGTGGTGGAATAAAAATAATTGTAACAATTGAAAATCTAAGACTATGTCCTTGTGTAGGGTCAAGAGTTCAGATTTTTTGGTACTTCATAAGTTCTGCGGTGGAGACTTTTGAGGAGAGTATTATGCATTTTATTTATGTGATAGAAAAGAACGTGGGATCTTATTGCAGGTTTTTTTTGGTGATTTTTCTCTCTTCAGTTCCTATAACCAGTAAGTTTTTGTGCTGCCCTAAACCTTGTAAGTACTGGGGGTTTTAGTAGGTTTTGTATTGATATCACAGTTTCTTTTATTGTTATCACAGTGTTTACAGTTTATAAAGAAACGAACTTGCTGAGTTTAGGAAGCACTTCTTCATGGAAAGGGTCATCAGACACTGGAATGGACTGCCCAGGGTAGTGGAGGAGTCCTCATCCCTGGAGATGTTGAAGGACAGACTGGCTGTGGCCCTCAGTGCCCTCGACTGGGCAATGATGTGGTGATGTTAGATCCTGGGCTGGATGAGCTCAGAGGTCTTTTCCAGCCTCTATAATGCAGTGATTTTGTGATTCTGAGTGATTGATTGAGTGCAACTGGGTTTTTTCTGGTGCCTCTTTTGAAGAGGTAACGCAAAACCTCAAAAGACAAAGTCGCTAAAAGCATCATCATTGAATGAAAGGGATTGGAAAGGACCACCTGAAATGAGACTGGCCCCTTAACACTCATCCTTTAGGTATTTGCAAGCATTGACAAGCTCACGAAATGAATGAGAATTGTAGATAATAATGAAACAAGGATTTAAGGAATTGATATTCTAAATATTTGAATGAAAACTCCTTGAATTTTTTTAAAGATAATTTATTGTCATCCATTTGGCCATTAAAATAACTGACTCCCAAGCACATGAAAAATAACTACACACTTCTCTGTAGTTTTCAGGAAGCACAGATGTAACGAGATTTACCAGGTACAAGAATTCTTACAGAACCCAAAGATTTTCCCACATGAACAGTAAAATTCCATGTTTAGAACACTTAGAGTTTAACTCTGTATGAGAGGATCTGGCTTTAGATCTTTGATTTGTACCTATTAACTCCTAACAGTTTCCATTTATTAATACTGTCTTTTTGAAACCTGAAGTTAATAACTTCACTCAAACTCATCACATTGTACTCTTGGAAGATGGTGTTAAAGCTTACACAGAAGGGATATGGCAAATAATAATTTCATTTTAGAGACTTTATTGAGCCCCAGTCACAACTGTTTGTCAGAATTTCAGCGCAGTGCATCACAGAATCGAGGTTTTGTTGCATTCTGTTCAATATGGCAGAGCCATTATTAAAAGAGAAACCTGAGGATATCTAAAAAGTTATAAAAATACACAATTTAGTAAAATGAGTGAAGCTTTTTTACTGAGGTACTTGATAAAAACATCTGGCTTTTTCAAGGCACTTAGCAGACCTGCGAGTTTCTACAGTGACATAGAGGGATACTCTCTTTAAAGGATTCACACATCAGAGCTGCATTTTGAATCTAAAGACTGCAACAAGAAACATTAGGCACACATTAAATTCGTAATTATTGCTTTATAAATCTTGATGCAGAGACATTAATATGTAGCTGATTTGCTCAATGGATCCATTGCCTTTTGAGTAGGGTAGAAGAGATTAGTAAATTAATGTCTTCCCACTGTGGTGAAAGTAAGTGAAAATTAATGAAGATAATAGTCTTTGCTTAGATAATTTCATTATTGTCATAGCTTTACCTGCCCTGTTCTCTGACTGGCTCATTGTCTGTAGTGGAATTACTGTCTCAGCTCTGCCTCAGTCACTATAACATGAAACAGCTAAAAAGGGATCAAACTGCACAGATTAAGTGTCGTTGCATCAAGTTGCTTTCATTCACTGCTTATGTATGTTACGGAGTTGGTGTGACTTCCCTAATGGTTCCAATAGTGTGCCAAGGTGGCCAAGAAGGCCAACGGGATCCTGGCTTGTATCAGGAATAGTGAGGTCAGCAGGAGAAAGGAAGTTATCATGCCCTTGTACTCAGCCCTTGTGAGGCCTCACCTTGAGTACCATGTTCAGTTCTGGGCCCCTCATTATAGGAAAGACATTGAGATGCTGGAACCTGCCCAGAGCAGAGCTACCAACCTTGTGAGTGATTTAGAGAACAAGTTGTATGAGGAGAGGTTGAGGGAGCTGGACATGTTTAGTTTGGAGAAGAGAAGGCTGAGTAGGGGACCCCATTACCCTCTACAACTACCTGGATAGAGGTTGTAGAGAGGTGAGTGTTGGGAGTTGATTGAGTCACCATCCCTAGAGGTATTTAAGAAACGTGTAGACATGGTGCTTCACAACCTGCTATAGTGGCAGGCACGTAGGGGGTTAGTTTGTGTTTGTCAATCAATCAGGCATTTGGGTATTTAGGTGTTTTGTTGTTGTGGGTATGGTTGGACTCAGTGATCTAGGAGGTATTTTCCAATCATGACGATTCTGTGATTGAAATAGCAGCTTGTGCTTGTGGAGTCACTTGTAGACTGAGTCCTCATTTTTCAATGAACTGTAGAAAATCTTAGGTTCCCAAAACAGAAATGGAAACTTTATTCTTAGATGATTGGCTTCTCTGGGTCACTCCTCTGAAGTGTGTCAAGATTTTATCTGGCATGAGAATACATAGAGTACTTAAGTTGCCAAAGTCTCTCTAAATGGTTGTTCACAGGAATACACAAGGATTCGTACTAAAGGTACCAGTAGATTCAAATTATGACCTTAAGACCATGCAGAGTTCGTAGTTTTACTTTTAAATTTTGCAGAAGGACTTAAATATCTCAAGTCCTGCTGCTCTCCCAGAATGTCAATTTCAGGCAAGAAGTGCAACCAAAGGGAGAGAAACACCTGCATTGCTCCAGAGATATATTTTCCACCATCTAATAGAATAAGGAGCTATTTAAACAAAAATTAACAATACCTACAGGAAACATTACTTTTGTGGAAAACTCATTGTAGGAAAGGACTTGAACTGGCAAATACTCTGCTGATTCGCTGGGGTAGGTTATCAAACCCTTCCTGTTGATTTTGTAGTATTAGTTTAATAAAATGCAGTCATACCAACACATCTATCTCATTTTTCTGCGTGACATAAAATCCTTCCATAGTAATTGAATCAAGTGGCACCACTGCTTGCTGGTAGTAGCCTGGGCTTAGCTGGTGTTGCCAGATGGCGTGCGGTTTTCTATTTGGTTTGCTAGGCATATTTGCTTTCCTTTCAGCAACGGAGGCATGCCAGCAGTGTTTAATTCCATCACACCCTTATGCTTCTTTTCAATTCTTGTTTTTTTCTCATGCCAAATTTTTTGCCAAATGCTGAGTTTCTTGTGGGGCTGGGTTTGCAGCAGGCTCCCTCCAAGTGTCTGTGCTTCATATCTGAACAGCTCATCAGTGGGCGCATCAGCTCCTCTTGCCGAGAATTTGTTTTCTTCCGCAAAGAGATCTTTGTGGCTTGATGTTGACAGCTTTTGTCTTCCCCCGAGGCAGTTTTCTTTAGGGTCTCTGGGTAGTCTGTCAGCTGCTTTTGTAGAAATAAAAAGGTAAACAACTATGCTAATTGCTTCAAATACGGCTTGCGTGTAGAAATTGCAGTAAGTGGTGCAGACATTGCTTGAACCCTCTTTTATGGCCATGGTCATTCAGACTGTGTACACAACATGATGCTGTGCGAGTATTTTGGTTTCCTGACTAAAATGTCCTTAAAATTAAAGTCATTACTGAGCTTTTTATTTCTTTACAAAGTTTGCAGCATCTATTGATTTGAAATACTCCCTTAACCAGGTTGAAGATGGAAATGTTTACACTCATACTCCTTTCTCTCCTTGTGCAGCCCCTATCAGAGAAGTGACAGAGTCACAGGAGGGAGGAAGGATCCTTAGTGCACTGACAGCCTCCCATCACTTTCCGTTTGCCGATCAACAGAAAAGGCTCTATGACACAACAGGCGTAGGACCACTGGAAGCATGAACAGAGTTTGACTTCCTCATGACATTGCGGGAGGTGTTATGTGGCAGGTGGTAATGTAGCAGTCTTGTGGAGACCAGTCAGGAGTAATGGGCTGGAAAATCCAAGGTCACCAGTGCCGTATCTTCCTGGTGCTTACTACTGGTGTCGCATAAAGCAGCGGCTAAGACTATTTAAAACATGAACGGGGTGGGGGAAAGGAGGAGGTGAGGGCATGACGCAGCACTATGCTCTTTTCTGCAGAGACTGTTTTGTAGGTAAGACTTAATATCTTTTGTTTTTAAAGGCAGATGCTCATTGGTCTCTCCTTTGACATCTGTACAGTGTTATGCATGGCAACTGACACCCTTCCCGAATTTGTGCAGGTTTTAGGGCTGGGTAATGGGGAATCCATCCCAGACTCTGTTAGACTATTTGGAGCGTTTATTTGTGTTTTCCCCTCTGCAGTTAACTTCAGAAGTCTCTGCCTTTTCTGAACCCATATTGAAAATGATAACCAGGTTATAAGGGTAAGAAGTACCTCCCAGTGAAAGGTTGTAGGCAGCCAGCTATAGGTGGCACTGCTTGATCAGGGAATTTGGATCTGATTACCTCCAAAGTTCTCATCCAACTTCACCCATTCTCTGACATTCAAACTCCTAAAGGATTGTTTTTCTGACTAGACCTGGTTTTCCTATGTGAGCACAGCGAGATGCTTCCTCTCAGTTCTCTCCCACCGTATGAGTAGGCTGGAATGTCGCTCTTGTCTGACTTGTTACTGTGCCTCCGGAGACTGATGGAGGATGTCAGACTAAAAGTGGGGCGAGTGATCTGTCCTGCGGAGCAGTATTTTTGCTTTTTCTATTTGACAGGCTAATTATACTAAATTTTCCAAATTTTACTTAACTATAATTTTAGATATTTGCAAATTCTAGCAGGAGATTATATAAACCATTGTCTTAATCATTCAAGCAGTTCAGCATATAGTTGTATTTGGTTGGGTGATTTTCTTACAGCTGGATCAGTTTTATGTTCTTTTAGGGAGACAAATAGAAAATCATGGATCAATTTTGTGTCAGCTGTCACAGAAATGGCTCCTAGTTTGCACATATGTAGATTTTGAGCGGCACAGAAAACAGATTTTAGCCTAAATCTGAGAAATCACACATCTGAAATCTCCAACAAATAAGAATTTTCTGTCCCTTTTGATTTTTAGTTAAAACTGATGTCCTTGTCAGCATCCCAGATGACACCAGTAATGAAACTGCAAGTACAGTCAACTCCATTGAGCTAGCTGCTTATTTCCTCCAAGGTCTCAAAATCCAGGACAGCCCTGCTAGCAGAGTCCCTGGGGCTATATCTCTACAGCTTCAGGAGTCTCTAGCCCTGGGGTAGACTTCATGTCTGAGTAAAGCCAAAATGTGCAGCTGTCTTTGCTCCCTAGACAGACGCATCAGAAAACCAGGTAAGAGGTGAAGCAAGGTGATGATACTTAATGCATGATGCTTATGAATCTTGAAGAAAATGTATTTGAAATGTATGCTCCTACTAATTGTACATTGCAGACCAGATCAGACAGATTTGGTGTGGTTTTGAGGGCTGGTGTGTGCAGCAGCAGATGTGTAGTAGCTGTGTGTAGCTAAAGAGGAGATAAGATGTTCAAGCCTATCAAACAGATGTATTTTTACCTTCCAATTCAGATCAATTCATCTGAGTAGCTATTTGAAGCAGAGAGACCCTGCCTACATTTTGAAGCTTATGCAATTGAAGCATATTTTTGCTATATTCCAGATATCTCTTTGACTTCACTTTTGATCATCTTCTGCTATGACTCAGGGAGGGCAACATGAGCTCACTACATCACTCTGTCTTTTACACCTGCTTCTGTGGCTTTCCTTGTTCTCCCATGAATCTATGTACTCAGAAGATGAGACAAAGTTGTCCCAAAAACCATGTCTCAGGATCAAAAGACTGAAATCTCTTTTTAAACTTCATCCTCCCCCTTTATTATACAGCCTACCAGCCTCTCCACTTCCTCTTTTTGACTGCAGCCCATTCATGCCTTTTACTGCTGCATTCATCCTGTAGCCTTCATCATCTCTGTTATCCCACCTTTTCAGAACTCACTTGCTTATAACCTCTAAGTTTCCAGAAACAAACTCGTACCGGTTACATTCTCCTGCTTTCCCTTCTCCAATCCCTGCAAGCAGATGCTCTTAAAATCACTCTTTTAAGAAACTGAGAAGAATAACTCTTATAGAAGTTAGCACAACTTTCTGGAGGACGTTTGGAGCCCTTCTGCGACGGAATTCTGAGGCACTGCATGCAGCACACTTGCACTTTGCCTGTGTTGTCTTGGCTAAATATGCCATTCAGCATAATCATGTAAATTTAAAATTAAAAAGTAGGAGTTTTCTTTCTTTAGCAGAAAATTAGAGCAGCTGAGACAGCTCATTTGGCATGACAGCATTCCGTTGAGCTGAAAGGTAATTTTCAGGGACTGCATCTTTGGTAAGTATTGCTGCAGCAGTGGGGTAGTGATTTTAATGTGTAGAGCTGCATTTTAATAGCCAATTGAGATGGCTATTAAGATATAGCATCGTACATTAGCATCACTGCTGCACAGAGAGCGGCTAGTGACTGCTCCTTCTCAGATGACGGCTCTCTCTGCATTCTGCTTTATAGCAATGGTTTTCTTAGTAGCTTCTCTGATCTCATGCAATGGAAATAAAAATCACTCTGTGGTTAGTATTTCAGACTGTGCTGGGCATCTAGATCTCAGAGAGAGAAAGTGGGAGGGTAGGGATGTGATGTGGGGGAGTCAGAGGAAGAAAGATTGTGCGAGAGAAAATTCCCTTGTGAAAGCATAATTTCTAGGTTTTCACCTAGCAGACTCACTCTGGCTCAGGGAAAATGTGGTCTGCTAACCCTGAGACTTGGGAGACTGTGCTTGAGGGAGGGCTGTGTAGCAGAAGTAGCTACGTGTAGTTAAACAGGCAGTAAGATGCTGAAAATTCCTAGGATCCTGAAAATGTGAGAAACTGCAAGGAAAAGGTATAGCTGAAAAAAACCATTACACTTGAAAACTTTTAAGAAGCATTTAGGGGAATTCTTCAGCTCCTACTCTTTGCACTTAAGAAGCTAATAGACAGTAATCAGTTACTTACTATATGGTGAAGCATTTCCATGCCCGTAGTTTTCCGCTGTTCTGAGGTTAAAGCCTTTTCTTTGCTCCCAGTCTGCGCAGTTCACAGGTATCTGACAGCATTTGCTTCGCTGAAATCCCAAAACACTCTTTTTCAGTAAAAAGGACCCTGATTGTACCTGAACAAGCTTCCAGCTCTCTGACAACAGCTGTGAAATGGCTTTCAAAATGAAGAAAAAAATTAGTCCTTGTAACATCCTACTGTACTTTGTGTCTACAGCACATTCAGACTAAATTCAGAGAGGAGCACCCTTGAACAGCCTCGCTCCATACTTTTACCTCTGCATTTTCCTTCGGAATGAGCTGCAGTCATTATCTACTTCATAACTTAGTTTCTGAGAGCAGAGCTACGCACGACATTCAGTGGGATCAGTAGCTCTGCCTTTCAGATTCTTGTAAATTCTGGTTCCGTGGAACAGAAATGTTTACAAAGTTATTTCTAGCTAACAGGCTTCTTAAATACAGAAACTTCCCAGGAAAATGTGATTTGTTTAAATTGCTTAGAAATAAATTAGAATCTCTAAATTTTTAGACTACTAATTCCAAGGAAACATGAAACTCAGCAGGCTGAACTTAGTGCCAAAAACTTCAACCTCTTAAGTGTCAACATATTTTGCTGAGCATTTTAAAAGAGAACATCAAACATTTGCCATGCAGAAATAAAAATTCTAAACCAAATAGATCTAAGAGCAGATGCAGAGAGAGAGAGAGATGTTTAATGTTTAACCTGCTAACGAATGTATTAGTGTTTAATTGCCTGTGCTTTGTAGTATGATAATAAATCCCATCAGCTGTGTCAGCTGTCTTGCAGCTCTCTGGGTTATGAGATGCCATTTCTTAAGAATAAGGTAACATTAGTACAGGAGAACTTTGTATTTTCATTGCCAAATACTGTATTTCTTTTTAAAATTTTGATAAATGCGTTCATGAAAGCCCTTTTTAGCAGGAAGGACTAATTCAGGCTAAAGGATATCTGATCTGTAAGCACCTTCTCTATTGAAAATCATAGATGGATTTTATCTCATTCAGTACCTGCAGTATCCTCAAACAATTAGTGACTGGTGGTACCAGCAGGCTAAAGCTTGACTGTGCAGAGTGATCAAAAGCCTGGGAGAAAGAAAACTGTGTGAAATGGTGAAGATATGGAATACCTTTTCAATTATTCAAATGTAATAATGTTGGCTCAAGGAATTTTTTGGTTACCAAGTAAAACATAAATCAAACATTCACATATTTTGCTGTGTGCCATGTTCTGCTGCTTTTCTCATTCACAAGACCTAATTCCAACCTATGCCTGTTTTTCTTACATGCTGTCTATCAAACCAGGAGGAAATAGAGCAGCAACTCGGTATTTTCATGCTAATATGCACCACTAGAGGCCATCATATACCTCCTTAAATATTCGATAGATATGCAAATGATTCTAGTGAGGATGTGAATAGCAAATGAATGCAGAAGTCTGTATAAAAGGGCAAGGGAAATCTTCCTACTTGAGAGAAAGTTTTATCCCAACTGTTTAGTGTGAACATCACATCTTCTCAGGCCAGTCCTAACTGATTTGGAGACCCTGGATTCTCCTGTATGTTCCTGCATAACCTCTTAGTAGATCATCAAGTAGATGTGATAAGTGAACACTGGAGATGGTAATTGTTCTGTGTAGTCTGCAGGTCTAAATCAGTTGACGCAGAAAGCTTAGAAAACAAAATGACAGTTTTTAAGTTGACTTCAGAATGCTGGATTAGAAATTAAACGTTTTTCTCCCTCAGTCTTTCTGTCCGGAAAATGGGTGCCATTCTTAATGCTCAACATACTACCTATCATGGTACATTAATGAGCTAACCTGTGGCTACTAATTTAAGTAGCTGATTATATAAAGTACCTTTTACATTACAAGGCAAATGTCTTCAATTGTGGAAACAAATGACTGACTTTATAGTAGAAGAATACCAGGCAGCATGATTCTAACTGGGAAAAAAACCCCAAATTAGCATTCCTTTTGCATGATGCTACCAAAAAGTAGTCACACAGAACAGCAGCAAGGAAAAGGATGAGTTTTACAATGGGTTTGGATGACTTTCTGGAAACACTTTGGTGTGGTATGGACAGCTTTTCTAGTCCTTTGGTTTTTCTGTTCCACTTGTTCAGGCACATTAACTGCTCAACGAAATGTTAGCTTATTTAATTTCCGAACACTTGCTGTGTGGTTTGGGTTTTTATAACAGACTATTGCTATATGCAGTGAGTGTGTGTGCGTGTATGTGTATATATATATCTCATTGCTATCTATAGTGTATGTATACATATATAATATATTACTGATAGTAACATAGTATATATCATATGATAAAATATACAGTATAATATATGTAACAATGTATAATATATTATATAGTATATAGTTACAGTAGAAGTATTGCATTATCTTAACCATCTTGGTATGAAGCATTTCTCATTCAAACATTGAACGGAGAGAGACGATCAACAGAAATTGGAAGCATCAAGTACGCTTTTGCTCAGACAAGTTAAAACTATATGCAGTCATCTTGCTCTTCAACTTGCCATGATGTATTTCAAATACCGAATCATTTAGAATGGAAAAGATCATTAAGGTAATGGGGTCCAACCATTAACCTAACTCCACAATGTCTTAATTTTAAGCAGGTTTCCCAGACTGACATTGATGGAATGGTGAACAACACACCTGACAGCAAAGCCAAATGGTCTTTACTGTAGGAAATCGTGGAAATTTTCTGTCCATGCTTTGGAGTCCAGCTCAACAAGATTGCTGGGAAAGTGAATCTCAAAGTCCATGTCTCACCATGGGGACAAGCAATGACATAAAAGAACAGAAGGTAAATTTTAATGAAATCTATATGGTTGACTGTTTCACAATTTTCATTTCTGCACTACCTAGTTGTCTTGGGTCTTTGTGCAGCACATCTTGAGTAGTCCAGACTGAATAAAAATAGAAGGTGGTTGTGCTGTAAGTCTGCTCAATGCACTGCTTTCTTTGAGGGCTTGTTGTCTTGGCCCAAACAGTGCATTTCCATTTTGTAGGGTTTCTGGACCCAAACTGGCACATCAGCATCCCTTTCCACTCTGTCAATTTACCAGCTTATATGTTTGTTAACTCCAAGAGGACTGAACCATGATCCATGGTATGGTGTAGACATGTGATTTTGAGCATGTTGTGCTTCATCTTTGTGACTCAACTTCCCACCAGGGAGATGGTGATAACAATGCTAATGTGTCTCATTATTGTCTTGCCTATTTAAACTGTAAGCTCTTCGGGGCAAGCACTGTCTCATACCATATGTCTTCACAGAGACTGGCAGAATGAGTCACTGATTGCATTTGGGGTCTCTTGGTGCCACTATAATTAAAAGAGAGACAATAATATAAAAAAGGAAGAAAAGGAGGAAGGTAGGTCTGGTATCAAGGGGCTTTCAGATTTCCTGGTAGCAACCCAAAAAGCAAGAGAAAAGTTTATCTCCAAGGAGAATCTCTTGCTTTTTCAACTTTCTCAACTCTAAATGTCACTTTTTATTTTCAGAGTACAGTAGAGATGCTTTGCAAGTATGGCAATCCAGAAGGTGACGGATTTTGTGTGGTACTTTACCGTTACAGATCCTAACTAGAAGAGAAGGGTTAGTAGTTTGAACTACTACAAGGGCGTGGGTTGGAGGAGTGATAGTTTTGGTTTTAATAGAATCGCACCTCTAAAATTAGATTATTGACCCTCTCATCGTTACCGGGTGAACAGGGGTTTCTGAGAATGGATGAGTATTGTGTGAAGGAAAGGGCAAATTTAGTAAGGAATAAGTCCCCTTGCATTCTAGCTGGTCCTCAGAGATTAGAGGAGCTAGGTGGGCCTGGATTTATACCTTCATAGGGGTGCCAGTCAAGGAGTATTGCTATACCGGATTCACAAACAGCCCGCATGCTGTAGGTCTGGTTCTCCTTCTATGGCAGCAGTTGGGTGCATGAATAGCAATATTTATTTACTGCAGGTCTGACAACCTGTCTGAGAACAGCCCAATAAGCTGTAGACCTGGTTACGTTCAAGAGAAGCCATGTGATGCGCAAACAGTCTTATTTATTCACACTTGCCAGATTCTCGGAGATTGCCAGGGTAAAATTACTGAAGACAGAAAGGGCTCTGTCTCTACAGAAGTACAAACAGACAAACCCACAGACACTCAGCATGGCACAAATCAGACCAAAGGGTGTACCTCTGCAGTGGGCGTCCCTCTGCAGTGGGCGAGGAGGACCAACCCATCCACCTGTCGTCATGGTTTGGTATCAAATTCTCATCCACCAAATCGGTCTCTAAAGGCAGGATATTTCTGGCTCTGATTTCTATTATTGTGTAAAGTGTGGGGCATTCCTTGATGGGTGATATTGCTGGTATAACCATTGTCCTGTTGTCTTCTAGCCAAGAATTAATTGCTGCAATAACACCACCTGGCCCATGTATTATGTCAATGCAAGATTCTGACTGCTGGGTCTCTGCCCCACCCCAGGTTCTGTTCTAGACACTAGATTCTTATCAGCAGTGGCAGCCTCTGTTTGTGTTCATGCTGCTCCCAACAAGGAGCTGTTTGTACTCATGAGTAGAGAAGGGCAAGTAGTGTGAGAGAGGTGGAGGCCGAGTCACATTCTGCTGGAGCACAACAGTTGCCCGTTAATGGGCAGAATTTCACTAGTTGCTTCGTGCAGTAGGATAAGAATAATGAAAGATATTCCTGTGCAATGTAGAGATGAAATATAACCCTGCATGCTAACAACTCCTGCTCTGGCATTTCTAAATCCATAGCTTGTTTGAAAAAACTCTCAAGATTTGAGTTCAAGCCCCGTTTTGAATGTCAGTTGAGAACTGCTCTACAGAACTAATACTTTGCCTTCATTCAGGACCTGATCAAATATACCATGTGCAGCAAGTCCCTCTTTATACCTGGTCCTTGTCGAAGTTTTCAGATCACTTCAGCATAGTCTGCTTTGTTGCTGGTTTACATTAAAACCATGAAACACTTTCTGTGTCAGAAAGGCAACTTTTTCTCAGTTTTCTTGCTTGACCACTATTGGGCTAGATTTGTCATATTGAGAGCCTTGTTTAATAGGCACATGCTCCATAACTGGTCCACAGTGTTTGTTAGGAACTGTTAAGACCATAGTTGTAAAGTTATTCCGTGCTGAAAGAATACAAATTACAAGAGTGGATTCACTTACTTATTATTTCATATTATTATGGCACTTTTATTACTCATAAAAAGCAACAAGACCTTATCTCAGAGTTTTGACAAGCTTCCAGTCTGAAATATAAGCTGGACTATTGGGTATGCAATATTTTTCCAGCAAGAGGTTACTGGGTTAGTAGAAAATGAAGAACATCTCATTTGTTCCACTGCAATAGATCAAACCCAATTTGCATGTAACTGAAAAGCCCTACAATGGAATGGATTGCCCGGGGAGGTGGTGATGTCACCATCCCTGGAGGTGTTCAAGGAATGAGTGGATGTGGCGCTTAGGGATGTGGTCTAGCGGTTAGACACTAGGAGAAAAGGTTGGACTTGATGACCCTGAAGGTCCTTTCCAGCCATGATGATTCTATGATTCTATGAATTCATTTTCTAATGCAGTCCTCAAGACCTGGGCAAGAGGACCTCTTGGCAAAGCAATACCTTACAAACCTGAGTTGCAAATGGAAACAGGGAGGTGGTGAGGAGAAATACAATCAAGTTGACATGAAAGAGAACTTGCATATCAAGACCTTAAACATCCTTTGATTACTATGTACTCATGTAATTTGGGTTTATTTCTCCTTCTTTTGCTTATTGTGTTGAATCTTATAAATAGAAAGCTGTTTGTTCTCTGTCAGCAGCTGTTTAAATGACATTGGTATTCTTCATTTTAACATCCTGATCTGAGTTTGCATCTTTACCCTCTCACTGAAGTGAGACTCTTTATTACATTCCATTAGAAATGTTTAGAGCAAAGTTAAATTACTCAATGCAACCTTTCTTCCTGACTTGGATGGAAAAATTGTCTTTTATAAAGAAACAAGTACTAAAGAAGATGTGCTTAACAGAGAGCACTAGAGCTGTCTGTGTTCCCTACTGGAGGTGCGACTTCTTAAAGAATGAAGGAATGGTGATGTTCTTATCCTTCCTTCCCACTCTCAGAAGTGCTTGGGCAGGCAGCATGAACTTGTGCATCCCACAGTTCTCTGCACCAGAGTTCCCAGGCTGTCAGAGGTAGTACAGGGCTGGTTTCACACCCCTCACAGTTCAGAAGAATATATCAGCTTTCTGGAGACAGGGCTTGTACCTGGCTGCAGCAGTGTCCTCGTCGTGTTAACTTACTTGACAAATAGCTCCATACCTTTGAGAATTTATAAGATTCTGTAATTGTCTCTAACACATACTTAGATTCTTAGTAGGATAACTTTAAACTGAAAGACTAGTAATGTACTGGTGAGAAAGTGATAGAGTTGCAAAGCAGAAGTATGTATTCTCCAAAAAAAATGTAAATTATAATTCAGTTTTATTCTTGCCCAAGAAAGAAAATTTTCCTTTCCCCATTATTTCTAAATAGAATTAATTTCTATTCATGCTGTGCCAATGAAAACATTTTATGATTAGCAGAAGCAGATCTTCTCAAATCTTCCTTTTCCCACCATTTCCTCCTTATTCTGCAGGGAAAAATAAAAGTCGCCTTGGGGAAAATGCCTATTTCCTTCGGAAAACACAACTGAAAAATAGAAGCCAAGCATATGTTGAGTAGGAAGGAGATAGATAGAGGGTGTACGAGGGTTTGCCTTTTCTTGTACCCACATTTATAAAAAGCTTAACAAGTCTTTATAAATGGAGTGAATGTAGGTTGGCAAACAAATCTCTACTTAGATTCATATTCTGTTTACTTATCTACCAGTTTTGTCGAGGGAATCTCATCACTGTTATCTGGGAATCTTCAAGTTGCTCCTATAGTCAGTACTACTACTACTACTACTAATAATAATAATACTGAAATTTTTATTCATGACCCTGAAAGGAGAAATCTTTATACCAAGTTACATGTGGCTATAAATGAAGGCTACAGAGATTCAGCAAAGCACAATAATCTTACCCTGGCTCTACTAGTCTTGACTAAGACCTTATTCTGAATTACCCAGTTGTCTAAGGCAAATAACTGGTTTAGGTTTGATTTGGTAACCTGCAGGTGCAGCAAGTGCATCAGTTATTTGTTTACTCCTTTTTGAAATTTATGTCCTTCTTTACATCATTATGGTTTATTATTTTTGATATATGCTTCAAATAAAAAAGTCCAAATTATTCACAGGATCTGAACACAAGATTAAGTTAATGTTTTACTTTTATGGGAATTTCTATTGATTTCAATGGAACTACTTATTCTGCTCAACAGTGATTATTTTCTGGGTCACAGGGTAGTATCGCATAATTCTTAGGAAAAGTACCACATTTATTAGGTTCTCTGTAGTTAATGAAGCTTAGTTAAAATTTATCTCTGAAGCTTAGATTAGCAGGCAGATTCAAATTTCCCAAGCATTTAAAATTCTCTAGTTTTGTTGGAGATCATCTGTGGAATAAATTTCAATTTTTAAAGAGCATCTATTATTGTGCACATTTATTTATCTAAAAAGATCCTCTTTTAAACTCATAAGAGCTTAATGCCATAATTGCTTTTAATGTCCTGGCCAAATGTGAATTAACAAAACCCTTTGGAAAATGTGATTATCTACATCCTTACTTGTAGGGTGACCCCGCTCTTTGTGAATTCCAAATTACCTCATTATATTCAAGTCTTGCATAGGTGCTACCTGTAATAACAATAATACTTAATAAAGAAGATGGACTGGCTAGCTTGGTGCAGAGCCAAGGCACTTCTGTTGGATTAACACTTATTTTTTCCATTTTTGTTACACTAAATGTACTGTTCTGAATTACCATACTATATTTTACTATTTGAATACATGGATTCTTAAACTATGCACATTTTATGTGGAAAAAAGTACCAACAGGATCCATACAGTGGAAAAAGTAATAAGACAGCTCGAGCTTCCAGCTTTATTTATGTAATTTGATCAAATCTATTTCTCTAATAACTTCCTGATTATTCTAATAGACTCCCAGTGATTAACTGAAAAGCAAGGCTGTTATTCTGCATGGGTCAAGGAGATCAAGAATTCATAAAAATCAGGTTTGGGAAACAAAAACACTAGTTTTGTGCTGCTCCTATCCAAATATCTAAAGCAAACTAGTACTATTGCATTTTTAGAAACACTATTTAGAATAGATCTAATAGCAGTGCCATTAAATGTTTGGCATCCTGGTACCCTGTTCAGACTTGGATGTAAGCACATCATTGTTGTCCTTTGTCCTCCTATCCTCTATGAGTTTTCTTCTCTTGAAAGGTTTAGCCATAGGGAGATCTAGGAATTCTCCTTGCTCTAAAGCTGAGTCTCCACAGCATCCTCCTGGAAAAGCTGGCAGCCCATAGCTTGGATGGGTACACCTTCCTCTGGGTTAAAAATGGGATGGATGACTGGGCACAGAGTGGTTGTAAATGGTGCCCC
Source organism: Rhinopomastus cyanomelas (assembly GCA_013400115.1). Taxonomy (NCBI): domain Eukaryota; kingdom Metazoa; phylum Chordata; class Aves; order Bucerotiformes; family Rhinopomastidae; genus Rhinopomastus; species Rhinopomastus cyanomelas. The sequence goes on from VXBP01008021.1 coordinate 84,352, forward strand.
ATCCAGTTGTTGTTCAGTGACCAGTAGTGTTCCCCAGGGATCAGTTCTAGGTCCAGTTCTATTCAACATCTTTATTGATGACCTGGATGAGGTGATGGAGTCTACCCTTAGTAAATTCACAGATGACACCAAACTGGAGGTGCGTGTCAATCTGCTGGGTCCATTTCTGGGCCTCACACTTCAAGAAAGAGATTGAGGGGCTGGAGTGGGTCCAGAGAAGCAACAAGGCTGAGGAAAAGATGATGAGGAGAGGCTGAGGTAAATGAGGTTGTTTAGCCTGGAGAAGTGGAGACTCAAGGGTGGACCTTCTCCCTCTCTACATCTCCCTGAAGGGAGGCTGTAGTCAGGTGGGGGTCAGGCTCTTCTCCCAGGCAACCAGCACCAGGACGAGAGGGCAGGGCCTGAAGCATCCAGGGGAGGGTTATGCTGGATGTTAGAAAGCTCTTCCTCAAGGAAAGAGTGATCAGACCCTGGATCAGACTCCAGGGCAGTGGTGGAGTCCCCATCCCTGGAGGTGTTTAAGGACAGACTGGCTGTGGCCCTTAGTACCCTGGTCTGGATGTTGTGATGATGTTAGACCATGGGCTGGGCTGGATGATCTCAGAGGTCTTTTCTAGTCTCAGTAATTCTGTGACTGTGAGTGTGCTCACCATACAAGCATGATAAACGCCTACGACTGCATGTTCATGTTTCATCAGTTGCAAACAGCCACTGACGACCTTGAGGGAAAACCACTGTTTCCTTGCCGTGAGTTATGTAAAGTAGCCACATGCTGCACTAATTAATTTTATAAAGAATCATAGGGAAGAGTGGTGACGGTTAGAGCAGGGACCGGCAATAACCGAGGGTAACATTAACGTGTTTTACTCTGAAAATTGCTGAAGCAATTCACTCGGAGACTGTAGCCATTATCAGAATTCTTAACACCCAGATTTCTTGTTCTCTTTTGTAAGCATTAATCATGCTTTATTTTTAACCAGAAATCTCAAAGCAGAATTAAATTAAATGAAACTTTAAAAGCGACGTGTGGTATTATTCAGAATTTATGCAGAGAAGCTTTAACGTACTGCATTACACAGGGAAAAGTGTTGAAAGGATACAGTTAATGTTCATCTGCAGTCAGTTTCTCTTTCTATTACAGGAGTTTTGTTAGTGACTTTAACAGGGGGGAAACAAGCCCGTGCTGAGGTGGTGCAATAGTGGGGTTAGTGTCCTGAATCACTGTAAAAACGTTATAGATGAAAGTCAGGCTGAATGATGGCACTCATTACACAGGGAAGGAGATAGTTACTGAAAGGGGAAGAAGCATGGCTGTACAGCTAAACTGGGGCCGAAGTTTGGGCGGCCGGCCCCATCAGAGGTATTGCGGTTGGCCTTGTCAGCTTGGTGCTGAGCTTAGAGCTCTAACTCTTGTGGTAGCCCCAGCCAGCAGGGCAAACCAGGGATTCAGTGGGGATAAAAGCAGTGGGGACGGTGAGTTTGTCCTCTCTTCTTAAGCATTCTGCACAGGGTTGATGGAAAGGGAAAAAAGGAAGAAAGGATAAAACTTGAAGATGTGTAGAATTGAGTTCTCACCCGCTTTGATGATTAATTAGAGCAGCAGGCTTGGTAAAGTCTTGACATTACTAGATGAACAGACATCAGTGAAGGCAAGCTAGCAGCCTCAAGGAGTACAGTGTCTGAAAAAGGTGTGCTTAGCTGAAATGTGTGGTGTCTGCCATGTGTGTCTGCTCTGGGTAGAGTACGTGCTCCTTTTAGTAATCAGCTTTGCGGCGTTAGCCAGACCCTCTGTCGGCTGCTTCATGAGATTTCTGGCAATGGTGTCACTGTTAGATTTTGAGGACTTTTCTGTTTAAACAAGGGGAGTAAATAACAGCAGTTGCCCTCAGAACTAGTGTTACCTACTTTTATGAGTGTTCCCGTCAAGTACACTAGTATCTCTTCTTTCTGCTCCCTGTGATAGGACAAGGAGCAATGGGTGTAAGTTGCAGCAGAGGAGGTTCCGCCTCAACACAAGGGGGAACTTCTTTACTGTGAGGGTCACGGAGCACTGGAACAGACTCCCCAGGGAGGTTGTGGAGTCTCCTTCTCTGGGGACTTTCAAGGCCGCCTGGATGCGTTCCTCTGTGATCTGTGTTAGATAGTTTTGTCCTGCTCCGGCAGGGGGGTTGGACTTGATGATCTCTTGGGTCCCTTCCAACCCCTAAAATCCTATGATCCTATGATCTCCAGCCTAAAGAGAAGAATGTCTGTAAGGGCTCTCTTGCTGGATCTCTTAAAAAGAAAGGGCATCGATAGATGCCACAAGAAAATAACATGCACAGGCAAAGCAGTTCTGATCCCGTGACTTCTGATTGCTAAGCAGAGATTAGAATTGAGATTTTAAACCTAACCACTTAGATTTTAAAGAAGAAAGTACTCTGATTTTACTGTATACCCATCTAGGGAAGTAGGCAATAGTGTTTACACCACAGAAGACTGGAAGAACTTCCTGGAATTACTGTTGCACAACGCGAGGTGAGTGTCTTGGTGGAGACAGAAGACAAGAATTTCTCGCTGATGTTTTAATGTCAGAATTGCTTGCTCTCTGCCTTCTTTCTAACAACAGTACAGTTCAGCTAAAAAAAAACATGATCTTTTCACTTTTATTTCTCTGCTCCAGTAAAAATCTTTAAAAACAGTGACAATTTTACAATGCAGTTATTTTACAACGCATATATCAATAAAATGGATCCTTGGCATTCTGGTGTCCAGAATGGCACAACTCTAACAACATTCTTTCTCTGTTAGATTTCATCCACTATTTTTCTCTCTTTTATTATATGGATATTTCTAAGACAGTTTCAGTGAAAGGTAAAGAATGAACAAAACCAAAGCTTCAAGATGCAGAATTCGTAAGTCAGCTTGATATGAACAGGAAAATCTGAGTTTACTGATGAGTTTTTCCTTCCTCGTTGATTGGTATTAGCTTGAAGGAAAAGCAACTGATTTGGAATTAGCAGTCAAAAGCGCTTTATTTTCATATCAAATATTGCTCCTGTCAATGGCTGAAGCAGTAATCAGCCAGAAAAGCTTGAAAGAAGATCAGGAAGACAGTAACATGGAGATAGAGTGTGCACATTTTAAATTGTTAGTTTGTGCAACATGAAACCTGAGGACAGGCTTCTTCAGCCCATATATAACCAGAAGGAACTTTTAAACATCCCCTCCCTGGGCAACCTGTTCCAAGACCTGATGAAGCTTTCAGTGAAATTTTGCCTACTGTCTAGCTCCCCCGGCACAGATTTGAGGCCATTTCAAAAAAAATTTAGAAAGGTCTAATTTTCCTAATGTCTAACTTTGAGGCTGCTTCTCTTTCTCTCCCTGTCTCTGTAGAAATAGCTAAACGAATAATAAGAGCAAGGCTATAACACAGTGATAGAAGGACACACACAAAACAGATAAATCTTCCACTAAACAAATCATTGATGTCACTATGGTAGTTACAGTACTAGTCTTTTATTGATAGTAGATCTACTGACAAATCTCTGAAACATGTTGCCTGAAGTTCTGTCTTTAAACGGCACCGGAGGCAGTGTGTGTATAAATTCCTAACCCCATGAAAATCATGTCTTTTATTAAGTTAAAATGAAATGTTATATCCTTGTAGCAAAAGCAGGGATTGAGTTAGAGCACTTCTTTTTGTTCAAATGAGAGGAGTTGGTGAGATAGCACCCTTGAACTATTTGACTGCAAAGGTTTACTTTTAAGCTACAGAGTGCAAGAAAAAACACTCTCTCTTACTCTTTCTAAAGTTTTAAATACTTATTTTAATGTATGAAGGCTCTGAGGTTCCTTGTTGGCATTAGGACTGTAACCTGGTCATAGTTCAAGTACACTATTGGTAGAGGAGCGTTTTTTCTTCATGGTTTATTACTGTGACTTTTCAGGTAGAGCTGTGATTTGAAAGATGAGCTGTTACACCGGCAAAGGTAAGTGGCACTGGTAGGGTTGAAGGTTAAATGGCATTGAAGTCTTAAACGGCAGTAACAGTGGTCAAATAATACATGCCTTGAGAGAGCTGATTCTGTTTTTCTATAGATCTTGATAAAATGCTGGACTTCTATACAAGTAGTGCTGTAATAGGAAAGTATCAAGAAATCATCTTGTAGAAAGTTATGCATTTATATTCTGGAGCCCTTTTGTTTGTGACAGACCACGGCTGGTATCTCAATATGACATTAAAAGATAAGATTGTTGAGTTTTATCTGTTACCAGTGTTTAGACATATCTACCACTTAATGTTAAGAGTACAGCTAAAATCAGCCTGTAAATGCTCTAGGTGAGCCTGCTCTACCAGGGATACTGGACTTAGACAGACTTCACATGTTTCTTCCAGATCTGTGATTATATGAGATGTAAACTAATACCTTCAGCTTGTCAGCCATGGAAGATAGGAGGAGCCTATTAAAGTAAATTAGCCTTTTGAGTTGAATAAGCCTGCAGTTAAATATTTGGCCTGAAATCTGAAGTAGAAGTGTTTTCAGTACTGATGAAAATACAGTTCTTAGGACAAAATCGTTAACACACTAGTCTTGCTAAAATCATTGTCTTAATAGGAGGGAACTGCATGTGAGATTGTTTCTCTCAAGTAGGTGTTCTTACTTTGGCTTTGTTTGGTGGTTTGTTTGAAGTTTCAGGGTGGTGGTTTTGGGCTTTTTTTTTTTTTTAGAACACTTATGAGAATAAATAGCTTTTCTTTTAACAAGTTGTAAGATCAACAGTAGGGTGATGATGTAGGGAGCTGTAACAGCGTGTAGGTTCGTCACATGGCTTCGTTCCATGGGTGTTTAGGAGTTTTCTGTAATGAGCAGTTAGTGGGCATGCAATATGTGTTGTTTTGCATAAGCCCAATATGAAATTGTGCCTGAATTTTAGTGGTGTAGATTGCCCTGGACCTGGCTTCTGAATTCTCTGAAGCATATGTTTTTGGCAGTCTGAACTGTAGTTTTCTGATGTTACAAATAAATACAAAGCTATAAACTTCAATAACACCAAATACAAGGTTATAAACACCAATAACGCCTGTTTAGGGAGAAGCAATAAACAATAGAAAGAAAAGCAGTGTTTGTTTTGCCATATTTGAAACAGAAAAAGTGAGTCCTTTCAGTTGTCTATCTGAAAAATGGAATCACAGAACCACAGAACATTAAGGATTGGAAGTGACCTTGTAAAATCATCTAGTCCAATCACAGAATCACAGAATGTTACTGGTTGGAAAGGACCTTGAAAGATCACCTGAGTCCAACCCCCAATCCCCCCACCACAGCAGCATCCTTTAGATCAAGTCACACAGGAACATGTCCAGACAGATTTTAAATGTCTCCAGAGAAGGAGACTCCACAACCCGCCTTGGGCAGCCCATTCTAGTACTCTGTCACCCTCACTGGGAAGAAGTTCCTTCTCATATTGATGTGGAACCTCCTATGTTCCAGCTCACATCCACTGCCCCTTGTCCTGTCATTGGATGACACTGAGCAGAGCCTGGCTCCATCCTCCTGACACCCACCTTTTCCATATTTATTAACATTAATGAGGTCACCCCTCAGTCTCCTCTTCTCCAAGCTCAAGAGACCCAGCTCCCTGAACCTTTCCTCATAAGGGAGATGTTGCACTCTCTTCATCATCTTTGTGGCTCTGCACTGGACTCTCTCCAGCAGTTCTGTGTCTTTCCTGAACTGAGGGGCCTGGAAATGGGCACAATATTCCAGATGTGGTCTCAGCAGGGCAGAGTAGGGGGGGAGGAGAACCTCTCTCAATCTACTGAGCACCTTGTTTCTAATTCACCACAGGGTGCTATTGGCCTTCTTGGCCACAAGGGCACGCTGGTTAACATGACCAAGAATACAATTGTTGTAGCAGCAGGCTACAGGCAGGAAGAGCAAGATGGACCCAAAATGTGTGGAGTTTAGACTTGTAAATAAGAAAAAATTGCCTGTGTGCAGACTAGGATACTTCAGTGTTGAAGTTCGATTTCCTGAGTTCATGATCAGTTTCATGCTGTATGTTCTGGTCAATATAGGAAAGAATTAGTGTTCTTCCCTGAATGACTCGTTTCTCTTTACGTTTACAAATACTGATCTTTCATGTGTGATTTAAATATTGTATTAGCTTACGTTCTCTGTGCTCTCTGTTCTCTACCTGTAGGAAGCTTTCTACTAATAGTCCATCTGTTTTACCAGAGCAGGAATCAGAGTCTTAGCTCTTTCACAAAGTTGTCGCATCCTGATCCTTTTCAGACTTAGAATCGTAGAACAGTTTTGACTGGAAGAGATCTTCAATATCATCAAGTCCAACCTTTTCCTAGCCCTATCAGCACCATAAAACCATGTCTCCCAACACAATATCCACCCTTCTTTTCAACACCTCCAGGGATGGGGACTCAACTGTCTCCCTGAGCAGGCTGTTCCAATGCCTGACATCACTTTCAGTCAAGAAATTCCTCCTGACATTCAACTTGAACCTCCCTTGGTGCAAGTTCAGGCCATTTCCCCTCGTCCTATCACTGGCCACAAGGGAGAACAGACCCACCCTCACTTCTACATCGTTCTTTCAAATAGTTGCAGAGAGCAATAAGGTCTCCCCTCCATCTCCTCTTCTCCCGGCTAAACAGCCCCAGGTCTCCCAGTTGTTCTTCACATGATACTTCTGTCAGATACCTCTGCTACTCCTTTTGAAAGTTCTTCACCTTAACACAAATTTCGGGCATATTTGTCCCTGGCCGTTTATTTACGTCAATACCAGTTTAAGAGGTTGTAAAAGCATTTTTCCACAGCAAATGGGCTGGAAGTTTATTCTCAGTATACAGGCTTTTAAAAGGAAAATACTAAAGAATGTGAGACTTTTATTAGTATTACTGAACTTGGATCTTAGATTTCCCTTGGTCATATGTAATCCCACAGACTTTGATATGAATGTTTCTGGAAGGGTAGTCTTAACAACTGTTTGTTGGATGAGGGTAGATTCAGAGCTTCAGAACTCTGCAGCATTTCTTTGAGTTATCTTTCAGAGTCACAGAAGGATAAGTTTGGCCCCTCTGTGGATTTTCCGTCAGCAAACTCTCACCCACAAGCAGATGTTGTTCTGGCATAGGAGGACTCTGAGCACAGTTGCCATCTGCTCTCGAGCTGTCCAAGCAGCTCCAGTTCTGGTGACTCTTTCATCAGAAGTCTGTGCAAGCTCAGAACAGCAAACATTTCAGAAATGGTCTTCAGAAGGTATCTCACTGTTGCTTATCCCCTTGGAGAGGCTGATGAGACTCTCCTTTGTGTCAAAGGAGGCAAAATGACTGTGCTGGTCTCGTAGCCTGGTTGCAAACTACAGACTGATGAGTTTTAACGTATGTTAGTAGCATAAAGAGAATTTGAGGGGGAAAAAACCCAAACTATTAGAACTTGATTTGAGGTTTTATGGGCCACTAACTGTAATACTTGCCCCACACACTGTTTGTAGAAATGTGTAAAAAACCATTAGACTTGAAAGAGTTGGAGAGCACTGAGATTATCAGAGAGTCACAGAACATTATGGATTGGAATGAACCTTGGAAGATCATCCAGCCCAATCCTCCTTCTACAGCAGGCTCCCCTAGATCAAGTTGCACATGAACATGGCCAGGCAGGTTTGGAATGTCTCCAGAGAAGGAGACTCCACAACCCCCCTGCGCAGCCCCTTCCAGTTGTCTGTCACCTTCACTGTGAAGAAGGTCCTTCTCACATTTATGTGGAAGCCCCTATGTTCCATATTACACAGTAAGTGTAACTCTTCAGTACCAGGTTCTTGAGGTCAAGACAGGTACCTTCCACAGCTGTAAGCAAGTATCTGTAGCACCTCCTTGTTGGACCATCATGTAGATGTCACTCCTACTGGAGGAATGAAATGCCTGCTTTAGTATCCATCCAGTTTGCAGTTTGATTTCTTTACCCATGTAGTTGCTTTGTGTCTTAGACCCTCAATAAGAACATCTTGTCTGATGTAGCACATTTTGTAAGCAGGGAGGATTTTTTCCGAGTGACTTGAAGTGATCTGGTCATTGCAGTGGGAGGACAGGCATCATCATGGGGAGTAATTCACAACCCTGCTGGAAGTCATTGTGTGCATCAAGGATAAACTGGGATTCTGCAGAGCACAGCAAGCTACTCGACAGGAGGCTGGCTGACCTCAATCAGGGTAAAGAGGAAGTTTGGTACTAAAGGGAGGGGAGAAAGAGCACCTTCCATTATTTGATGAATTTTGTGTATGTGGTGGTTCATGAAAGTATTTTTTATTTATTTGTTAAAATAGCTGGAAACCAACCATGCAGTCCTGCTGCCTACCAAGATGCCATGCCTTTTTCTTTGTATTGTAGCATGTTAGATATGAAAAAATGAGCCTTGCATCCCCATTGGCTGTAGTATCCTACCCACAATATGCAGTATACATGGAAAAAGCAAAAATACCCCAAGGAAACAACCTTCAGAATAATGTAGTGTCAAACCAGTGCCTAGGAAATTGTTAAATCAATCCTAAAATGCAGTTGTCTAATAAAGGTCCTGAATGACTGCCATATTTAAAGTGGAACAGTTGCAGTCAGCTGTTAAGGTGCTATATTTCTAGATCCACTGAGGTACTGTTTTTATTTGTTAGGGAATCACAGAATCATAGAAGCAAGAATTTTGGCAGAACCTATTAAAGGCATGAAAATGTAAATGAGTTTGTGAATAGGTTTAGGAAAATAAAAGCAAATGCTGCAAGTGGAAGTGTTCTGTCAGAAAGAAAGAAACAACAAAAAAGAAGAAAAAAAGCCTGATAGGAAAATGTTCTATTTGTCTACCTTGTGAAAAGAAGCTAAATTGTGGTTAATCAGATCCTATTTGCCTCATTAATATTTCTTGAGATTTTAGTTCCTCCGTTTACATCAACAAGCCGTTAATGTCATTGACGGCCATCAGAGACTAATGAGTTGGGGTTTTTATGCTTTTGTGATGTTTATCTAACAGCCTAGCTGACATCTGAGGTCCTTCTTTGTTATGATTGATATGTCTTGTAGAAGCAATTCAGAGGACTACTGCCTAAACAGACACAGTAGTGCGTTGTAATGTGAAGCAGCACTTGGGGAAAAAAGAGATGGTGGAGGGTGAATAAGAGACAGTTTGGAAGTAAATTGGAATTCCACACAGGGATGGTTATGTGGGGTGTTGTGGTTTGACCCCAGCTTGCAACTAACTGCTACACAGCTGCTTGTTCACTCCACACACCCAGTGGGGTGGGAAAAGAGAATGGAGAAAAGGAAAAAGGTGTAATTCATGGATTGAGAGACAGTTTAATAGAACAGGAAAGGAAAAAAATAAGAGTATACAAAGCAAGTGTAATTGCCAAACAACACCCTGTCAGTTCCTGAGTAGCAACCCTCTCACAACTCTTCAGGAGTATCTCCTCTGTCAGGAGGATGGAGCCAGGCTCTGCTCAGTGTCATCCAATGATAGGACAAGGGGCAATGGGTGTGAGCTGGAGCATAGGAGGTTCCACATCAATATGAGAAGGAACTTTTTCCCAGTGAGGGTGACAGAGCACTGGAATGGGCTGCCCAGGGGAATTGTGGTGTCTTCTTCTCTGGAGATATTTAAGACCCACCTGGATATGTTCCTATGCAACTTGATCTAAAGCATCCTGCTGTGGAAGGGTGATTGGATTGAATGATCTTTTGAGGTCACTTCCAGTCTCTAATGTTCTATGATTCTTTGACATCATATGGTATGAAATGCTTTATGGTGTGGAATACCTTGTGGTGTGAAATGCCTGTGGTCAGTTTTGGTCAGTTTTCCTTACTGCATCCCTCCCTGCTTCTTGTGCACTCCCAGGGCAGCATGAGAAGCTAAATAGACTTATTATAAATACTGTTCAGCAGCACCTAAAAGATCAATGTGTTATCAGCATTATTCTCATCCTAGATCAAAAACACAGCACTGCACCAGCTACTTGGAAGAAAATTCACTTTAGTCCTGCCAAAACTAGGATGTGGGAAATCTGGAATGTGTCTGAGAAAATGTAGCATCTGTGGAGTTTCTTGGATGGTGGAGAGAAGCAACTCTCCAGCTTTCTTAGCTGTAAGATTGATGTGGTGTAGATGAAAAAGCTCTTTTTACTTATCCATACTTTGTGTGTCTCTGCTAGCTTTCTCAAGGAAACTAAAGTATGACTGATCTTTAGAAAGTACCAGATCTAGACTGAAAAGATCTAAAGTTTATCTGAGTGAGGATGGAAATTTCCCCTTCTCATCAGCTCATTGCACTACCATTGCCTTTTAAGCCATGTTAGGCTTTGCCCAGGTAGTCAGCTGCTATTGCTGTTCAAATGTTTTCTCCAGAGTTCATCACTGAAATGTCCTATTGTGATGTCTATACCATAAGAGTGGTCCTTTTTCTGTCTAGCAAGTGTCTGGTGCTTTCTATTGTTATTTTGACTATTTTTTTTTCACTTGAATCTGGGCAAGGTACAAAATAGGTTGATGACTAGTCAGTTGTTGGAAAGCAGTGTAGGAGAAAGGGATCTGGGGGTGTCCTGGTGGCCAACAGGATGGCCAGGAGTCAGCAAGGCCATTGGCATCCTGGGGTGGATCAGAAAGGGATGGTTAGCAGATCAAGAGAGGTTCTTCTCCCCCTCTACTTTGCCCTGCTGAGAGCGCATATGGAATATTGTGTTCAGGTCTGGGCTCCTCAGTTCAGGAAGGACACAGAACTGCTGGAGGGAGTCCAGTGCAGAGCCACAAAGGTGATGAAGAAAGTGCAGCATCTCCCTTATGAGGAAAGGTTCAGGGAGCTGGGTCTCTTGAGCTTGGAGAAGAGGAGACTGAGGGGTGACCCCATTAACTGGAAATTGTCAGGAGGATGGAGCCAGGCTCTGCTCAGTGGCATTCAACGGCAGGACAGGGAGCAAGGGGTGTGAGCTGGGACATAGGAAGTTCCACAGCAATATGAGAAGGAATATCAATATGAGAATGGGCTGCCCAGTGATGTTGTGGCACCTCCTTCTCTGGAGATGTTGAAAACCCACCTGGACATGACCCTGTGAGACTTGATCTAGGGGATCCTGGTGTTGACAGGGAGATTGGACTGGATGACTTTTCAAGGTCCCTTCCAATCCCTAATATTCTGTGATTCATGATGTTTCAGCCAGTAATGACTGAAACAAACATTCTGAAGATTACTTTTGTGTGTAAATGATAACTAGATATCAGATCCCCATAGGTTTTAGGTCTGGAAATTAAGTCCTACATCCTTAAGATACCACTTCTAAACAACAGGAAAAAGAAAAACTAAGCCCCAAACAGCCCTTAGAGTGATGTGCTCTGTGTGAACATGTGTATGACAGTTATATCAGAAGAACAAGTGTAATTCTTGGAAAACGTAAGATATCTCATATATTAATCCTTGAATATTTACAGTTCCAGGCCAAAGCAAAGCAAAGAGAAAAAATTACAACCCTTCAAACTAGTGAGGATATTCCCAAAGCTAAAATTCAGTCACATTTTTTTGTGCTTTCAAATTTACAGGCACTTGATAGAACAAAGGGTGCCTGTTTGGACCTCTAAGCTTTAAGTGGAAAAGCTTGGTGACCTTGGACAGATCATGAAAGGATGCAATTGAAATATGAGTAAAAATGTTTATTGATTATTGTATCAGGTTCATTTGACTGAAAAAACAGTGAGCTATTTACAGATCATGTTTTTCATAATGCAGAGTTGAAACTATCATGAAGCAGTGCCTAAATAAGATTTTATTTTGTAAGTGGATAAAGTACAGAGAGCTTTATTTCTTCATTTTTACAATATTGTTCGTGTTTTCAAGTGTGGACTCAGATATAGAGCAGAAATATTCTAAAATCAGCACAAAAAGAAAGCTATAGTTAATGATCTGCTCTGTTTCCTAAAGCTGGCAAGAAATACAACCTTTTATTCTTACAGTATCTTAGTTTTGGAAAGCAGGAAGAAGCTGGAAAAGGGCCATACACATGACGTAATTCCCTCAAAGACTGGAGGGTGTCCAGATACAGACGTCAAGAGGCTTTTAGTGCTGTTCAATTAGAATAAATTTCCCTTGTAGGAGGGGGCTAATTTGCAGGCAGAAAAGAAAAACATGCTGTAGTAGAGATCATACCCACTGGTTGTGGCATAGTTGATGACTGAATATCTCTGTTTCCAGTCCTTCTCAAGATACCACTGCTATGAAATAAAAGCAAACAAACCTTTAATTAAACTGTGATGGGTAGTTTTGGGGTTTTTTTTTTCCAGTAATTAACCTGGATGATATAATAAAAATGGCTATAACGGGTTTTGTGAAACTTGCATTTAGTTAATTATTTCATGTGACTGCAGGAACTCATGTCAGGAGAAGGCTATTCCAAGATATAAGCTTCAAGTGGAATGTGAATACAGTACGTCTTTCAGTTACTTACTTGCTAAACCTGAGCACAGAGTCAAAGTTGAGATATACTGGTGTGACTATTTAGATCTAAAGATCTTCCATGTCTGAAGCTTACTGAGCAGGTACATATTGGCATGGATATTTAGATCTAGAGGTCTTCTGTGACTGAAGCTTTGTGAGCGGGTACGTGTACAATGAGCTGCTCATGTTAAACCATACAACGACTAAGACTGGAACTAAATCGAAAGTTGGAGTGTGTATCAAAAGAATTCCAGGCTCTTGTGTTCTGAATTAATGTTTTTTTCTCTTCCCAAACCTCTAACATCTTTTACAAGTGTGAGAATGAAATAAGATAAGTAGGCCTCCAGTTGTATCAATTTTCCCTCTTTTTTTTGTGCAAATTATTTGAGTATAAGGGGTTATATGTTGATAATGTTTTGTATGTATTTGTGGTTAACATCCTGCGTCTTAATTACCTGATGAAACTCACTTGAGCTGGAAAGCCAAGTGTTGTCAACTCCAACATCGGACCACGCTTTGCCCAAAGTGCCGTCTGATGGTGATGCTTTATGTCACGTCAACATTATTGATGAAGATGCTGGATATTAAATGGTAGGTAGACTTCATATATGATGTTACCCAAGGCTCAGTATTGGGGCTTTTGTACTCTTGAATATCTTTACCCTGAATAAAGGGATCAATTGCACTCTTAGTAAATTTTCAGGTGTTACCAAGTTAGGTGGGTGTGCTGATGTACTTGCAGATAGAGAGGTTTTACACAGGGATCTAGACAGGGATGGAGGGGTATGTTCTATCGTGAAATTATTTTGTGTGTAAGTATTGTGACATATGATTCTGTGATTCTAGGACAGAAGTATGTTTTCAAAAGTTACCTGCAGGGTGGGAAACGTAGTGAGTGGACAGGAAGAAGTAGAAAGCAATATGAAAAGCAAATTAATGTCTTTGCTTACATCAGCTGCTTATAAATATTTACATTTTTTTCTTGTTTAGCAGTCAGAATGTCATGGCTGAAAAGAAGCCCAACAGTTGTCCCAATATCTAAACATCATTACGTAATGAGATAGTAAAAGACTTTTGTTTTAAAATTAAAATGCAATTCTATGTTGTTTATAGTATGTTATTAGACTGTTTATTAATTAACTTTATATATATATCATAAATATCATTATATATTAGATATATTTCTCTAATTATCAAGCAGAAAGTTACCTTTTCAAAGTCTCTTCACTTGTCTTTCCCCAATGAAATTTGAGGCATGAGTGGATGATCCTGGCAGCCTTTAAACTGAGCTTTTACATACAACAAGATTTGAGTTTGTGTTAACAGAATCTGTCCTTCAGAATTTACTTCTCACCACCAGGCAGATATTGAAATGAGCAGATTGAAAAGATGAAGCCTATGAAGCTGTTTCTGACAGTTTTCTCTAGAGATAATAGCTAGGAAATCTGTCTGTATTATGGAATCCATCGTCAGGAAAGCCAAAATTATCTGAGACAGGATACATAATCTTTAATGTTAGAAATTAACTCCATTCAGTCGGAAAACGCCTATCAGCACTGCGGTTTGTTGCATACCGTGATTACAAAGTTAATTTTGCAAATCTCATAAACTGAGCACTTCGAAGATTCATTCGGATCCTTTAAATCCTGGGCCTAATAATGTGGCATGTATTTTGAACAACTGTATTAAACCAAAGAAAATTATTCTAAATATTTTCTTTAAAAAGAAAAAAAAATTAATATTTAAAAATTATTTCTACTTTTCTGTCAATAAAAAGATTCCATTTAGGCTAAAAAACAAGAAAAGCTTGAAGGAAATTATTTCTATTTAAAATTGGTGTTGTATTAGTGGGTCTTATAATTTCTGTGATCTGCCTCTTGTTTTATGCAATATCAAATATTTTATAAATGTGTGTTGTTCTGATTTTTAACCATCAACAGACATGAGAAATGTTACTGAAGAGCCTTGTTAGCCAGAAAGGTGGTTCGGTCTTTGGAAAGGGAAGTATACTAACAGGCAAGTAACACAGCCACAGTTGAGGATTAGGATGTTAGATTTAGTACTGACCAGCCAGGTTCTGATGCCAAAGCTACTAAGAAGCTGCAGAAACTGAATACAGTGACAGAGAAAAATGAAAGACTCTTTTCTTTAGCTCTTGTTCATAGAATTACAGAACCATTAAGGTTGGAAAAGCCCTTTTAAGATCACCAACCATCAACTTGCCTTTACCAGAAAGAGTCTTCAAGATTGGGGTGACATGCATGAGAGCAAGGAGTTGTTCATGATGAAAATTGTGCTCAGGCTTACGCATTTCTTAAGTCTGTGCTGAAGACAATTTTTTTTATTGCCAAAGACTGTCAAGTACTGAGAAATCAGTGTTTATGTTGGTATCTTTATAATCAGAAAAAGTAAAATCAGACTTCTTTTAAAAGAGGTTATTCTGAGTGCAATGCAGATACTATTCACCACGTGAATATTGGAGGTCTGCAAGCCTTTTCACTGGAGTTCCACGGCTCAAAGCTGTAACATTTTTTAATTTGCTCTCTTGCCTTGTAGTATGTAAGATGGAACTTTGTATCTGTGGAGGAGCTTAGTATCTCTGGTGTATTTATATCAGAAGCAGAATTTATGAGGATCCTTGAAATGCCATAGGAAGGATGCTACAGAGGAGTTTTGAAGGTTTCCTTCAGCCTTCCTGATTTAAGAGTGGCCTAAAAAGCTAGCTACTGAACTGCTTCAAAGTTGCAGATTTAATCTTCAGATGGAACTGTCTAGACTTGATCACACATATTCCAGAATAATGTGTTTGGGAAACCTCTGATTTCTTTTTATACTGGTTTTCACTGATCACAGGGAAAGGCCACTGCCAAGTACATGAGATGCGTGGCTATGGAACAGCTCTATGGTCTTTTACTACATCAGTATTTAAGCAAATACTGGAATCTGATACTGAGATACTCATATGCAGCAGCTTTTTTCCTTTTCTTCCCAATTCTGTGTTTTATTCCCCCAAAAACCTGTCTTAGTCTTCCTTTCATAACTGCTGCTCTGCTCTGCAGTGTGTATTTTGATGTTTTCTCTATGGGTTTTAAATTTGATCAACAAAGGAACACACGTCGGGTTTTTTGAAAGACCAAAACGCCTCTGCTACTCTACTAGATCAATTCTAATTTAGAGGTACCAAAAGGTACTGCACTTCAGATTCTGAAGGAGGTTAGTTTTTAAACACTTTCAGCCCAGCATTGCTCTCCTTAGGAATTTAATTACAGATATTGTCAGGCTAAAATATTTTTTCCGGACAAAATCTATCTTTAGTGTAAACCTAATTTTCACTCTCACAGCGAAGGGAGACGACATTGCGTGCTGTTCCAAATGGAGATGAACATGTGACAAGCCGGGAAATGAGGGGAAATAAAATCAATTTTTCCCTATTAATGTCAAATTAAAAACCAAGTAAGCTGTAGAAGGTGCGGGAGCAGAAGTGACAATTGAAACAAGTGCTTTGAACAAACAAACAAGACCAACAGAGAATCAATTTTAACTTTGTTAGGTAAAGGGGCCTTTGGTGGGGGTGACCTTACAATGCACAAAATTGTCTCTGCTCAGATTCCAGCCAGCAGCCAAAGATTCCAACACCAACAAGCAGGAAGTTAAAGATATAAAAGTGGTAAAAATTCATAGGAAATTACTTGTGCAAAATGGAAGTGTTAATATAACCCAATATACACAATCACTAAGATTTACAGTTTAGGGCATAGTTTTTAAAAAAATGTCTCTGTTTTTCACCTGGATTTGAACTCTCTTACCTTTTCACAAATTCAGAAAAATCTATAAAAGAAAAAGAAGTACCACGGAAAGCTGGATTTTGTTGATTTTCCTATCACCTTGCATTTTCCCCAGCTTTTTTTCCCTTTGTAATTCTTTTAATTCCTTCTCAGTGTCTCAAGGACATTGCACGTCTATTGTTTTTTTTTTCCTCCTTCTTCTACTTTTTCCTGTCTTCCCCTGAATATGGTGCCTGATGGTGCCTGCCTATATTAATTTCTCCTAGCTAACAGCCTTTCCCATTGTGGCTCATGGTTCTGGCTGAGGAGCTATTCAAAAAACAAGTAGATGTGGCCCTGGGGTCACAATTTAGTAGTCACGGTTGGGTCAAATTGACTTGATGATCTTGTAGGTCTCTTCCAGCCTTAATGATTCTGCCATGTCTCCAGTTATTTACAGCAGCTCTACAGGCCCTAAAGCCATTGGCAATATCTCCTCTTCCCAGCTTCCACTGATGTGTGCTGGCCTAACAAGCCTGGTACCACCAAAAGTAGGAACCAGAAACAGGTAGCATTACAAATGTCTCCAAGTGATCCGTCAGTAACTTCAGAGATGCTTAGCTGGGGACTCAGGGAAAGGACTGTGGATGGGTGGGAGCTTTCTTACTCTGATGATGAGAAGTTGGTATTTGTGGCAAGAGGTGACGTACATTAGGGACAGATTAGGCTCTCTCTATCAGATGCTCTATCAGATGTTCTATCAGAGAGAATATGTATCAAGTTATTTTTTCTCTTATGCAAGAAGAAGAGTAAAACCTTGTATTTACTGCCAGATGTCTTGCTTTCTGGTGGTGACAAGCTTCATACTGATCCCTGTCCCATACAGGGATGGGTGGATATTTGAACTGCTTTAGATAAAGAGGCTATAAATCTTTGAGTCAGCCTTATAGAACAATGTTCATCACCCCCTATTTTGTATCATTTGCCTTTCATAGACATTTTTTCCAGCTTAAGGTGTAAGGACATACATATGGTCTGTGTAGTGCAGGCACAGTTTTATGATCAGTGAACAGAATCAATGGGTCATAAATAAAAGCAACAGAACACAAGCAACGAGAAAAATGAATTTATTGAGTTTACGGAAAGTTTGCCACCTTTAATATGGATGCTCTCATAACCATGCTTTCACAAAACTATAGAAACCTTGTTTTACATGTTATGAAGAGATTTGTATAGGCAGTCAGCATCAAAACTATGTTCATCTTAAATTGTTTTTCAGTATCATAAGATGGGACCAGTTATTCTACATCATCAATTTAACTTTCCCCTCCACTCTGTTACAGCTAGACCAGGAGAAAACAGGCAACACATCTGTTAAATGTGAAGCATTAAAAACCAGGGAAAAAGTTAGAGTGCTGCTGAGGACTGAGGGAATTTTTCCACTATAAACGTAGTGGCTGCATAATTACCATAAATTGACATAACCAACATTTTGTAATTAGATTCTTTATTAATAAATTCTAATTGTAAAAACACATGGATTTAATTGACATTTAACACGTTAGCTATTGCAAGCTTGATATCAATTAACACACTTATCAAATGTCAATTACCAGTTTTTCTGTTTTAATTGCTGTGAAATTGACTTGCCATGGGCTACCTTTTAAAATGTTAATGTATTAACTGTGTTCACAGATTTGATGTAATAAGTATGACATCCGATGCACACTTATTGCTTATGCAGTTTGACTACATTATATGCAAAGTTAAGTGTATTTCCTTCATACTTATTATACAACAGTAAGAAGCCTTTTACTCATTAATTTACCATACAATTAAATTTGATGCTGGATTGAAATAATTATACCGCAGCCTTTGGACTAGTTAGTCAAACAGGCAGGTCACCATTTTAAACCAACATTAGCGGATATTATTAGAATGATTTCTGAATGCTCTGCTGTGCTGCCAGCTTGCTTTTTACCAGAAATTCTCCATACACCTCTTGTGTTTTCCTGGGTAACCTTTTATAAAGTAATGCTGGGTTAAATCTCATGTTTAACTGAGACAAAGGCAGCCCTGGAAGTCCAGCCAGTGGCTCTGATCCTGTCAAAGTAAGCTGAACAAATGTGTCCCTTTCCTTATGTACGGCCCTACCAATGGCACTAGGCTGTGTTGCAGAGACAAGGCTTTGACTGCCAGGAGCAGTTTTGGTTTGACAGCTTCGTCACTGACATAACCTTAAAGGATGACATTTCCATCGTCTGTAGACTATCAAACAAAGTTCATCTGTAGCATTTTACTGCAATTTGTAGAACTGACATCCTTCATAAACCTAGATGCTCTACCCATTGTAATGGAGAGGAAAGTGAGATGCAGTGAGGTCAAGTGATTTGCCTCAAGTCCTGAAGCTTGCCCAGTTGCAGGAGCAGGGAAAACTAGTTCTGTTTCAAGTTGTGTTTTCTAAGTGGCAAGAGAATCAGGCTTTCCCAAAGGTGGTGGGTAGTGGTGACAGATGTAAGGAGTGTTAATCACAGGCCTCCTGGAAAGGAGGACTGCTTATTTAGCAGGATGGAATGAATATTTAAAAAGACCTTTTGGAGTACTGTAGAATAAATGCATATATCTGTAAGTTATTATGGCTTCAGGGCTGGCTATTATGTGAAAGGATCAATGCATCGAATGGTAAATGCAGACCTTTTAGAACCAGAGCTATATGAAGTATGATTTCCTGGTCTGCTAATGAGAGGCACACACTCAGGAATCAAACTTAGCGTCAGACCAAACTGTCATATTGGGGTTTTCCCCCAAATAACAGTGATTTGCTCTGGTGACAAAGGTATGCTTTGTTCCTAATGGAGGAAACCCCTTCCTCAGCCTCGGGGATCAAGGGCAGCCCCAGCAGGAGCAGTGTGGCCCTCATTGTGCCCTGATAGTCACAATCAAAATGGGATACTTTTCAGGGGTCAGTCCAGAGCACTGACATCAGCACTTGACCAAACATGGTCAGTTGCCACAGAATCATAGACTGGTTTAGGTTGGAAGGGACCTGAGAGATCATCTAGTTCCAAACCCACTGCCATAGGCAGAGACACCTCTCACCAGACCAAGTTGCTCAGAGCCCCATCTAGCCTGATCTTGAATGCTTTCAGGGAAGGGACATCCACAGCCTTCCTGGACAAACTGTTACAGTGCCACAGCACCCCCATAGTCAGGCATTTCCAGTATAAATCTACCCTCCTTTAGTTTGAATCTATTCCCCTGTGTCCTATCACTAGACTCCTCTCCATATTTCCTGTAGTCTCTTTTCAGGTGCTGGAAGGCCCCTTTCAGGTACTAGAGTTGTGAACGGTCATAAGCTGTGGCCTGCACATCAATCCCACCTTTACCAGTGTGTCTAGGCGCAGCATTCTAATTGAGGTGTTAGTCAACTGGTCTTCCTCTATGGTTTCTGCTCCTTCATGCAAGGCAGTAAGACATAGCTAGCCAAGGGTTTGGCACTGGCTACTGAACTTGCAATTCCCCCTGAGGGTGGCAGTTCACATTTGACGAAGTGTTCTGGTTTCTTGATGAGTTATACCTGTCTTTGGATCAAATCAGATAAAAATTCCATTTTAACCATTATGCATGAGTCAGTGGCCCTGCTGGGTCCAATAAAGGTGCTGCCTGTGTACGAGTCATAAATCCATCCTGTGCAAAGATTTTTTTTTTTTTAATAACCAAAACCTAATCATATTCCGTAGTGCACAAATATTTTCCCTCTTATTGCCTTATACATATATATGTTTTTCCTTCAGGACCGGTTTGTCATCTTTCAAAACTTATTTTCTTTCTTTTGTATTAGTCTACTCAGCTGATGTTGCTGGGGTGACTCTATAATAACTGATTACAACTCCTTAGAATTTTAGACTATCACACCTGTTGACAGGAGGACCCCATCTCTGCCTCTGTCCGCCTCTGCCGGGGGGCTGGACTAGATGATCTTTCGAGGTCTCTTCCAAACCCTAACATTCTGTGATTCTATGTTATTCGCATTAAAACCCTCTAGTCTGCTAAAGTACAGGTAGGTCATCTCTCTTGAAGTTATACTCAATGAAAACCCTCCCAGAAATAAAGCAGCTAGGGATTTTTAAGGGTTCAAATACCAAAAGGGAGAAAGTAAGAGGGAGGAATAACAGGATAAATGATCCTACAGATCAATGGCTCATCCCTCTGTTGATGAACCATTTCTTAAATGATCTCACCTGCTTTTTCACCTGTTGCTTTCACACGTGCTGATTGTGACTGCATGTGAGAATTATCAAAAGAGGAATGTAATCAATTATTGCGAAAGTGATTTCCAAATTAATCTATTGTCTTCTTCCCGTTTCAGAAGTCTCTGGTTGACAATAGAGTTTCATTACATCTATTACTTTAGCATAGCTGTTTGATTGCTATTACTCTACAAGTACATTTCTGGGAAAAAAGTATACCCCAATGGTGTCAAGTCAAAGAATAATATGAAACCATCAGCTCTACGATGCTCTTGTGTCTCTGTTTATTAAGAATCATGTTTCATCTGCACTTTTTCAGTGGAGTTTTTGGAAGTGAAAATGTTATGTTGCCATCAAGAGTGAGTACATTTAATTAAAATGTCTCTCTTTCCCTGCTCCTGACAAAAAGTCTCAGAAAGAGTACTATCATTTACGATTTTATTTAAAGATAATATAATTTAAAGCAAGTGGATGGCACTACAGCAGACTTACTGTCTGGAAATAAGCTTGTTTGTCAGACAGAAACTCATGACAGATGCACATGATGTGAAATTATTTTGGACAACTGAATGATAGAGTCACTCTAGTTGGAAAAGACCCTAGGATCATCAAGTCCAACCATCTACCCTACCTTACAACTTCACCCCTAAACCATATCCCTCAACATTTCATTCAAAAGATCCTTAAACACATCCAGGCATGGTGACTCAACCATCTTCCTGGGAAGCCTATTCCAGTGCTTGACTTACCCTTTCTGTGAAGAAAATTTTTCCTAATATCTAGTCTAAACCCACCTTGTTGAATGTTGAACCCGTTCCCTCTTGTTCTATCACTAAATGCTTGTAAGAATAGACCAGCACCAACTTCTCCACAACATCCTTTCAGATAGTTGTAGAGAGTGATAAGGTCTTCTCTCAGCCTCTTTTTCATCAGACTAGAGAGCCCCCCAGGTCTTTCAATCTTTCCTCATAGATTTATTCTCCAGGCCCTTCATCAGCTTAGTTGCCCTCCCCTACACCTGCTCCAGCACCTCCACATCTCTTTTGTATTGAGGTGCCTAAAACTGGACACACTACTCAAGATGTGGCCTCACCAGTGCTGAGTACAGTACTGTAACCTCCTTACTCTTGCTGGCCACATGATTTCTAATACAAGCCAGGATGCCATTGGCTTTCTTGGCCACCTGGGCACACTGCTGGCTCATACTCGTCTTCCTGTCTATCAGAACCCTCAGGTCCTTTTCTGCCACACAGCTCTCCAGCCACACTTTCCCAAGCCCATAGTGTTGCAGGGGGTTGTTTTGGCTCGAGTGCAGGACCTGGCACTTGAAGCTCCTGCCATTAACATTGGCCCACTGCTCCAATCTATCCAGGTCTCTCTGAAGAGCCTCCCTACCCCATGGCAGATGAACACTCCCGCCTAAATTGGTGTCATCTGCAAACTTACTAATGATACGCTCTATGTCCTTATCGAGATCATCAGTAAAGATGTTAAACAGATGGTCCCAACATCGAGCCCTGAGGCCACCACTTGTGACAGGACATCAGCTGTATTTAACTCCATTAACCACCACTCTTTGGGGCCGTCCCAACCAATTCAACCAGTGTTTTATCCAGCAGAATCTGTGCTTGTCCTAACCATGACCAGCCAGCTTATCCAGGAGAATTCCATGTGGAACAGTGTCAAAGGCTTTTTGAATGTCCAGGTAAACAATATCCACAGTCTTTCCTTTGTCCAATAATCAGGTCATCCTGTCATAGAGGGAGATCAGGTTTGTCAGGCAGGACCTGCCTTTAATAAACCCCGGTTGACTGGGCCTTGTCCCCTGGTTGTCCTGTATGTGAAGTTCGATGTATCCTCCTTTCTGCCATTCTTGTAGATGGGTGTTACATTTACCACCTTCCAGTCGATTGGAACCTCCCCAGTTAGCCAGGATTTTGAGTAAATAATGGAAAGTGACTTGGTGAGCACATCTGCCAATTCTTTGAGCACCCTTGGGTGCAACCCATCTGGCTCCACAGACTTGTTCATGTCTAAGTGGATCACTTCCTTCCCAACTGTGATGGCCTCATTCTGCTCTCCCTCTGTCTCCCAGCTCATGAGGCCTGTTTTCCAGGGAACACCTAGTTCAATTGCTAAAGGCTGAGGCAAAGTAGGCATTGAGCACCTCAGCCTTTTCCTCATCGTCTGTTACTAGGTTTCCCTCTGAATCCAAAACAGGATGAAGATTTTCCCTGGTCCTCCTTTTGTTATTAATGTCTTTATAGAAACTGTTTTTGGTATCTTTCACAGCTGTAGCTAAATTCAGCTCTAGCTGTTCTTTGGTCCTCCTGATTTTCTTTCTGAAGAGTTTGACTACATCCTTAAAGTCTTCATGAGGTCATAGACTGGTTTTTTGTTCTTGAGGTGCAGCCAAAGGTTTCTACTTAGCCAAACTGGTCTCCTTCTCTGCCTACTCATCTTTCGTCTCGTGGGGACAGACTGCTCCTGTGCCCTTAAGACTTCCCTCTTGAAGTATGTCCGGCCTTCCTGGGTTCCTATATCTTTTAGGGCAGCCACTCAAGGGACTTTGTCAATCAGTTTTCTGAACAGGCCAAAGTTCACCCTCTGGAAGTCTGAAGTAGTGGTTTCACTAGTCCCTCTCCTTGCTTTCTCAAGTATTGAAAACCCAGTCAACTCATGATCACTCTGCCCTAGACGACCTACAACCTTTACTTCTCCCACAAGGTCTTCCCTGTTCACAAGAAGCAGATCCAAGAGGGCATCTTCTCTGGTTGGCTCCCTCACCAGTTGTGCCAGGAAATTATCTTCCACACACTCCAGGAACCTCTGGGAATGTTGTCTCTTTGCTGTTATATTTCCAGCAGACATTGGGAAAATTGAAATCTCCCATGAGCACAAGAGGCAGTGACTGTGAAACTTCTCCCAGCTGCCTATAAAAAATGTCATAGATTTCCTTATCCTGGTTTGGTTCTATAACAGATTCCCACTACAGTATCTCTCTTGCTGGCTTTACACTTAATTATTAACCATAATGTCCTTATGGGTAATTCTTACCCAACTCTGTCCTCACCTGCAGTCATTTGTATGGCTTAATATGTCTCTGTAATATAAAGGGTTACTCCACCATCTCTTCTTCCTTGCCTATCCCTTCTGAAAAATTGATAGCCATTAATTGCAACAATCCAGTTGTGGGAGTCATTCTGTGATGGCTACCATATCACGGTTTTCCTGCTGCACAATGGCCTGCAGTTCATCTTGTTTATTGCCCACACTGTGTGTATTGGTGTATAAACAATTCAGGGAGGGAGCCGACTACACAGTTTTCAATATTGAGGGGTGATTGCCCTTCTGGTTATCTGTCATGCCACACTGCCTCACTGGTGATGGGCTACTATACCCATGGTTTTTACTAGCAAAGCCAGTTGTCCACCCTTCCCCTTCGTATCTAGTTTAAAGCTCTGTCAATGAGCCCTGCTAACTCCTGCCCCAAAATTCTTTTCCTGCTCTGGGACAGGTGAATCCCACCTCTTGCCTGCAGGCCAGGTGTCTCATATAGCAGCCCATGGTTAAAGAACCCAAAACCCTGTGTGTAACACCAGTCCTGTAGCAAGGAGTTCACTAGATGGCTCTTTCTGCTTGTGTCCTCATTCTTGATTGCCACTGAAGGGATAGAGGAGAAAATAACTTGTGCTCCTGATCTCTTAGGCAGCCTCCTCAGGGCTCCAAAATCTCTTAATTGGTTTTGCGCTTCTCTTGGTGACCTCATCACTCCCCACCTGAAAAATTAACATGGCATAATAATCAGAGGGGTTTACTAGGGTGGGAAGTTTGTCTGGTGCATCCTTAACCTGTGCCCCAGGAAGGCAGCAAACCTCCCTATGAAGTGGGTCAGGATGGCATATTGGGCCCTCTGCCCCTCTCAGGAGGGAGGCCCCCACCACAATTACCCACCTATCCCTCTTTTTAGAGCCAGTAGTGATTGGGGGTCTACAGTGACTCAGTCTTTCTGGCACTTCCAGCCTGTGTGAATCATTGCCCTCTCCAGGAGCTAGCTCGTCCTGCAAAACCCAGTACCTGTTCTGCAAGATCAAATGGGATGGTGAGGGAGGCTGGGAGGGGATCCGCCTGCTTTTTTGAGCAGGGACCTGTTTCCACTCCACCCCTTCACTGAGGTCCTCTTCCAAATCCTGGCCATAAGTGGGGAGGGAATCCTCTGATTTGTGTGATTTTCTTGGAGCCTCAACCTGCTGTCTTATCCTCAGGGAGGTGTTCCACTAGTCTATCTCACTCTCCCTGATGGTTCTGAACCTCTCCATTTAATCTTTGAGCTCTGCCACCATCCTGAGCAGATCATTCACCTGGTCACATCCTACAGAGGTGCTATCACCTCCATCTTCTGGTAAGGGTGACAAGCTGAGGCACTCCGTGCATCTGGCTGTCTGCACAGCCTCACGGTTGTAGGTGGGTGCTGTCTGTGTCCCTACACTTTCTCTGCTGAATTTGGACCTAGTTCCAACCATTTTGAGGTCAACGGAGATGACTCGGGGCAAAAATCAAAAGTGGGCCCGCCTTGCACTGGCCAAGGAGGCTTTGAAATCCTTGCTGCCAGTGGGATGAAATATTCCATCATACTATGTATTCCTAATGCCTGCATGTGAGTGCTAGCAGTATGACAGGAAGCATGACTTGTATGTATATGTGTGTGTGTATATATAATGCAGGAAATGACGGACTGGGCAGCTTTCTGACACGTTCTCAGAGCTGTGGAGTAAACCTCTTTATACAGTGAGCCATTTGAACCGCCTGGTGTTCTATCCTCTAATGCATCTCTCCTGAGACTTAATGTCATGCTCCAAACACTCAACAGCTTCAGACGTCTGTCATTTAAAGATAAATTAACATAAATAAACTATTAGTAACAAAGTCCTTACTCTTTCCAGACCACAATCCAGAGGCCCTCTTTGATCAGAAACAGAGCTGCTTTTTCCTTCTAAGGCAGTTTTCTCAAATGTCAGTAAAATCCAGGCATATAACGTCTTCTGTCTGGAACTTTCCAGTGGTGCAGACTTTTAACAGGATGCTGTGGTTAGAAGCAAGGTCCTTCGCAAACAGCAAAACAAGATTCAGCGTAGAGCAGCGAGGCAAAACAAAGTCCTTGATCAGCAATGTTGAGACAGAACAAAAGCCCCAATTCGGTCACTTACAACATGGGATGACTTCCATTGCTAGTTTTACTGAATTCTCAATGAAACTCAAAATGCATGATGGTTAACAAAATGTTGCTCTGATAGTGTTGTGGTTTGAAAATTGCTAGCGTTTTCAAACTTACAGCAGTTCTGCTTTCATGAAGAAGAAAAGAAAAGGAGTTGTTTTGTTTTGGAGGACTCCTCCCCGGCAGGGGACTTGTCCTGGGGGAAGATGTCTCTGGTCCTGGACCTGCTCTGGATGTCCATGTTGGGTGAGCCAATGAAAAAGCAGAGCGGGTGGTTTGTTTTGAGAAAAGGCAGGAAGTAGAGAAAGAAGAAGAAGGAGGAAGTAGGTAGCCCGCTCCTGTGTGCTGCAGGCCCTTTTGGGCTGCGGCTTCTCAGCCGAGCGCCCCCGGCTCCCCAGCCCCGTCCATTCTTGGGACGGTGGCGGGGAGGGGGGAAGGGCACAGGATGCGGCTCGGCCGCGGCTTTTTAGCGATTGCAGCCGCTACTGCGGGAAGAGCAGATGCCCCGTGTTCGCGTAGCCCCATGTCCTCGGCCGGACTGCCAGCTGTGATTCACCTCGGGCTCCAGTAGCGCCGATGTGCCGCGGTCTGGAGACGCACTTGTAAGCTCTCCCCGCCCCGGCGCTAGCTGTGAAGTTTGCCGCAGGTTCTCCAGTGGCTCCGCTGCTTTTGGAATGGAGGACGCGCCGGTTTGCACCGCTCCCCGTCCAGTAATGGACAGCCTTCGCGTCTGCCGCGGTTCTTCAGTGGTCGTGGGAAGACCCTGATTTGTGCCGCTGTGCCCCCTGCTCCGCGCAGCCCTTTTGCCTCGGGCCTGAACCTGACACCATGATCCGGGCGATCTGGGAAAAGCAAGACTGCGTGCAGCCACCTCCCACAGCGCAGCTTCAGCATTTTGGTAACGTTGTGGTATGCTGGGGTGCCCCCTCTTCCCCCCTGGAGCTGAGACAGGAGGAGAGAAGAGAGGAGAGGGCCTTGAGAATCCTCTCGGCCTACTGTGGAGTGTGGGCGTTGCCCTGTTGATCCAGCGATGAACGTGCCTCCATTTTGGATCCCCCACGTGACTGGGACTGAGCGATGGACCGCTGCCATTTTGGAGAGACTGGTCAACGGGAAGAGAAGCTGTGTGTCATTTCCTGCCGCTGAGGAAGACTGGGGGTGCTTTTAATTTTGGGGGAGGTCCCTTCGTGCATAGTTGGAAAGCCGAAGGATTTGAGACTCCTTAAATCTTGGATCGGGAGGACAGAGACAGGGGTTTTGTTGTTGGAATGTATGCCGCCCACACTGGGGTGCAATTGGGGCGTTAAGGGAGAGAGCGGTGGCTCGTCTCCGGTTTGCATGCTGTTGTTGTTGCCCAGATCTCTTAGGTCGGAAGGACAGAGACAGGGGCTTGTTGTTGAAGTGGATGCCGCCCGCACCGGGGTGCAATTGGGGCGTTAAGGGAGAGAGTGGTGGAACTCGTCTCCGGTTTGCATGCTGTTGGTGTTGCCCAGATCTCTGTCGTGACCCAAGGCCCAAACAATAGTGACTTCCCATGGTATTTTCCTCAGATAGTGTAATGGCATGTTTGACGCAGTTTCTAGGTTTGTGTGCACCAACTTGCTGGTTTTTATTTGTTTTATTCTTTTTGTTTCCTTTTTTCTTTGTCTGTATACAGTTAGGTTAATAAACTTTTATCCAGTATCCTAAGCCATTCATTGTCTGGCAAATTTGTCCGAGATGTCATCGAGACCTTACTTGCTAAAATTAGTGGAGAATCCCCAACCCGCTACAGATAGCATGTTGCTTGACAGGACTGAGCACTGACCAGTTTCACGGTTGACTTTCAGAAATGTGCAGCAACAGAAGTGTTTCTATCAGCACTAAGACAACAAACCTCTGTTTAATTTTTTTCCTGGACTAAAATTTATATAAAAGGATAAATATCATAAAACACCTCTCCTGAGATGACATACAAACATTAGACATGCAAGCAGCCAGAAGCCTGCTAGGTATACGGGCATGAAGAGTCTCATGTTTTTGAAATGTGTGTGATAAACTGAAGGTAAGAGCAATACAGCTGAGTTTTACTTATGCTGAAAAACATGTTAAAGCAAAGTCTGTACGAATGAAATCTATATATAATCAGGAAAGGTCAAATTCTAATCCTGAGCTGCCTCTGTTCATTAGAAATCTCCTCTTGGCTGTTTTTCCAGGTAAATTAGATGCAGTTTCAAAGGATACTTTGAACTCAGCCTCTTCCTTTTCTCACCATGATTACACAATTATATTACAGACAGACTAAAACTGTTCATTCATGCTTGTCAAACATAATTTTCTTTCTTTCTTCTCAGTATATGTAGTTGGGGGGGGGGGGCTACAGTGGGAAGAGAAGAGATCATTGAATTCCCGACCTTAGTAGTAAACACAATGAAGTAATTTTGTCCATTCCATCTGTGTGTTTTTATAGCCCAAATAAAAAGTACATAAATTTGGTTTTTATTGTCGATATAATCAGAACAATAAAAAGTTAGCACTAGCTTCAGTAACATGGCTCAAAGTGCTGGGACTAGAGAAAGCAAGTAACACTTCCTTACTCTTATTCTTGATCAGTGCTGTTACTTGAGTATTTCGGTGATTTTATTGGAAATAGAATTTTTAAAGTGGCATGCAGGATGTGATATACAAGTTGCAGTGAACCTGACTTGCAACTACAATCTTGGACATGCTGAGCCATCAGGTTATGAAAGTGATAATAACAAGACACATGCAAGATTTTTTTTAAATTGAGTGCTTAATTTTACAAATAAGATATGAAATCATTAGAAATTTCCATGCCGGGTAAGATGCTTTTCATCACGCGTAGAAAAAGTGCTTAACTACTCAAGTATTGAACAAAGAGCCAAATAATTTGAGCTGAGCTACAAATGAGATAAATCTGAAGTGGTAAGAGTCACAGAACTCCTGTGGAATTCCTTGATGACCTCTGAGCTCATCAAGCCCAGTCCAGGACCTATCATAGCCACATCATCCAGACCAGGGCACCAAGAGCCACAGCCAATCTGTCCTTAAATACCTCCAGGGATGGGGATTCCACTACTGCCCTGGACAGTCCATTCCAGGGTCTGGTCACCCTGTCCATAAGGAAGGGCTTCCTAACATCCCAACTAACCCTTTCCTGGTGCAGCTTCAGGCCCTGCCCTCTCATCGTGGCACTAGTTGCCTGGGAGAAGAGTCTGACCCCCACCTAACTACCACCTCTCTTCAGGGAGAAGATAGAAGGTCTCCACTGAGTCTCTTCTTCTCTAGGCTAAACACCCTCAGCCTCTCCTCCTCAGACTTTTCCTCCAGTCCCTTCCTCAGTCTCATTGCTTCTCTGGACCTGCTCCAGCTGTTTAATCTCTTCCTTGAAGTGAGGCACCCGGAACTGCCCCCAGTACTCGAGGAGAGGCCTCCCCAGTGCCTTTCCCTGCAGTACAGGGAAAGAATGACGTCCCTAGTCCTGCTGGCCACACTATTGCTGATCCAAGCCAGGATGCCTTTGGCCTTCTGGGCCACCTGGGCTCATTGCTGGTTGCACAGAATACTCTTCCAAGTCCCACTGTTTTTAAAGGGATTTTTTGCTAACCATTGTGATTATTTTTCTAGTGTGTGATGCCACTAACACTCTAATTCTGCTAATGATAAATGTTTTTAACAATATGTTTTTGGTTGAGTACCATTATTTATTTACAATTTCCAAATTACTTTCACATACATGGTTTGTGTTTTTTTAAATGTCTTTATAATTATTTATTTTCCGGTATCTATTTTGGTTAACCCTAACCTAACCCTAACCATTATTTATTCATAATCACGGTTCAGACAAACACCAAGTGAGAAGGAATAGGTACTGTTGTTTTTATACTGCCTAATTATTCTGAACTTTATGAATTAGCAGCTATATTTAATGATATATAAGGAGAGAGAACCTGACAATAATGTCCCTAGGCAAAAGCTGAATGTTTTAACAGTGACTGCTGTAGCATCACACATTGTGGGCGCTACTGTGATCTCTTACAGCATATTCATATTGCCACTGCATTTGCCATTTTGGCTCAGAATCTGAACACTGAAATGCTTTTTCTTTTGCTGTGCACAGACAGTTTTGGTTTTTAATGATCTGTGCAATTTATTTAAAGGAAAATTTTGTGTTAAACTTGTTCTCTTTTACTCATTTTTTTACTTTTTAGTTTTCCACATAATGCTTTGAAGAGTATGTTAGCAAAGCCTTGCAATTGGCATTGAACCATATAAAGGAGAAGAGGAAGTAAAAGATACTTAATGCTTCAGAGGAAACCTGTTCCTTTACTATTTTCTAGTAGTACAAATCTGTATCTGATCCAGCTTGATAGAAGAAGAGGAGACACAAGCAACAGCCCAAATGCTGCTGCTATATATTCTGTAGTCAGTCTCTCAGGATGCCTTCGTGTTAACAAGTCCAGGATTCCCTCCCAGGTACTGAAGCTAATGTGGCATGGAGCTCCCTAGCCACTAAACCCAGATCATTCTGTGCAGACTGACAGAGGGAATGGAGCCTGTGTTATTCCTGAAATGGGGCCAGGAACTGCCTGGGAGAATGCTAGCTGAAAGGAGCCAAATTTATGTCAGGGGTATTCTTGCAGATTCAGTGGGTTTTTTTCAGTGCACAGCTGTAGCCCATGTCCTCGGTGTGGTCACTGGCTAGTATGGGTGTAATCATTCAGTATCCAGGACGGATTAGCTCAGGGTGGTATCCTCATATGTATTTCCCTATAAATCTTGTGGTTGCCCTAGTCAGCAGACTTGTGTGTCACTCTTGTCATCTGGTTAGTCCCTGTTTAACAGTTTTTTAGTTGCACCAGACACTTAGCATCCATTATCTTTCATATTTGTTCTTACTAAATTTACTCTTTTCTCACTTCATTTTTAGGGCGATAGCCTGAAATATGTTATGGTACCAGTAAATGATGTCTAAAAAACCACGAATATACATGAAAAGGATTTCACTTGGAGTTAAATTTAGCAGATCACTGACTGGGCTGATTATTTGGTTCCATTTAAGTTCATTGTTCTACCATTTCATAAATATTCAATTTCCCTTTCCAGCTCTGTTCTCCCCTTTTCTCCCAAATATACTCTGATCATCACATATCGCAAATTTGTCTTACAAATTTCTAGTACTTTGGCTTATAATCTTCTATGGACATAATGATTCTATTTTAGTTCTTGTTCTCTGTTCTCTCTCTTAACATTTCTTTTTGAGTTAATACTGTTAATTACGAGTTGTCTTGTCCATTTCTTCCAGAAGAAAATTAATAATTTTCTTGCAAAATTCAATGGCCCTTTTTCTCAAGTGATTTTTTTTTTTTGATGTTGTATTTATTATCTCTCTAAGCATATTTTGTTTAATCACCTGAGAACCTATTACTGATTTTTTTTTTTTAATTTTCATAGAGAGAGAATACGGGATTTTCATATAGTTTCTATATAAACAGATCTGATCAGATCCGACTGTATTGTTTCCATGCTGGTTTTTAACTTGTTACTCTCAAGATTGAAATCAAAATCCAGCAATTTGTTATAAAGATAAGAAGTTTATTAACAGAAAAGTAAAGAACAGGTTTAAAGAAACAGAACAACTGTGGGCTGGAGCCTTTTCACCCCCTATCTGTCGCTTTTCTCCCCGTACTTATGAAACCCACCACGTCCCCAACAGAGCCAAAGCCAAATCTCATTCTTTTGAAAGATAGAAATAGAGGGAAACAAACTGATATAAAAAAGTTAACTATCCACCACTCATCCCAAACAACGGGCAAGCTTGGAGGGAGAGAGCATGCTGCACAGAAAAGTGAAATAATGGCAACTACGGAAGCCTGGTTAAAGTTCAAATGACCACACAATTATTCAAAAATATTTTTCTTTAATTTCTTCAATGTTGATATGTAACAATTTTACAATTAACAAATACATCAGTGTTAAAAACCACTTTTGCCCAAGCTTCTCACATTATTGTTTGGCAGTACTCAACAAGCATTGAGATAAGAGCAGGATAATTTTATTGTTCTTCATGCCATTCTCAGTCTTAATTTTGTAATGTTCTTTTGCTGAGGGGACACACCAGAGGAGCCTGCTTATAAATCACGGTTTAAGGGAGCACTGCCTCAAAGACACAGACATTAGGGGTTGGAAGGGACCTCTAGAGAAGATCTAGTCCAACCCCTCTGTTCAAGTAGGACCACAGAACTATAGAATCTGGCTCACACAGGAATGCATCCAGATGGGTCTTGAAAGTCTCCAAAGAAGGACACTGCACAACCTCCCTAGGAAGCCCATTCCAGTGCTCAGTGTTTCTTACAGAAAAGAAGTTCTTCCTCGTGTTGAGCTGGAACTTCCTGTGCTCCAGCTGACACCCATTGTCTTATCCCAGGATGCAAGTGAAAAGAGATTGTCTCTTTCTTCTTGATACACAGCCCTCATGTATTTACAGATAATGATTAAACCTCCTTGTAGCGTCCTCTTCTCCAGACTAAAAAGTCCTAGGTGTCTCAGTTTTTCCTCATAAGGTAGGTGCTCCTGTCATCCTTAATCATCCTCATAGTCCTTCATTGGACTCTGCCAAGCAGAGCCCAGAACTGAATACAATCTCCACCTTTCATACTGCTTCTTCAAGACATAAGAAATTATTAATATAAACTCTTCTTGTTGCATAAGCTTGTCTCAACCCTTGAATACTAAGCAAAATCCGTCTATGATTCTTCTAAAACATCTCATGAACTATTATGCTTCCCTGTCTTTCCTCCTGCTGTGAAGAAAACAGGGAGAGATCTACAAAATCATTACTGTATTGCAAAAAGTAAGGAAAACTGGATTTCATAAGTGATTCATTCTACTGAAAATTATAACACAGCAAGATTTTCTTCACACGGTGTTTTGTACTGAATGTTCTTGGCCTGTTAACCTTGATAGCCAAAACACATTTTCCAGCAACTTTTACATGGCGATTTGAAGTATATATAAACTACCTGGCAGAAAAGGTTAGTACTTTAAATACATACCAGTTGCTTTCTTCTGTCGTTGGAGAGGACAAGAAGCATGTCTTTGTTTTCAACTCTGAATGAAGTACAGAAGCATCACTGAGAGATATCGTAAGTCCTAAATTCATCAGAAGTAAAAGGGGATCTATTTAACTGGGGATGGAGAGCAGAAACCAAATGTGGAGGTTGTAAATGAGACAATGTTGGAGAAATAAATGTAATTTTCTTTCCTGGCATTTAAATCAAGTTACAGTTGTACAAGGGAATGTTACTAGAATCCAAAGGCCAGTCCAGAAACTGTTTCATTTTTCTTTGGATTTGCACTTGCTCTAGTACAAATAAAAAGACCTACCTGCCACAAGAAACACCGAGCTCCTAACAGTGTTTACAGCAAAGTGTATTCAAAACACTAAACAATATTTTGTTAAACTCAGTAAATCATACAGTTGCCCATGCTTCTGCTTCCTGCAATGTATTGTGTTGATTTTTTAATGTTTTTTCTCCCTTTTCATATTGATTGCCATGTTCTACTTTAGATCTTATCATAGATCAATACATTTCTCAGAACAAGGTTAAGTGAAGACAGAGAAGAACAATCCTAATACTGAATACTGTGCTACACAGCGTCATAGAATCGTTAAGCTTGTGAGAGGCCTTAAGTTAAACTGTTTGTACTCGGGACCAATCTCTACCAGTGAAGCCTTTTCTTCTTTTGCTGTGGTTATGACCCTGTTTAGAAGGTGGACAACCAATTGAACACAAGCTTGGAGTGTGCTCAGGTGGCATGAAAGGCCAATGACATCCTGGCTTGTGTCAGGAATAGTGTGGTCGGCAGTACTAGAGACTCTCCTCCTGTACTGGGCAATGGTGAGTCCTGGGTGCCTCACTTCAAGACACTGAGGGGCTGGAGTGGGTCTAGAGGAGCAATGAGGCTAAGGAAGGGACTGGAGGGAAAGTTGGATAAGGAGAGGCTGAGGGTGCTGGGGGTGTTGAACAGGGAGGACCTTCTCCCTCTCTCCAACTCCCCTAAGGGAGGTTGTAGTCAGGTGGGGTTTGGGTTCTTCTCATAGGCAACTAGCAATGACAGAGCAGAGCCTGAAAGCTGTGACGGGGGACCATTGAGTTGGATGTGATCATTAGGGGTGATCTTATCTCTGTTTATAACTATCTGAGGTGTGGTTATAGTCAGAGAGGGGTTGGTCTTTTCTCCCTGGCCACTGGAAACAAGACAAGAGGTCGTAGTCTTAAGCTCCATCAGGGAAGGTTTAGACTTGACATTAGGAAAAGATTTTTCACTGAAAGAGTGATCTGGTTTTGGAACGGGCTGCACACGAAGGTGGTTGAGTCACTATCCCTGGAGGTGTTCAAGGTTAGGCTGGATGAGGTGCTGAGTGTCATGATCTAGATGTTAGATATTAGGATTACTGGGTTTATTTGGATTTAGGTTGTACTGGATGATCTTTAAGGTCTTTTCCAACCTTATCATTACTGTGATACTGTGATGTTGGGAAGTCCTTCCACGTGGAAAGGGTAATCATATCCTAGAATGGAATGCCCAGTGCAGTGATGGAGTCCCCATCCCTGGAGGTGTTTAAGGACAGACCGGATGTGGCCCTTAGTGCCCTGGGGTTATGTTAGGTCCTAGGCTTCCCTTGATGAGCTCAGAGGTCTTTTCCAACCTCAATAATAATAAGGTTTTACACGTCAGTGGAACAAAACTAAACGTGTGACCTTTGCTTCCACTTGCTCTTTGGAAATTTCTTTTTGGAGAGATTGAACAATATTTTTTAGTCTTTGAAATATGAACTTTTTTTTTTGTGACCAGAGGAAGTTATTTTCCAGTGGCAGTTGTTCCCTTTTCTATCATGTTTATCGAGAAATACCACATACTGTTCTGGGCTCCAGGCAAAGCAAAGTGAGAACAGAACTAGCATTTAGTGATCTTGTGCTGTATAAGAAGTGTTAAATGTTCTGGTTTCCTGTGGAAACAAATAGATTCCCCTACAGACCTTCTGGAATCTGCATAAGAGACTACATTGAAATGCTTTGTTGTTATGACTGAAGGAACTAGTGATAAGTTCTAAGGAACTAGTGGTAAGTTCCCTTCTAACCCTGACTTTGCTTCTAACCCTGGCTGGTCCCTTCTAACCCTGACTGACTCTATGTCTTGGTCTATGTGATCCTGCTGTGGCAAGGGGATTGGACCAGATGATCTTTCGAGGTCCCTTCCAATCCCTAATGATTCTATGATTTTATTCTATGATTCTAAGTGAAGGGAGATGAATGTCTACATGCTGGGTTGTGCAGTACTTGTTAGTGTGGACTAGTGATGTATTTCATCACAGTAATGACTGTTCTTCATGCTTACAGAATTAATTGTTTGCAAGGGTGATGGCAGGCTTCTGAGCTGGTCCCAGTTCTCCCTTTGACTTGTGCTTCTCACTCTTAACTTTTTGATGATCCCTGCTAATTGCTAAGTCCTCGTAGTCAGGGCGGAGACAAAGGTTAGGCATGAGGCTTTGCCTCAAGAGTCAGGAGATGAATGAGCTGAATGGAAATGGAAATTAGTTGGGCCCCTACCAGAAGAAAGTCTTTCACTGGGACTGGATCTATACTGGCAGGGAGTCAAAGGACACAAACCATCACAGAAGCCTCCTGTGTGAATGAACTTGTTTGTTAATGGTCCCTCTGAGAACGGGAGTACTTGAGGAGGCAGAGTGTTCTCCTTGCCAACAGTTAAGCCAAAGACTACTCTCTAAGGTAACCTTATAACATTTTTCCATATGACTGCCTCTGTTTAATTTTCTCACAAATGAGCCAGGGTGGATGAAATGAGCAGGCAAGTACCTATTTGCCCCTGGGCTCTTCACTGGAATTGTTAACAAAAGGCACGGTGGGAGCTGAATCAGCTGAAACGTGCATCTTTGTCACCCTGACATTCAGTTCTTAGTTCCGTGATATCTAAGTTTTTAATTGACATTGCAAATGCAACTTATAATATCCAAAATGCCTACTTATTTATATGCTTATTATATATGACTTGTTTACCTTAAGCATAAACAAGATCACTTAAAAAAATAGGAAGACAATAGCAGAAAATAGAAACAGTGCTAACATGGGGGTAGGATCATAGGATCATAGGATCATAGGATGTTAGGGGTTGGAAGGGACCCAAGAGATCATCGAGTCCAACCCCCCTGCCGCAGCAGGACAAAACTATCTAACACAGATCACAGAGGAACGCATCCAGGCGGGCCTTGAAAGTCCCCAGAGAAGGAGACTCCACGACCTCCCTGGGGAGTCTGTTCCAGTGCTCCTTGACCCTCACAGTAAAGAAGTTCCCCCTTGTGTTGAGGCGGAACCTCCTCTGCTGCAACTTACACCCGTTGCTCCTTGTCCTATCACAGGGAGCAAGTGAAAAGAGCCTGTCCATCCCCTCCTGGCCAGCCTTCAGGTATTTGTATAAACATACAAGCACTACTTTTACAAAGCACATAGCAGTTTCTTTAAAAAGTTTGTCAAATAGTCTTCTTCAGAAGTTTTAGATATTAATGTGGTACATGTATATACATAAGGTAGCAAGCAAGCCACAGGGCAAACCATTTCTATCTAAACATTTGGGACTTCAGCTGTCATCCAGTTAAAATGTCCATGTCTGAGCAACACATAGAAAACTGTGACTTCCTCTAATAAACCAGTTCTTTACAAAATCTTTGCATTGATTGAGAAATCAGTGGGGGTCTTCAGGGGGTCTTCACCACATATTAAATGTTTGTTGAGTGTATAGTAGCAGCAACTCGTTGCATCTGACAGCAGTACAGTCAAACAAGAGAATGAGCTTGTCAGTTAGGGTGATGTGTACTAAAATAAAAGTAAATCTTCACCATTTTCTCACTGGAATTCCTTCTGGTCCTTCTTGATTTCCTGACTGGTTTGAGTCGCTTACCTAATGTCCATTTTGATCACATTTTCCTAGAGCACAATGAAAAACTCTGCTATTCATCAGCTTTACAGAGGGTGTTTAGAACAGAAAAGGTTCAATATTGTTGGCATACAAAAGCTTTAAAAGATCAGTTTTGATTTCAAACACTTCATGCCATTGGCCGTTCAAATCTGATCCCTTTACTCTTCCTGATTTTTCTTTACTCTTTGCAGAAACTCTTCTCCAGAATGCTACCAGTGTTGTGCTAATGAAGCTTTTGCAACATCTCAGTTTCTCATAAATTAAAGGTCTTCCTCTTTGGTGGCCTGTAAGCACTACCTGAACCAATCTCCTGATGTTCGACTGGTGCATTGCTAACTGTGTTTTACAAGGTTACTCAATGCATTACTACAGAGCCATTTACAATCAGCTTCCAAGAGCAAAGAACCCCCTTCTGAAATGGAGACAAGGGGCTTAATCCTGCTTTTGTTTCTCTTAAATATTTATAAAGAACCTGAAACACCATTACATAAAATCAGATTTCATTTTCATCTAAAATTATGCAAAAATATTGCACATCCTGTATTTCAGTTTAACATTTATTTTTTGCTGTTGAAAACTGTATTTTTTTAGGAAAGAAAGGATTTAGCAAGAATTTATTTTCTCAACTTCAGTAGGAACTTAATTTTGGTTTATGGTTTTTACATAATTTCTCCTTCTGCTCCTGATTTTCTTCTTGGAGAAATGAAGTTATAAAGAAAGAGAGGGTGTACATATGGGTTTTGCCTTAAGAAGCTGAAACGCTGCTGTGGGACTTGCACTGGGAGCCAGTGCCTGGAATAGTTTCCAGTTCTAGCTAGCAATAATATCGGAATGTCCCCCAAGGCTCAGTGCACAGGGAATGGCATTGTCTGGGGAGTGAATAGTTTTATAAATTCTAATAATGAGAGTAAGTTATTTAGAAAAAGGTTTTTAAAAAATGTTTTCTTTTACCAGAAGAGAAAGTATTTTCATATTTCACTCACTTATCAACTTTTGGTTTCCTTCAGCTCCAGCAGTTTTACTGGTAGTGAACACAACCGATAAATGTGCTCGTGCCATGGTGTGCAGGCAGTCACCTTGGAAAAGACAATCGTGGTCTTACACTAATTTCGGGTTTATGGCAATATGGAAGATATAATTTATAAACTAAAAATGATGTCTTTATCACGACCATAGGATCTCTTGATCTGAATGCATTAGAAAGTTAAATCTACATGTTTAAACATTGCTGGGTTTATATTGCTAATGACATCTGGAGAAACCGCAGTGGGAACAGTCGTGACACCTTACTGTGCCATTCCAAAAAGCTTTTGATGGCATTAACAATTCTAATTGAGCTTAGCAGCTTCTCTGTTTGTAACAATGCATGCACACACGTTCTATTCCCTGCTTTATTTTCTTCCTATTTATTAGAACAGCCCAGCTTTTCTGTTATATTATTCTATTTCTATGATTTCTGAAATTAATTTCCATCTTTTTTGGTTATTTCTAGATATTTAAAAAATCTATTTCTTTTATTCCTTACATGTTTTCAGCAGCTCCGATTTCTATCTCGACTGAATTCTTCTCTGTAATGAGGCAGATTGTACAGAAAGCAGTTCCTCCCTCTCCTTACGCATCCTCCTAGTACATAGACTCTAGAAGAAGGGGCCAGAATAATTTGTTTTATCAAACTGAATAAAATCTGTTGTCTCTGGGAGAAAGGCAGTTGTCATTATCCATCCTTACTGTTTCAAAGGTCTGGAAGTACCAAGGGAAGGATTTTAACATTCCCAGTGAAGAAGTATGTGCCATCTACATATCTTCGTGACACAAGGAAGTCTTCCAAAGAAGATGTTATGCATTTTTCAATATTGTGGATGTAAAGGTTTCCTTCAAGGTAATAGTTTCTTTCAAATGCTAATACATGAATTCTTTGGAGATATTTTTGTGAGTGTCAGGATTAAATAACAGGGTGATGCATTTCAAACTCTTGCCAAAAAGCTTAGTGGAAAATGCCAATGAAGATTTTGACAGAGATTTCTAAAATCATTCCCTGCTGACATCTAGCAGGTAGCTGTCTTTGACAACTCTCTTCATAGGCAGATGTGTTTGAATGGAAATCAAATGCCAAGAAAATTAAATTTGCTTTCTGTGTGTCACACACTTTGATTGGTTTATATATATATATTTTTTTTTCTGTGCAAACACACAGAGGAGGTTACTTCTCCCTAGGACTCTGTGAAATGAGAGAATGATGCAGCTGAGAATGGGCATGGTGGAAAAGGAGCATGTAAACAGGAAAATGGAGCATTTTTCAAGAATGTAGGAGAAAATTGACAGTTCATAAAATTCAGAATAAATTCATTTTCTTCCACATGTAGTTTTCTCAATTCAATAGTAGAAAATAAGTCAGGCAAATCCCAGGCTTCTGGTGGTTTGGGTTTTTTTAAAACAGAAGAGAAAATTTCTCTCACCATTTTCTACCTCAGTCAAGGATTTTTGGTACAGATCCTACTCCAAGGAAAGGATTAGAAGATACTGATTATTATTTTTTGGCCACCCCTTCCCCCATGCCTCATATTTGAAGTTCCCGGGAGAGAAACAATATTTAATTTCTTTGTCTTAAAGGCACCTAGTAAAGGAAATAAATTTAATAATAACAATAATTCTATTTTAATTATTATTATACATTAAAAAATGTTTTACAGCAGGAATATACTAGACTGATTTGTAGCTGAGGCATGGAGTGCTTACCCAGCGTCACACAGAAGGTCAATGTCAAAAGCAAGAGTTACAATCCAGGCTCTCATGAACCTGGTCGATGCTTTACACATGAGCCTGCATGCTGGTAAAATGAGTAAGGCAGGAACTTGACTCTCTCTCTCTTACTACTTCCAGGTGTACCTTTTGTTGCTCAGAATTCCAACAGAAGACTTCTCATGTCTTTACTAAGGTCCTTTGTTTAGTTGCTTGTTTGCTTTAGCAGAGCTTCAATGTTGAAACACCACCTCTTGTACTTTTTCAGGTGTTACTGGTGAGCTGGGTACTTCTCTCTGTCTTTAAACATAATTAATGACAGTTCAAACATAAAAGAAAGGTAATACTGAGGAGGTTTAGTAGTTTCCAGCTTACCATTTCTTGGGAATTTAGAGAAGATTTATAAAGTCTTATTTAGGACTAGCAGTATAAACAGGATGAACAAGAATTAATTTATATGTTATACTTTATAAGCCCAAACAAGCAAACCTCACAAAATTCTCAGGAGGACTCCAGCAAAGAGTGCTGCTAAGAATTTATGCTAGATCTCAAAGGAATGAGCCTTAACCTTGGCACCCTGTGGGAAAGAAACAAAAAAGTAGTCAGATTTCTGCATCCTGACTTGGAAGAGCTCCAGATCTTGGGGTTCTTTTGAGTGAAAGTTCCCCAAACAGCTGCTGCCATTTCATTTCTCACAGGTAATGAATGACTCACTCCCTTACACCACCATTTCCCAGCTCTGAGCTTAGGGTTCCCCTTACAGCCTGTATCATTTTTCTAAGGACTTATTCCAACCACTTTGCATAAAACTCTTCAAATTTTGAAGACTGCTAATAAAACTCAATAGTTTATAGCGGGGGAAGACGAGAAAAGACACACAGACAATGTGATGAGATACAAAGAAAATCCACAGTTGTTGATTTCAGAGCTTGAGCTTAATTGCTTAAAACCACCTCCGTGTAGAGATGTTTAATATTCTATATAAAATACATTCCATTCATTCCTTATTCCCCATGTTGTTGTGGGAATCAATTCTTGCTGAATTTTTTTTTTTGTCAATACACATAAAATTGGGGCAGATGTATTCACCGTCTCTTTTCCTGCCCTTCCAAGGCTTCAGGAGTAAAATGTGAACATTTTAGTTGAATGGAATAATAGCACTTTTGTGTGCTTGTATGTTGTTTGTGTAGAAAATGTTTTGTTTTCAAAACCTAGCATGCATCTTTTTTCTTTTCCTCTTATTTGATTAATTCTAGAAAGTAAATGATGCTGCTGGTTTAAAGAGTAAAAGCAGATCATGTGTTGATTAAATATAGAAAGATATATTTATGCCTGTCTTAATAGATAAATGTGTATCTGGAGACCAAATTTATATACACACATATATATATTCTTTTTATTTCTGTGATTGAATTCTTGGCGTCAGATTTAAACGCAGAAAATTATTTTTCCCATCTTGTTTTAATGAACCTTGCCTCATGTCTCACAAAGGACCAGCAAAATTTTGATTAGCTGCTTATGAAAATGTACGCTCACTCCTCAATACTTAGGGTGTTCCCTTTTATTTATGGATGGACTTTGATTTCTATGTAAGACTATTTTCTGTGACTGGTGTCCCCAACTCAAGAGTAAACAAAGTAACCCTCAAACTGTTCCAGCAAAACAGAGGATTGTAGAACAGTTTCAGCTGGTAGAGACCCTCAAGATCATTGAGTGCAACCTTTTCCTAGCCCTATAGTCACCACCAATCTCTGTCTCCCAACGCAACATCTAGCGATGCCCTTTTGCCCAGTGTATTTCAAAAATGTGGAATCAATAAGTAAAAACTAGGATGTAAAATGTAGGTCTGCATATTTTTTTTTTGCAGGCATATGTAACCCAGCACTTGACTGTTTTGTATGCTGTCTGCTCATCCTGGGTGAAATGAGAAGTGACTCAAATGATTTCTGAGGGGAAAGTAAAAAGTTATTTTTTAATGTTATTTTTTTTCTTTTGCTGCACTTTGCACATCTATTTTCTGAGAGCTAAGTAGACAGCAGAGTAGATCTGTCTAATAATGCCTGTGAGTAAGAAATAGTAGACCTTAAAGTATTTAGAACTGTTATCTGGGAGAGCAACTCTCTGTTCTCTGCTTGATGGGTGTTTTGCAGCTCTTGGCTGAGAAGAAACTGCTCCAGCCAAGGCTGATGCACAGGCAGAGGAGGAAATAAAATCTTTAGTTCAGTCTGAAAGTATGTAATGTCAGAGGACATCCCAATTGCCTAACTCTTCTGTGAAACTCCATGTGATGCTTCCCGGCCCTCACCAGCCCACTGCGTGGTATGTGCTGCCAGCATGAGATCTCAACACAGCAAGGTGTGAAAAGGCCAGTTACACTTTTCTGATACAAATTCTGCTTTTGGTTTATGCCCAACAATGGAAAGACTCTGGCCTTTCAAAGTCTTACCCTAAATAACGTGCATACAACTATATATATCCAGAGGGGTTATGTGTATCGAAGAAGGTTATATATAGGTGTATGTAGAAATAGTGTAAGTTACACTTAGAATAGTGTAAGTTCTAGTTTTAATGACTCCCTAAGGGATTTTTTTTTTAATTTAAGTAAGCAGTTTTCGGGTCAGCTTAAAATAAAATAAATCAGGCAGGCCATATATCTTAAAATACTGCAAAGACTGACAATACCCAGAATTCATCCTCTTATAACTCTCACTGGGCCTTAGACTCATTGTGGTAGGTTCAAA
This sequence comes from Rhinopomastus cyanomelas, assembly GCA_013400115.1. Taxonomy (NCBI): domain Eukaryota; kingdom Metazoa; phylum Chordata; class Aves; order Bucerotiformes; family Rhinopomastidae; genus Rhinopomastus; species Rhinopomastus cyanomelas. The sequence continues at coordinate 126,517 of VXBP01008021.1, forward strand.
CCACAAATAAACACAAGGAAAATCAACCAGGTCTTGATGAGGTCTCAGACAGAATTTACCAGACAATGTGTAGCTTAGGGGAAATGAAAGAGGTTTATTAAATCTATAACTATATACAGAAAGAAGAAAAAGGTTGGTGCATACAAACCAGAAACTCCATCACAATGCCATCATATATTCTGAGAAAAATATAATGGGAGATTCCTACTGCATTGGTCTTTGGGTGTTTTACATTAGAGACCTGGGAAAAGGCATCTGGGTCAAGCAGAGAGAGGTGTCATCACCCTCTCTTTCATTCTGAGATACTTGTCAGGTCTCCTCATGAGTTGAACGACACGATCTGCATACACCACACTCTCAGCCATTCCAGACTGGCAAACTCTTCAGTTCTTCAGCATAGCTTGTCTGGCAAAACGCTGATTGGACAGACCTGATTCCTGAGACCTGAACTGCATCCTCGATGCAGGAACATGCATTTTAAAAAGCCAGTCTCTCTTCGTACCAAAGGTTCAAGGATTCTCAAGTCCCTCTGCTAAGCACAAAGGAATTCTCGGATGCCTCTCCAGAGGCTTCTTCTCTCCCCAATACTCAAGCATCTCCAGCTTTTCTCAGTGGCAGAAATGACAAACAGTTTCTCTTCCTGCTGATAAGTGGCTCAAAATGGCAGCAGCCACATGGCTGAACACATATCAAGCACACTATGGCAGCACATGGCTGCATCAGCAGGGGCCTCCCCTTACCACAAACACTGCCAAGAGAGTTCCCATCCTGGGGCTTGCTCTCTCAGGCTCCCTCACTCTCGGGCGCTGGCCTGAGGTGGAGGGGGGTGGTCAGCTGCTGCTCCCCTGCCTCTGGCAGGGCCAGGAGAAGTGGCAGTCCTGCTGTGTCCGACACTGGATGGGGACAGACAGAGAGAAAATCAGCCCTGTCTTAGTCTAACGTTTTGCCCGCCTCCACCAGGATAGGGAACTGGAAGAATTCTTAAAGCAAAAGTGCACCTTTTCTTCATCAAAACAAATTTTGGCAATTTTCACACCATAACACTCATTGTTCACTTGTTTTACTGGCAATGACGTATTACAGATATATGTTAGAGAGTTTCTACATATTTTTACACAAATTTTGACACAATTTATCAGTAAGCAGAGCATTTTTGTGCACTGTTTGTGATGGGTTATATTTGGTTACTGTTCCCAACTTGCATAAAAGAAATCCTGGTTTTAGTCTGAATATTTCCTGGTAGCCTGGGAATGAACTTTCAATTATATTTGCTCTGTATATCCCTTTTCATGATGCTTAAGCATATGCCACAGCTGGAGATTCCTTATCACAAATATCATGTTATTCCTCTTTTAATGGAATTTCTTGATCCTTTTCTTGGTAATCTGGCATGAAGTGGGAACAGATTTATCAGAGCAGCTCTTCAGCTAAATTAAGCTCATAGATATTTAACGCTTTGTGAGCTAACATAACTTGATTTCTTGATAAAATTCTCCCCGTTCTAAGTCATATTTCATTTATGAAGTAAAATTCTGTTGCAAAACTGTTTCTAGAATCCTGCCTGTTCTAGGTTGCTAGATTTCATCTAATGAGTTTTGAAAAAACAAGCAGTACAACTGTTTTAAATTCAAACTAGTAAGAAGAAAAAACAATTAAGTGTTTCACTCAATTTCAGCTGCAATTAATGATGAGACCTCATCTTCACTGAGACCCACATGAAAGGAGCATCTGAGCTACAAGAAGATCTCATAAAATCAGCAGGGTTACAGGTAGAGTTCTGCTTTGTGTATTCCATTTTTATCTAAGTCCTGGTTTTTCTCTAGCTGTATGTGAAGATGTGAACACAGCTAAGTCTCTATATGCTAAAATGCTGCACAAGATGCATCAACCTATGGAAAATTAATTGCTAATGCAATTAATAGGATTTTGGAAAACAGGACTTGTATTTTGAATTTAAACATAGCCTTTCCTGGCTATTAGGACACAGGCAAGATGATAGCCAATGTGACCAATTTTCATGAAAAAGTGAGAAGAACAGACTCAGGTTCAGTCTGTTCTTGAGAACAGGCAGAGAAGGGCACCTCGGTTTGCAGGGACCATGAGATGTTGGAGTTCAGGGTCTCATGTGGTACGAACAGAATAGCTAGCAGAATCACAACCCTGGACTTCAGGAGGGCCAACTTTGGCCTTTTCAAGCAATTGCTGAAGGAAATCCCATGAGACAGGGTACTGGTAGGTAAACAGGTGCAAGATAGCTGGTTAACATTCAAAGATCACTCCAATCTTCAAAAAAGGAAAGAAGGAAGACCCAGGTAACCATAGACCAGTCAGTCTCACCTTCATCCTAGGAAAGATGTGCTGCCATTCAGCAAGACCTGGACAGGCTGGAGATCTGGGCTGAGAAAAATTTAATGAGGTATAACAAGGGCAAGTGTAGAGTCTTGCATCTGGGCAAGAACAACCCCAGGTACCAATCTAAGCTGGGGACTGACCTGTTGGAGAGTAGTGTAAGAGAAAGGGACCTGGGGGTCCTGGTGGCCAGCAGGATGACCATGTGCTCTTGTGGCCAAGAGGGCCAACAGCATCCTGGGGTAGATCAGAAAAGGGGGTGGTTAGCAGATCAAGAGAGGTTCTTCTCCCCCTCTACTCTGCCCTGGTAAGACCACATCTGGACTATTGTGTCCAGTTCTGGGCTCCTCAGTTCAAGAGGGATGTGGAACTGCTGAAGATAGTCCAGCAAAGGGCAACGAAGATAATGAAGGAGGTGGAGCACCTTCCTTACGAGGAGAGGCTGAGGGAGCTGGGTCTCTTTAGCTTGGAGGAGAGGAGACTGAGGGGTGACCTCATTAATGTCTATAGATATGTTAAGGGTGGGTGTCAGGAGGATGGAGCCAGGCTCTTCTCAGTGTCATCTAGTGATAGGACAAAGGGCAATGGGTCTAAGCTAGAACATAGAAGGTTCCACATAAATATGAGAAGGAACTTCTTCACGGTGAGGGTGACAGAGCACTGGAACAGGCTGCCCAGGGTGGTTGTGGTGTCTCGTTCATTGGAGATGGGTAAGGCCTGCCTGGATGTGTTCCTGTGTGACTTGGTCTAGGTGATCCTGCTGTTGCAGGAGGATTGAACTAGATGATCTTGTGAAGTCCCTTCCAATCCCTAGTGATACTGTGATTCTATGATTCTATGTTTAATGCCTTGGATGAGGGATTAGGATGCACTGTTAGCAAGAAGGCTAATGGCATCCTGGGGTGGATCAGAAGGAGGGTGGTTAGCAGATAGAGATAAATTCTCCTTCCCCTCTACTCTGCAGTGGTGAGACCACATCTGGAGTACTGTGTCCAGTTCTGGTGCCCTCTGCTCAACAAGGATGCAGAACTGCTTATGATACTCCATTGCAGAGCCATGAAGATGATGAAGGGAGTGGAACATCTCCTTGATGAGGAAAGGCTATGGGAGTTGGGTCTCTTTAGCTTGGAGAAGAGGAGACTGAGGGGTGACCTCATTAATGTTGATAAATATGTGAAGGGCGGGTGTCAGGAGGATGGAACCAGGCTCTTCTCAATGTCATCTAGTGATAGGATGAGGGGCAATAGTTGTAAGCTGGAACATAGGAGGTTCCACATCAACCTGAGAAGGAACTTCTTCACAGTGAGGGTGATGGAGCACTGGAACAGGTTGTCCAGGGTGGTTGTGGAGTCTCCTTCACTGGAGATGTTCAAGGCCCGCCTGGATGTGTTCCTGTGCGACTTGGTCTAGGCGATCCTGCTGTGGCAGGTGGTTTGAACTAAATGATCTTTCAAGGTCCCTTCCAATCTCTAATATTCTGTGATTCTGTGAAAATCTTCTCTAAGTGCATTGTTTGGTAACTAAANGGAGGGTGGTTAGCAGATAGAGATAAATTCTCCTTCCCCTCTACTCTGCAGTGGTGAGACCACATCTGGAGTACTGTGTCCAGTTCTGGTGCCCTCTGCTCAACAAGGATGCAGAACTGCTTATGATACTCCATTGCAGAGCCATGAAGATGATGAAGGGAGTGGAACATCTCCTTGATGAGGAAAGGCTATGGGAGTTGGGTCTCTTTAGCTTGGAGAAGAGGAGACTGAGGGGTGACCTCATTAATGTTGATAAATATGTGAAGGGCGGGTGTCAGGAGGATGGAACCAGGCTCTTCTCAATGTCATCTAGTGATAGGATGAGGGGCAATAGTTGTAAGCTGGAACATAGGAGGTTCCACATCAACCTGAGAAGGAACTTCTTCACAGTGAGGGTGATGGAGCACTGGAACAGGTTGTCCAGGGTGGTTGTGGAGTCTCCTTCACTGGAGATGTTCAAGGCCCGCCTGGATGTGTTCCTGTGCGACTTGGTCTAGGCGATCCTGCTGTGGCAGGTGGTTTGAACTAAATGATCTTTCAAGGTCCCTTCCAATCTCTAATATTCTGTGATTCTGTGAAAATCTTCTCTAAGTGCATTGTTTGGTAACTAAAATCTATACGTATAGAAACTGTACAAGTTTTTTCACCATTGAGAATCTGCAGGGTGTTTCATTAAAATGAAAAGTTAGGGGCATGCCAGCAGTTTCACAACTGACCTTTTCCTGGATGACTTTCTAAAGAACTGTTGAGTGCCTCTAAGAATTTAAATTCAAATGCAAACAAAGCACAGCAACTTTGAATATTGCATGAAAACAGTCTGCTTTCAAGAATTACAGGATTGTTGTGTTCAGTCTGCTGTATTGAGGAATTTGATGTGTGTTTCTCTGTAAAAAGTAGTTTGCCTTCTCTGATTCGGACATGAGTTTACCTTTTACATCAATAGCTTTACTTTTTGCATCAATAGTGTTCTTCTTCTTAGTTTAACTTCTCAACATGGGTTGAGGGAATTGAAGCTGAGAAAGCAAGAGAAGTTTTCATAAAACATCTGCTTTTTGTATTGATTACAGGTTTGTGCTATAGATGATGCTTTAGTGGGTGAAAAGCTCCAGCTGTTCTCTTGTTGCTCAAGGAAGGAGAATTAAGAACAAAAGGTTTCTGCAAAGTTGCTTTCTGTCCATATATTGACAACCTAGGATTTGTTAATGCTTTCAGAGAATACCACTCTATTTTTCAGGTAAGCAATGAAAGTGTTTAACGAGCAACAGTGTCGTTTCCTCTTCAGGGGCTAAGATGAACTGGTGAGGATTTTGTATCTTTCTGTCTATCTGTACACACTTGGAGGTACTGGGAGGGATGAGCAAGGATTAAAATTCTAGCCTTTTCTTTCTCCCCTGATTGAAGCTGTTCCACTTAAAGAAAAGAGAGGTTAAATATTTATTGTGTGATAAAAAGAATAACTGGGTGGCTTTGCAGCTCAGAGGAAATGGATGCCCGAAGCTCCCAGCTAATTGTTTTGTTACTGAAGTTTTAATACTACATGGATGGGATTTGCATGAGCTTGAAATTTTGAGTATGTTTGTAATTGGCAGGAGTTTCTATATGAATTTGATTGTCAACCGGACACTTATTTCAGGCTTTAGAGAACTAAAAAAATTAGATCAAACCAAACAAAAATTAGCCATTACTATAGTGTAGTCCAGTGATTGTAAATCTTCATGTATTCTTTTAGCTTAATCACAGATTCCCAGAATTATTGAGGTTGGAAGAGACCTCTGAGATAATCCAGATCAGCCTAGGACCTAACATGCCCACATCGGCCAGACTAGGGGACAAAGGGCCACAGCCAGGCTGTCCTTAAACACCTCCAAGGATGGGGACTCCACCACTACCCTGAGCAGTCTGTTCCAGGATCTGATCACCCTTTCTGTGAGGAAGGGCTTCCTAACATCCAACCTAGCCCTCCCCTGCTGCAGCTTCAGTCTCTGCCCTCTCGTTGCTAGTTACCTGGGAGAAAAGCCTGACCCCCACCTAACTCCAACCTCCCTTCAGGGAGCTGTAGAGAGGGAAAAGGTCCCCCCTGAGTCTCTTCTCCAGGCTAAACACCCTCAGCTCCCTCAGCCTCTCCTCATCATACTTACCCTCCAGTACCTTCACCAGCCTTGTTGCTCCTCTGGACCCGCTCCGGTCCCTCAATATCTTTCTTGAAAGGTTGGGCCCAGAACTGCCCCTGGTACTAGAGGGGAGGCCTCCCCAGTGCCCAGTACAGGGGGAGAATTACCTAGTCCTGCTGGTACTTATATAGATTTTCTGTAAGGGTTAATTATTAAAAATCTACAGATTTACTTTATGAATAACCTTTCTGTCTCCAAAATGGATAGAAAGCCGTATAAGACCCTGGCATTCTTGCCTTTGCAGAAGGAGTGTGGACTGACATGGTGTTCGAAACACAGAGCTGCTCCCGTGCAGTAAGACACTTGAATAACCCAGAGGCCGGCAGGCAAATCGATATCGATTGTGTGTTTTATAACTGAAGAACATTAAATGTATCATGAAATGTCTACACTCGTTTAGATTTGCCTTCAACAATGCTTATTTCAAAATCATGTACAGAGTTAATTATGACAAAATGCCATGAACTTACTGTTCAGGAAACAGTCTCGTTGGCAGAACTCTGATGATGTTTAATGTGAGAAATCTAACGCTTTACTCCTTTGCCTTAGATACGTATTTTTTTAATATTTAGTGCCTGGCTTTTCAGAAGTTAATTTGGGGAAGGATTCAGATCTGTGTCAAACTCAACTTGCAATCTAGTCTTAATTGCTTTTGTTAATAGAACTGGTGGTGTAAAAAGCAGCCAAAATGTGATATTTTCTGTTGACTTTCACAGGGAATATTTTTAATATGAATTTCATTAATTTCTGATTAACCATTACTTCTATAACTGTTGAAAGCATTAGATAACTAGAAATGGTAGCAGGTCTTGTTCAAGTGCGATTACTAAGTTAATCAGGTGTTTATTCAGTGACTAAAAATTAATTTCCCAAAACTCTGGAAAGCTTCATCCATTTAACAAGTCAACATTTTACAGAGATCTAACAGGGAGTGCGTGGCAATTTCTTTCAAAACATGTAAGCCTTGTGGGTTTTTATCATCTATATGCTAGGTTCAGTGACTACTGTATTGGCCCAATTTATTTAATTTAGTAAATTGCATAGCTGCTCGACATGATTTAGTTTAATATCGATATATTCTTTGGATGTTATGTTTTATTCAATGTACGATGCCTTCGATGCACACAGTGCTTTTGGTTCAACATATTAAGTATCTGATTAGATAAGTTATATATCTGAGTTGGAACACAGATGATTTAATAGGCTGTGCTTTTACTTGTATGTAAGCTGCAGTAAATTCTCGATTTATTCTGTTCAGTGTGTGGTATATTGGCAATACATGTAGTTGCAGTTAATGTGTTTATGAGAGTGTGTAATTCATCTGCAGAGTTTCTGAATTTTGAATAAGGTACATCTTATCTATATCTTCAGAGGCTAGGAAGAGACTTTAAAGCCACGCTAGTGACTGTACTGAGCAAGCTTGCTTGTGGGGGATGTTACTGGATACAGATCATGGTTTATAAATGCTGCTGTTGGTCTTCACAAATGGTCTTCACAGTGCCACAGCACTATACATCAGATATCATATTCCACAGTTATTGTCTACACAAAAAGAAATCTATTAGAGACACTTGACAGCAGTACTGTAACCTGCCCAGAACACACACTTGCATCAATTCTTTTATAATCCTAAAAAAATATAGCGTAGAGAGTAAACCAAGTAAAACTCACAAGATCCAGGTAAAGATAAATCCTGCTTGCTGGGAATCCTTCCTACTGCTGCCCGCATTCTGAAACTGTGGTTTGAAACATGGGTAAAGTATCTTCATCTAGTTTATAAGAGAAGGCCTAGATATGCATCGCATTTCTCTGTAGTCTGTAGGAAGTCAAATAACAGACATTTCAGATTGCATAGCTCTGATATTGATACAGATTTTGCAGATGGTAAAAAAACCCCAACAAAGCACCTAAAGCTCTGTTAAAAGAATAAGAGATATTTATGTTCCCAAGGAAAGCCTCTAAGAGCAGTTGATCTGTTAATTATATGCAAAATTCTGCATTGGTTATTTAACAAGAAAGCCAGCTAGAAAGAGCAAAGATAATTTCATTAGGAATTCAACCTTTAAGTTACAGAGTGAGGAAGGAAACGATGTCCTGAATCCTGATGTGACAGTAAGCCAAAAATACAGTACTTGGCGCTGACCTTGCATCACTTTACAGATTCCATCTGGTGTAGTAGTCAGGGAAATGTTCGGAGTTTTCTTCTTGAATGCTTGGCTGTTTACAGGAGTTTTTAGAAGCGTGTTTTTTTGGGTTTAAACAGCCAGACAGAGAGAGACAAATCATAATACAAAGTTTCCACAATATCACAGTATCACAGTATTATCAAGGTTGGAAGAGACCTCATAGATCATCAAGTCCAACCTGTCACCACAGAGCTCAAGGCTAGACCATGGCACCAAGTGCCACGTCCAATCCTGCCTTGAACAGCTCCAGGGACGACGACTCCACCACCTCCCTGGGCAGGCCATTCCAGTGGCCAATGACTCTCTCGGTGAAGAACTTTCTCCTCACCTGAAGCCTAAATTTCCCCTGGCACAGCTTGAGGCTGTGTCCTCTTGTTCTGGTGCTGGCTGCCTGAGAGAAGAGAGCAACCTCCTCCTGGCCACAACCACCCCTCAGGTAGTTGTAGACAGCAATAAGGTCTCCCCTGAGCCTCCTCTTCTCAAGGCTAAACAACCCCAGCTCCCTCAGCCTCTCCTCATAGGACTTGTGCTCAAGGCCTCTCACCAGCCTCGTTGCCCTTCTCTGGACACGCTCAAGCACCTCAATGTCCTTCCTAAACTGAGGGGCCCAGAACTGGACACAGTACTCAAGGTGCAGCCTAACCAGTGCAGAGTATAGGGGCAGAACGACCTCCCTGCTCCTGCTGGCCATACCATTCCTGATGCAGGCCAGGATGCCATTGGCCCTCTTGGCCACCTGGGCACGCTGCTGGCTCATTCAATCAGATACGAAGGTGTAGAATGATACAGCTTATTGTTATTAGCTCAATTAAATTTTAGACAATCCTAAGGAGAGTGGAAGACTCTCAAAATCATTGCAGTTACTTAATAACAGAATCCCGTTTCTCCTTCTCCACGAATACTGGATCGTTTCCACATCGCACAAAAGTGTTTTATGTTTTACTGTCTCTTACTGCACGTAAGAAAAAGAACCCTATCAATCTTACAAGTCATTTGTCAATTAAAAGAAAATATTTAACATATTAAAGACTTACTCTGCTTTCTCCCCTCACTGTTGGTGAAGTTTTGAATCCCACAGGAGATAGAACAGAACATCAGCCTTGGAAATTAATGGTTAATAGACAAGAAACTCATTGCTTCATCTAGAGTGGCTGGACTGTTGCAAGAAAGAGACTGTTGCTCCTCTCCCAGGCAACTGGTGTCAGGATGAGAGTGCAGGGCCTGAAGTTGCCTCATGGAAAAGGTGGTCAGACCCTGGAACGGACTACCCAGGGCAGTGATGTAGTCCCCATCTCTGGAGGTGTTTAAGGACAGTCTGTGTCCCTTAGCGCCTTGGTCTGGCTGATGTGGACATGTTAGGTCCTGGGCTGGTCTAGATGATCTCAGAGGTCTTTTCCAGCTTCAGTAATAACAATAATAGCAAATTGCTTCAGGTTCAGATAATTTTTGCAAACATCTCAGCAATAAGTCCATTCATTGTAGTAAATGAAACAAATTTGTGTTTCTTTCAGAGAACAGCTGTGTGTGCACAGTTCATTGCTAGAAATTTGAGTAAGATGATGTCTTTTATGACTGAACAGATTGTGTTAGATGTTAAACCGCAAAGCCAGTAACTTGTTGCTGTTCATATAATTAACACATAGCAGTTGTTTCCTTATCTGAGTGAAAACAAGTTAAGATAATGAAAAGTATGTTGAAGATCAATAAGTCAAAATCAGATGTCATGTAATATTTATGTAGAGGTATCAAGTACCATTTGTTTTAAATACATCCTGGTGATTTTTCTTGAGAGATAACTGGCGAACTCAAAGCTTTTGACAATGTCAGAACAGAAATAACTGAAGTTCAATCTCAACACATCTTAGCATCTAAAATGAAGCCTGTTTGAACTCTGTCAAAAATCACAGCATTTACTGTCTCAGTATCTTGTTAGTTCATTTACAATTTTCAACAGCTTCCCAGAATGCTCACACAATACCCACATTACAATAAATCTAACACTATCTCTTGAAGATTTAACAAAGTTTAAAGTGGCCTTTGCATAACTACCTGAAACAGGTGTTGTATGAGGAATAGATGAGGGATCTAAACATTGCTAAACGTGCAGTGTTTAGCCTGGGGAAGAGGAGATTGAGGGGAGACCTTATTGCTCTCTACAACAATTTGAAGGAGGTTATAGCGAGAGGCTCCATGGCAAATGTCTTTTTAAGAAATCAGGCTACTCACTTTGATATTAAAGAATTCTCTTTATGCTATTTAAATTACTGAAAATCAAGAGACAGTGTATGTCTGATTCTGACATACAGCCTTCAGTTGATTTCTTTATCCGGCAACTGCAGATTTAAACACAACATTGAGAACACAGCTCTGCCACAGCTTCTGTGGTGAACTTACTCTAAGCAAACTTTTACCCTGTGAGTGGTAGGCATCAGGAGCTTCAAAAGGTGACTGCTAATCCATTAGCACCAACAAAGCCCTTGAAGTGATGTATGTGTTGAGCATCTCTGAAAGCTGTTCACAAGGCAAAAAAAAGTTGCCTGCATTGATTTGAGGGTCAAGAAGCAGTAAGGTCTTACCTACATGTGTTATTCCCTCTCCTCTAGAAGGCAATAGGCAATAAAAGGCAAAGGAATCAGATTACAATGTGCAATGCTCTTTGCTGCCTGGGAAAATTGCAAATACCTTTGCATCTATGAAGAGTATTCAATCCCATGATGACAGGGGTACAAGTTGTATCACTTGGCTCTCACTGTGTCGAAGTTTGGATTACCTGATGTAGACTACTGCTTTGTCATGGTTGTTTTGACAAGATCAAAAAGATGTTAGTGTATGTGTGCAGTGCAAAGGGTCACCTGAGATACAGATGTGCTTTGACATGATGATGTGAAGTATCAGGTCCCAGTCTGCCAAATCACAGTGCGGGGACAACTGAAGTCATAAAAAAGCAAATTAGGCCAGCAAGAACGTACAGTGCAGTCTTAAGATACTTGCATTGGTAAATATAAGATTGAACTTAACACATTCAACAAATAGCATAAATACAGGATATGGATTAAACTCAGTTTGCAAATGTTTCTTGGTTTGCTGGCTCACAGTTTGCAAATGAGGCTTGGTAATGTGCAAGCGATGCACTATGGGTTGTAAAGTAACTTGTAGGAGAATGAGAGGGGACCTCATTAATGTTTATAAAGATGGAAAGAGTGGGTATCAGGAGGATGGAGCCAAGCTCTTCTCAATGTCATCTAGTAATAGGAAGAGGGGCAATGGGTCTAAGCTGGAACATAGGACTTTCCATATAAATATCAGAAGGAAATTCTTTACAGTGAGGGTTACAGAGCACTGGAATAGGCTGCCCAGGGAGGTTGTAGAGTCTTCTTCTCTAGAGATGTTTAAAACCTGACAGGATACGTTCCTGTGCAACTTGGTCTAGGTGATCCTGCTGTAGCAGGGGGATTGGACTAGATGATCTTTTGAGATTCCTTCCAATCCCTAATGTTCTATGATTCTGTCAAAGATAAAGGAAGACTTCATTACACTGCCCAAGATAAACATCCCACATGGTTTAATCCAGTCAGGTCCACAGTCACATGAATCAGGTGATAAAAATACTAAAACTTCCTGTAGGAATTGGGGAGATACTGGTTCAACAACTAGCCTGTATGGAGACCCTTTTCCCCTTGGCCAGGACAGCATCTGAGTTAACTTCTCTGTGATTGACAGCCCTTACCTGGAGATGTTAGTGAATATATAGCATGCACCAAACTTGTAACTAAGAAATTTAGCATGCTTTGTAGGTTCTTTACAGTGTATCTTGCTTTGAAGTTGTGGCAGTGCATTCTTCCATTGTATCCATGAAAACTTCTGCTAGTGGGATATTAATAAACCTGTAAGTATGGTTCAAACTCATTATTAAGCTGCTTTTGGGTTACTAAGGCTATGCTGGTTAATGAACTTTGCCTTGAGGTCATTGACTCTGTCTCAAAGGTGAGTATAGAAATCAGTTGAGAAGCAAGGTCTTGTGGCAAGTATGTTTGTCACATGTAGAGGAGATAATATTATTGTAGGTGAAAGAAATGTGCCCAATAGTATTATGCACCTGGAGTAGTTATCTCAAATGTGTGAGGCTTCTTGTTCAATGTTATCCAGTATTAGGAAACAATTTGCACTGGATAAAATGTATAGAACACAATGTTCTGTAGTATTCTAATGAACAATTTTTGGAACTATCTAACATATTTTCTGCAATGTTGTTTGGAATTTTTAAATTTTATTAAATTATTTTATTAATTTTTTTTTTAAGTTCTTCACATCAGTCAAACGTGGGTTCTGTGATTCTAGATAGCTCTTTAGATAGTTTTAAGCATAAACACTATAAATAGTGAATGTAATCTAGATCTATTATAGTCTTGCCTCTAGGCTTTATGACAATTATCCTAACTTATATACCTGCACCAAATAAAGCATTTTCTTTCCTTCTTAGTACATCTTCCTAAGACAAAAAGATCTATACAACCATTGCATCCCTGTCTCCAGTATCATCTTAGCACCCCAATAAATTTCTGTCAGATTTGAAATTTCTGAGATAATTAAGGCCCTATTCTTTCCATCATGTTACATCTTCAGGGGAAGCCACAACCTAAAAATCAGCTGTTACGTGCACCTCAGAAGACAAATGCAGGCAAAGAACCACATGCAAGCAGTAGAATAGTGTATGAAAACAGTGTGTATTATATAATATATTAAATGTTTATATAAAGTATATACCAACTGAAAAACCTTCAGTTACTTCTTTAGTTGTTAATGGCATCAGTTGTTATGTCTCCAGAAATGACTAATTACCCATGTTACATTCTGAGAAAGAACACTTAATCCTTCCTACATTTCTACATTGTCCTTACACAATTCTATCACTTCCCCACTTCTCTTTCTAGGGTTCCTCTTGCTTCTGATTCCTTCTTGCACTTCCCCTGCCATACCATCTTTGAAAGCATGAATGAGCCCCATCCAAGTGTTTTTAAACAGCCTTATGATTGTGCATAGCAGAACTGTACAAACCATAGGTAACTAATTTCTTTTATATGTTCCCTCTCTCTTTTTTCATTTCTAAATGTCATAGATAAGCATTATAAAATTATTCTTTGGCAAAATTCTTATTGTACATTTTTCTTATGTTCCTGTAATGGTGAGATTTATGATTTTCTTTTTTTTTCTTTTTGTTTTTCTATTGGGGATTTCATAATCTGAAGTTTGCTTTGATTTCAGCGTATACTAGCATGCGTTAGTTTAATAAGAAAATCATTACGAGAGTCTAAACTGAATGTTCATTTCATTTACCAACAATAGTATGATATTAAGAACCAAGTATTAAAGATCACATTTTTGGTGTTTTAGGATAAACAAAATCTGTTGCATTTTCGTGTACTGAAGTGCTCCAGGTAAAAGCTAACTGAGTAAGTTTACTTAATTCATTAAGAACATTTATGAATACATTAGCTTTTATCTACACTGTATGGGTTACCTAAGGATCTCAGCTCTCCCAGGTTTAAAAAATTCCATACTGGAAGTTTAGCTGTACCCATATACCCATGATTAAGTGACTTGAACTTCTCCCATATGAGGAAAGGCTGAGAGAAATGTGGCTGTTTAGCCTGGAGAAGAGAATATTGAGAGAGGATCTTCTTAATCTCTATCATAACTATCGTAGGGATGGGTGCCAACAGGAAAAGACCAGTCTCATTCTGGTGATGCCCAACAGTAGAACAAGAAATAATGGGGATAAGCTAGAACATAGGAAGTTCCACCTCAGTATGAGACAAAATTTCGTTACTGTGAGGGTGACAGCCCTGGAACAGGCTGCCCAGACAGGCTGTGGAGTCTCCTTCTCTAGAGACTTTCAAAACATGCCTGGATGCAGCTATGTGTGGCCTCTCCTAGGCAACACTGCTTGGGCAGGGCAATTAGACTAGGATGATCTCTAGACATGCCTTTCAACCCCTAACACTCTGTGATCCTATGATACCCTTTTTCTTTTTAGTTTTTAGGAATTTGTGCCTTTGGGAGTTCAGAAACCACTTAAAATACTAACACTACCACTGTGCCAGAACTGGGTGACATCATTATAGCTATGTACCTGCTGCAGGTCAACATACAGAGAGCAGCAGTAAAGTGGAACATACTGGTCAATTGGTTCTGTTTCTTAATAATATATATAATAAAAGTTGGCTTGATTTGCTTAATGCAAAATTATCTGGTTTCACATTGCTTTGTTTATTCAGAAATTCAGTTGATTCTTTAGTATTAAATTTTACATTATTCTTACGTTGCTGTAGAATTGTTAACACATTGCACTTACAAAATAATTAGATAAGGCCATGTTTTCAGTAAAGTTTGTTTAAAATATAAACTAACTTCATAATTTCACAGTTTGTTAACTACTCCAAAGTCTTGGTACCATGATGAGCTCGTCCTTTAACTCCTCAGACAAAATACATGAAAATATATGAATAAAAGGTCCTTTTTTATTCCTCTTTTGTCCTCGTTAGTTTTTCTTTATATTAAGATAAAATGTGTGAAGAAATTACAGCTTTCTATCGAGGTTTTTTTTGGACCTAGTGAAACAAGTTAGGGAAATGGTTATCATCAGCTGGTAATTTCAATTTTTGAATTTATTCCAAATTTGTGATGATACAATACAAAATTTGTACTTGAACGTTATGGGACACATTGTTAGTTTATACATGTAACCTTCCTTCTAGTCTTATGTGTTGATGGTAAGGTGAAAGGATATAAACCTTGTCTGATTATGACAAAATCAAAAAATAAGAAACAATGAAAAGCAATGAACTATATTCTTAAATCTCTCTTGTTGCCAGAATCTGAGTGATTAGCTAGAAAGATAATTTGGTTTCTTTTTTAAGCAAAGATCATATAGGACTGAATTTGTTTGTTTTACCCTGTCCCAAATCCCTCTTCCTTGTCCATTGTCTCAAAGCTTACGTTGGAAAAGTTGATTTTATTTTTTTATGGGTCAGGAGGCTATCCCTTCCTGTGTCTGGTACATTTCCATAGCAACGTGCATTTCTTTTGACAACAAAACTCCTCTTTTAGGCGCAGAAGAAAGCAGATGACCAAATAAAATAAAAACCTTTCACGAAGGGAAGCCGTTTGGAATTATGGAAACCCAAAGTGTTTCTTGCCCAATGGATTCAGCTTTTATTGAGGACAGTCATAAATAACTTTAAAATATTCCAATGTGATAGGATGGAGCTGTAGATTAGGTCATTGTGGAATTATAGTTCCCTTGCTTAATGATTTTACAAAATTGCCTGGCAATCCAACAAAGAGAAGGAATATAACATGGTGAATACAGGCTAATTAAACCAATAATTGCTTCTTGTTTTGTTCCCAGATAATGTGCCCCTGATAATTTTAAATGAAGTCTTGAAGCTGACTTCTTGAATGAAATGCTATGCTAGTTAAAGCTTCTCTGTGTGCTTAGAAACTGGCCTACTTCTCAAGGTCCCTTGCATTGTTCACACAAATATTGTCCTGGTGTGTGATGAACACAGGAATAGCTTTCCTGTCCATCAGGTAATGGGACCCAAATTTCTGTGTTTTCCCTCTTTGCAATATTGTGACTAAATCATCTGATTTCCCTGAACAATTCTGAAATTAGAGGCTGCAAATTAAGTCTTTCGATGTTCAAAGTTGTCTTCCTTTTTTCGTTAAGACTTGGGCAAAGATACAAATGTCATTCTATCTCAGGATGCCGATGTAAACCTAGAGTAACTCCATTGAGATTCATGAGGATTTTTTTGAGTTATATCTGTGTCAAATACAACTATGTGACTGTTGGCTGGCAGCTATGTTTAGAACTTGGGAAATATTCCATGAAGTCCCCATGAATTTCAAGGTGAACTTCAAAGAGCTGTGAGGAACAATTTGAGAATGTTGAATAAGATTGAATTTAGAGGAAGAGTCTATCAGTTAATTAGTTGAAAGAATTCCTATGATTCTATGATTCTAAGTATGAAGTCTTCTACAATATGTGTGCTACTTGTGCTGTCTCCCCTCTGCAAATAAATGCCTGTTGTTTGCGTTAGATAAACGATACGCACTGGAGATCACACGTGGTCTGACAGAACCTCTTTTAACACGATTTACAATTTCATGAAATCAAACAAATGAAGGAGGAATGTCATCTTTATCTTGAAAGTACTTTGTACGATATAACCTTGGGTCAATACGTTTCTTTTCTCCACTGGACCTTAAGTATTTTTACCAAAATATTGGATTGGAATCTCTAACATTTCCAGATTACGTTTTGGCTCTGAATTCTCCTTTCGTTACCTGAGTGGAATGACATAAAGGAAAAAATAGGTAGGTATTCAAAAGTATTGCTGAACAATTGTCATCAAGACTTCGAAAGTTGAAGCATTTGTTATTGTTTTAGGTACTATGAATTGACTCTGTGAAGAAGTTGTGATGTATTAGACCAATCTGAGGAGTGCAGTACATGTTTCTGGATTTATAACTGCTTTTTAAATATTGCTGAGAATGATTTATATAGGAGAGTAAACATACAAAATAAAAACACAGATGTTATTTTCAAAGTTTATTTTCTGTTCCTGAGAACCTATTTAAAATTCAGTTGTGTGGAATTCTGAACAGGGACGGAGTTTTTAGTCGTTACCGGTATGTACCATATCACAGAGTGCGCACATGATGTGGCCTTTGCAATCTGCTGCAATAGCCTGAAAACAAAAATCGGAGGCTGTTGGATCACATGAGCTGAAATCCCCATTTGTATTCACAGCATAGCGTGAGTCAATCTGGCATCACATCTTGCCAAATAGTCACTTTCATATTAATTCTGACAGTAAATGTTCATGACTGAAATCCATAACACTGCCGTTCGCAAAACGCCTCCCAGAATTTTAGTCTTGTACATTGATAAGTATGCACTTAGGAATTGTGAAACTGCATTTTTTGTTGGCTTTTTAATGAGGGGTAGGTCTAATATATCTTTACTTGGCAGCAACTGGGCAATCAAAAGCAGTATTGCTAGTGAAGGTTTTATTTCTATTTGCTCTGTGTCTTGTTAAGCTTTACTGATATAAAGCCATCTGTTTAAAAAGCTGTAAAAAACAGACTGCCAACACACATAAAATCTAAGTGCAACAAAATAGTCTCAATATCTACTGCCTGATAATTCAGTGCAATGTAAAAATGCCTGAGGTAGTGACAAACCTTGTTTCCAAGTAAATGGCTGCTCTGTTTAGGATTGATAGTAATCACTTCCTTTCTTTTTAGCAAATATTTGTTTGCTTTCTGATAATACCATCTTATCTTAAATTGTCTTGAAAGAGCTTTAAATATTACATACAAGTATATTTTTTAGCTCTTTTGGACCATACAAAACCCAAATGTAATGCAAGCCTGAAGTAATTTAAACTGATAATGCAAACGTTGTAAGGAGCTACATGTAAGAGCAATAATGTCACTCATACTGGGACACCTAAAACCCCAGGGTTATATTGAGTGAACCACCAAGGAACTGATTGGAAAAACAAGTTGAAAAAATTATCTAGTGTTAGTGATTTGTTAATAAAATATATTATATTAAAAATAGTTAAATAGTTAAAAATATTTTTTCAATAAGGTGTTTGAATGCGTGCTCATAATTTTGTGAAGTAGTATGGTTAAGATGAGGACTTTGAAGTTACATGCACTGCTTTAATTATTTCAATACTTTCTTTAAGTCTCTCATTGGAAACTGAAAAATTATTCGAACTGGCTGTAACATTTTTCACAGAGCTTGTTTGTTTCCCAGCAATGAGAAAGAGATAAAGCAGTGTGGCATTGTAGCTGAAAGTTCCTAGTGTCAAATGCATTTTAATCACACAACAACTACATAAAGCTAATGTACAGTTGTACTTAGTAGTGAAGTATTTTCTTATGCATATACTGGATAAATAAATTCTTTTCACAGGAAGAGATTATTTAATAATCAACTGAATTAACTGTTAAATCATAGAATTATCTATAAAGATCCCCAAATACAAATCTATATTTAGTGGTCTTCTCACCCTCATGTAATACATAGGTTTTGCAATATTAGGGCAAAATATGCATTCTGATTAATCATCTGTATCATGTTATATTATTTTTCCATACAGTACTAGGAATACAGATCTAGATGTTGTCTATAATTAAAATATGGGCAACAATTGTGTGACAAAATGAGGACATTATCAATAAACTCAAGAGTTGAGCAATCGTGTTTAATTGTTAACCAGGCTTTTGTTTGTTGTCCTTAAACATGCCAGTTCCACTGTGGTGTGCAAAAAGAGGAGAGCGTGCCAACTGAAAGAGGAAATGAAGGAAGCACTAAATTGAAAGAGGGTGCCAGAAAATGCAGAAAAATCACTGTCAAACATAAATCTCATAAGGTGGGAAATTTTAGTTTTGATTGATACTCATGATTAAAAGCGTTTTGAGAAAAATACACCAGGAGAGAATCGATTTTCAAATGCACATTGAAGAGGAATACAACAGCAAAAAAGAAAGTATAAAAAGTGGCAGGACGTGAAATCATGCCTGAACACAGCTTTGATTTATAAGTAGTAAATTATGTATTTATTATGTTTGTATTACATTCCAAATTATTAAATGTTTGATATGTAATATATCTACTTGTGTCCATACGTTGTGAAGGAACATATGGAACAAGAATGATGCAAAGAGCTACATGAATGATTCAGTCTGGGAAATGCAGTTTGTACTGAAAATATTGATCTATTTCATTTCTCAGAGAGACAGCCTATAACTGCCTTTCTCAGACTTCTGACAGTAGCTTGCTTATTATTCAAATACAAAAGACAGAATGAGATCTAGAGTCAAAGTAAGGTGACAAAAATGTGAGGTAATTAAGCATTAGACATTTGGACACTTATGGGCAAGAGGATTTGAAATTTTCTGTGACTCTTTATGGACACAGACCTTAATTATATTTTTAACTTTGGAGGACATGGATTCTAAATACTGCTGCTTAAAACATTTAACAGTGGATTTAATACTTGGAAAACATGACTTAGTTGGTTTTTACTCTTTGCACTTAAAAATTCCCCTATAAATCAATGGATACATATATACTTGCTTTTTAGTGAGGACTTAATATTTATTTATATTTCCTTTTAATAGCGAAATAGCAGATGGTTAGACTTAAAGAACTAATCTCCTGGGTATTTAAAATTGGGAAAGATATGAGAAGAAATGAAAGAGAGAAGAGCAAAACAGATGTGAAGCTGCTGCTGGTAGTGAGACATTGGAGGATAAGCAGATGTCATCCAACTTCACCAATCAGTTCTGCAAAGGTATTGACCACTTGTTAGAGATTATACTAAGGTATTTTTTTCCTCTGAACATGGATGAAATATTTGCCTAGGCTTTGAATGTAAATTGAAAGGAAATAGGCTAACTGGCCATTTTTCATTAAGTCTTGAAACTATATTAAAAAGAGTGCCACCTCTGATTCCAAATATGGTTTGTATTTATAAATAAAACTTCCTGCACAATTATTTGGAAATTATTTCTTCTCAAAACTGCCAACAATATTTGGGACTTTTAGAAGTGTTTTTACTCATATTGTAGTTGACAAACAGCAAATCTTTGCATATGTGGATGGCTGAAAGTTTTAGAAAATCTTCTTTGAGAAGGTAGCGGTATTTGTAAAGAAATTATTAGTTTTGCATTAATCACCAGAATTTCAGAGTATTTTCCCTAGAATATTGAATCACAGAATGTATTGGGCTAGAAGGGACCTCCAAAGGCCATGTAGTCCAACCCCTCTGCAGTGAGCAGGGCCATTCTCAACTCGATCTGGTTGTTTAGAGCCCCATCAAGCCTGACTTTGAATGCCTCCAGGGTGGGAGTTTCTGCCACCTCTCTGGGCAACCTGTTCCAGTGTTTTACCACCCTCATTCTAAAGAACTTTTTTGTAATATCAGTTCTAGATCTCCCTTCACCTACTTTAAATCTGCTGCTCCTTGTCCTGTTACCATGCACCCTTGTGAACTGTTCCTTACCAGCTCTGTCTTGCACCCCAAACCAGGATACCCAGGAAGGAAAAAGAATATCTTACAGATACTTACTTTTTCTCCTTCATTCAAGTTCCTATCACACAACCAGAACAAAAGACAGGAGTGCAAGTTGGTCTCAGCAGCAATCTCTCTTTTTTAAAGCTAAGCAAACTTGAATTGATAAACAAAAAGTAGTAAGCCATAACATTAGTGACTGAAACTGTCGGTTCCTAAAAAGTTGGGAAACATTTCAGTGTTTAATCTCAATGCAAAGAACAGCTTGGGTTTTTTTAATTACAATTTGCTGATGTTTTGTTTTATCCTACTCTTGTGTCTCTTGTGCCGTTCAGGTCTAATGGTGCTATAACTCATTTGCTAAGATTGAATTGATCCCTAGATCTCTAGCTTAGCACGCAGTTTATTTTATACACAGAAGATTTAGATATTGACAAAACTGAGGGGGGCTTTTTTTCCTCATTGTTGCATAACTAACAACTAGATAGACAAGCAGAACAGCATGCAGGTGATATACAAACAACAAAGCCAGAGGCAGAAGACAAAGAAAACAAGTCTGGCAATGCTAACAAAACTCCCATCAATTCCAAATCAGCTTTGCTGGGTTTACAGTATTTGTAACCTTTCAGAATCTGTGGTGGCATTCTCTGTGTTCATAGAATCATTAGGGATTGGAAGGGACCCCAAAAGATGATCTAGTCCAATCTCCCTGCCACAGCAGGATCACCTAGACCAAGTCACACAGGAACATGTCCAGTTTTAAAAGACATTGACATAACACAGTAGAACAATTAATACACAAGTACAAATCTTAGTAATCAACTTTGAATTAAACTGCAGTCTGACAGTGACAGGTTCTCATCTATTAAAATATTAATATGCAACACACAGAACTGTAAATAACTGATTGAAAAGAACATCAGAAACTTAATTTCTCTCTTATCTCTAAGATACATAAGGTACTAACATTAATTCCTGAAAACAAGGAATGTACAGATCTTTTCGCAGAGTTATGTGCTGTGTATAAAAACATTTAGCAATGATTTATAGTCTATTTAGTTAGTAAATTCTCCTGCATGAAGCAATATCAAAGAAAAGGGATTACCTAAAAGAGAATCATACCCTTTCCTATAAAAGTATTCCAATAAAAAGAACACATGGATACTCAAGCATAGATACTGTTTGTTCTGTAGGGAGGCACAATAGTAGGATAAAGCAGAACATCAACAAAGAGGAATTAAAAAAACCTCCACAATTCAAGCTAAACTTCGCATTGAGACTACAAACTGAAATGATTCCCAACTTTTGGGAAATTAAGAAATAGTAAAGTTTCATGAACTGTTTTCTGTCTTACTACTTTTTGTTTATGAACTGAATTGGAAGGCTGACATCAAACTAGAGCAAGAAGTAATATTCACTCTGAAGAGCGAGCAGTGACTTTCCTTGGTGATGCAGTACTTTTTTGCTAAGAAAGTTTTGGGTCAGAAACCAACCTGACTTTATACACTTTTGTGTCAAATATAGGACACATTCTAATGCTTGGTCATTCAGTCTGTGCTACAGAACTAAATGGCGGTAAATTTTGTATGACGTCTCAAGTGTTTGGTCTGACTTCTGGCCATCTGCAGTTAAAAAAACCTGCTGCAGCAGTATTGGCATAAATTCAGCTTTCTTTAGTGTTTGCACTCTGAGATGCTATCCAAACCATTCTCTGCTAAGAGAGTCTTCATATAAAGGAAATAACTAACTAAAATAACCCCACCAAAGCCTACAAATATTCAACACATTAAATAGGGGATATATGCTAACTTAGACAATAGAGATTCTTTGAAAACGAGGGTCTGTGCAGGTATATTGTCATAGAAGTGTGAACAGTATGTAGTACATTGGGGCAAATCCTCCATAGCACAGTAAATGAAAGCTTTCAGTTTTTTCATTTTTTTGTGAAGATGGAGCACTGAATGTTAACACAGATTTAGGAAAGTCTAAAATGAAAATTTTGTATTTGACTCTAAGAGTCCATGAAATATAACAAACCAGTGGTTGCTATGAGTCCAATAGACCTTCTACTTTTTTAAGGCCTTTAAATTATATGTTTAATCTTTTGATTTCAGAACTTTATGTGGTGTGAATTTTTGTTTGCTTAAGTCTGATATATGTTACCCTGGAGATATCTCATTTTACTGAGGGTTGGACTCTTGCAATAGCTGACAATCTACTCTCAGTTTTGAAGTTTCCTTATGTCAGCTCCTAAACAAGTACGCAAATGTTTTCTGCTGGTTCCTGATAAGTGGCTTTCAATTCTTATGCACTTGAATACAATGTTAGTGACCACACTTGAAAAATAGTTCATAGCTAGTTTTGATGCAGCAATCTCTAATTCGTCTGACATTAGATGTATTTTTTCCCTCCTTGGAAGCCTTTCAAAAGTCTTTCATGCATGTTCTTTCTATACAATTTATATTTCTATGTGTTTCCCTGTTTCTAACATCAAATTTTCACTGTTAATGTGATAGTGGTTGTAGTCCTAACAAAAGAACTTCTACATCACGTTACCATTCATCTCCTAATGAGTCTGGATTATCCAAACCCTTAGTGGAGCAGGTAAGGCTTATCCGGTGTTGCCATACACTTCACCTGCTTTGTTCTCATCTCCTGATACCTGATATCATTGAAGGAACACTTGATCCAAACATACATGATCATAGTAGATCAAGGTAAGAACACCAATTTGATTTTTATTACTTATCTACTACTATATTGTCTGTGAAAACATCATTCTATATCATATACTTTGCTCTTTGTAATATTTACTTCAATGTAAGGTGTACATACAGTTTGACCCAACTTCAAGTATTTTAATGCATTCTTCCACCTTCTATAGGTTTGTAATCGTTACTTTTGTCCTTAAAGATGGTAATCTCCCTCGTATCAGTACCTTTTGTTTGATGTGGTCATTTCAGTCTGAAAATGTGTCAGTCAAAACTTTTTATTTAGGTTATGTCTTTATTCCAACCAAGCCATCACTGGTATCTGTGAAGTTGAAAGCTAAGTGAAGCTGGGTTTTAGATACTCCTGGATTGAGACGTATTTGCCAGATTATTATTCCAGAAATTCTTTAGCAGGAGGATAGTTGAACATTGGAGCAAGTTGCTCAGGGAAGCAGTTGAGGCCCTATCTTTGGAGATGTTCAAGGTGAGGCTGGACAAGGCTCTGGGCAACCAAATCTATTTGAGGATGTCTCTGCTCACTGAAGAGTGGATTGGACTATACGCCTTTTGGAGGTCCCTTCCAACCCAATACATTCTATGATTTGGGGAAGGATGCAGTAGAAAGTTGTACAGGAATATTCTGCTCTGCTTCTTCAGGGGATTGAGTAAGCAGAACAAGTGCATGTCATTTTTAACACACTTGCGTGTTATTTTAAGGAAAAATACCATTTAAACTGGTAAGATGTGTTTACCTCTCCTCTTAACCCACCCTCCAAGAAAAATCTGAGTATTTATGTTTCTCCCTTTGTTTTATCCTGGTACTGGTGTCCAAACTAATGTTCCATCATATGGCTTTTAGGGTTCAAAGGGCTGCTACTGTTCTGACTGTAGAGATATGGAAAGGGGGCTGACTCAACATTTAATAAAGCCACACCTTCATGCTCAGTCAAGTTTTACAAGTCTATTATTTGAAAATTATTCAAATGACTCTCCATCTTTCTGATCCATTTTTCTTCCCAAATGACTATCATTTATTATCAGTATTGAGCAGCAAACGTATCCATTATAATTCACCTTTTTTTCTTGTGTGCAGAAGCTGAGAGGCTTTAAGTCTGATGTTTGTTCACAGTTGCTATGTCAGCTTTGTTACACTGATGTCATTAATAGATTTGATTAACAAAAGTCAAAGGTAGTGCTGAAGGTTCCTTTTGGTTATCAGGAGAAGAGTATAGTACACAGAGACAAGAAGAATCAAGAGGAGTTCTCTGTGGAACAGGAATGTTCTGGTATTTTGTTGTACTGTGACTTTGTCTATGAGCACAGGGAAAAGGAGAGAACAGCAATTCTTTCCCCTTGAAGACTTCAGCACTCTTTGGCTCAAGTCCAGTTGTGAGACTAAGTAGTTCTTTCTAGCAAAAAAAAAACAAAACCATGTGAGATGAATCCTAGGACAACTTATGAACTCCAGGTTCATGTGTCATGCATGATTTTTCTATGCAAACTTACGCTCAGTTAACTGAGTTCAGGCAATCTGAATTTACATTCTTGGAAGCAGAATTAGAAGGCAAAACTATGGCTTAAGTGTGGACAAAAATTAATGTAAAGACATTACATAGAATTTTGAAATGGACAGAATAATTCAATCCAGAAGTGTGGCTCTTTCCAAGGATGCTGAAGAACACTTGGCTTCTACTTCTTCTTCCTGGCTTAGATATGAACTACCATTGATTTGAGTCTACTTTTCTCTACTTTCATGGGCAAAAATAGAGATGCTTTCACAGTGAAGTCAGTAGCAGGTCTCTAGAGGCCTCCAAAATAGTTTTTTATTTCTTGCTTCATCCCTTCACAAGGTAGGGTTCCCTCTCAAAAATGACTGTTCCTGTGACTCATCCTTCTAAAGGTGCTCAATTTTAATATGATTTTAATAACTCTGTTTTAATGTTTTATGGCAGATGTATACCAAACATTTCTCATATCACATGTAACATCTTAATACTTTATTGAAGATTCTTCTTTGCAATGGTCCTTAAAACTTCCACTGAGCTGCATAAGTATTTCTCATTTATAGAACAGGTGCAGTTTTGCACATCTGTACTATGTAGATGTATGTCTAAACTGTACTGATGTTGTTCTGCTTCATCAGCAATTCTTTTGAATTTTATTTATATTTCAGTCAGTTTAACACTGGGGCATGGTTTCAATGCAATATTTCTGGTCAGTATCTGTGGTACCACACATATGCATTGTTCAGTTTCTGCTGCTAAGACTGATGTCTACTATATCAACTTCTAGTGATCTGTTGACCTCTGAAATTGCTAATATCTAACACAAGCACAAGGAGAATTGTCTTGTCAGAAGTGTATTTCCATAATGCCCCAATGAAAAAGAAAGTGAAAGCCTGCCTACATTTGAAAGAATAATGGATTAATTTTGTTTTATCATTCATTTTCCATTTTCAATACAGGAACAGAAGTTGGAATGGCTTCTTTAAAACTTAGAGAATATGTTCAGACTGTGAAGAAGATTCTAAGTTTGGCAAGCTTTTACTCTTCACAAGCCTTATTCCTATGCAATTTTATTTCTTCAGGTTCTCTGCAAAATTACTTAACATTCAGAGCATCTATTTTTGTTCAGTTTGATCCTATGTATTTAAATCTGTTATATTCTGTAAACACAGCACACAGATTTAAGTCGTTGTATAAAATATACTGATGCCCTATAGATTGCTTTTTCATTCCATCTAGCTAGAAAACACATAAATATAAGCTGAAATAATTGGCAAAGATCATATTTCCGTGTAAGCTAAAAAAACAGAAATATGAGTAATTACAGAACTGCCTGTTGCAGTGCTCTGTCACCCTCACTGTGAAGAAGTTCCTTCTCATATTTACGTGGAACCTCCTATGTTCCAGCTGACACCCATTGCCCCTCGTCCTATCGCCAGATGACACTGCAAAAAGCCTGGCTCCATCCTCCTGACATCCACCCTCCACATATTTATAGACATTACTGAGATGACCCCTCAGTCTCCTCCAAGCTAAAGAAACCCAGCTTCCCAAGCCTTTCCTTATAAAGGAGGTGCTCCACTTCCTTCATCATCCTCGTTGCTCTATGCTGGACTTCTTCCAGCAGCTCCACATCCCTCTTGAACTGAGGGCCCAGAACTCGAAACAATACTCATATGTGATCTCACAAGGGCAGAGTAGAGGGGAAGAAGAACGTCCTCAATCTGCTAACAAGCCCCATTCTAATCCACCCCAGGATGCTGTTGACTCTCTTGGCCACAAGAGCACACTGCTGGCCCATGGTCATCCTGCTGTCCACCAGGACCCCCAGGTACCTTTCTCCTACACTGTTCTACAACAGGTCAGTCCCCAAACTATACTGGTGTCTGGTGTTGTTCTTGATCACACGAAAGACTGTACACCTACCCTTGTTATACTTCATTACGTTTCTGTCTGCCCAGCTCTCCAGCCTGTCCAGGTCTTGCTTTATGGCAGCATAGTCTGCTGGGGTGTCAGCAACACCACCCAGCTTTGTGTTATCAGCAAACTTGCTGACAGTGCATGCCAATCCCTCATCCAAGCCATCAATTAATAGGTTGAACCAGACTGGTCCCAGCACTGACCCTCCACTAGATACAGGCCTCCAACTAGGCTCTGTCTCATTGACCACTACTCTATGACTTCTATCCTGCAGCAGTGGTCCTATGTTGCCTCTAGTGTTAGTTTTACCTGCTATGTATTTGAAGAAGCCCTTTTTGTTGCCCTTGACCTCTCTGGCAATGTTTAATTCCAAGGAGGTTTTGGCTTTTCCTAATTGCATCCCTACATTCTCACACCAGAGCTTTAGAATCACCCCCAAATGGCCATCTCCTCCTTCACTGACCTATAGAATTTGTTCTTCTTCTTCTTCTGTTTGCCCAGCAACTCCTTGTTTAACTACACAGGTCTGTCGACTCCCTTAACTTCTTTCCTGTTGGAATGCTCTTGTCTTGGGATTCAAAAAAGAAGTCTTTGAATGTTAACCAGCTATCCGGAGCTCCTTTACCTGCCAGTACCCTGTCCCATGGGATTTCCCCCAGCAATTGCTTCAAAAGGCCAAAGTTGGCCCTCCTGAAGTCAACCCTTGTTTTTCTGCTAGGCATTCTCTTCCTACCACAAAACACCCTGAACTCCACCATCTCTCAGTCACTGCAACCAAGGCTGCCCTCAGCCTTCACTGCGTCAACCAGACCCGCCTTGTTGGTGAGTACAATATCCAGGAGCACTCCTCTCCTAGTGGGCTCCTCCACTATTTGCATCAGAAATTGTCACCAATGCACTGGATGAAACTCCTGGACTGTGGGTGGCTGGCTGAGTAGGTCTTCCAGCAAATATCTGGGTAGTTAAAATCTCCCATGAGAACCAGGGCCTGTAAGGTGTGAGGCTGCTGCCAGCTGGCTGTAGAAGACCTCATCAACCTCCTCATTTCTGATCTGGTGGTCTGTAATAGACACCTACAACAGTGTCAGCCATGCCAGCCTGCCCCTTAATACACACCCACAAACTCAACTCTCTGTTAATCTGCCCCTGGACAGAACTCAGTACATTCCAGTTGCTTTCTCACGTAGAAAGCAAAACCTCCACCACGCCTTGCTACCATGTCCCTCCTATAAAGGACATAGCCATCCATGACCACATTCCAGTCATGTGAGACGTCCCATCATGTCTGCATAATTGCTACTAGATCATAATCACCTGAGTGGACACAGATTTCTGACTCCTCCTGCTATTCCCCATGCTGCGGGCATTGGTGTTCAGGCATTTCAGGGAGTGAGCTGAGCGCTCCGTTTTTACCCTAGGACAGTGAGAGGGCACCTGGTTTTCATTAAGATCAGAGCTCTGTCCCACTGATGTGCACCCACCCCTCACTGAATCTAGTTTAAAGCCCTCTGAATGAGCCCTGTGACTCCTGCCCCAGACCCATTTTTCCCCTCAGAGATAAACCTCTCTTATCTGTAACTGTGAGGTCTGATGCCTGATAAAAACCAGTTATCAAAGAACCCAAAGCCCTTCCTGTAACACCAGTCTCGTAGCCAGACATAAATGAGCTGTGTCTAGTCACAGGTTAAAGTCATTATATAGGACCGCTAGCTCCTCTGTTTTATTTCTTCTTTCTTTGGAGGAAATTCCATGGCAACATTAAGAAAAGTAAGAAATTCCTTTTTGCTGGAGCATTGCAGTGTTTGCATTTGTTCTGCATTGGAACATATGTGCCAAATTTTATAGGGAGGAGGAAAAAAATAAGGCAAAAAACCCCCTAAAAATCTCTTTCAGTTCCACAGACTGAAGTATGTTCTTTTGAAGAAAGCTGAGAAGTGGCTTTATTATAATGTATAAATATGGTATTAGAAATAAAAGTGTGCTAAAAGGCTCTAAGAAACTCTTTAATGTGCTTGAGACAAACACAACAAAGGCTGTGTCTGGAGGATGAAAGGACTAACAAAGGAACTCAGAATGCAGGGTTATTCTGCCATCTTATAGAAGTCTTTTCTCTGTAGTTTCTTATGGGAAGGAAAATGACCTCATCAGAGACTGAATTCGGGGATTAAATGAAATAATTCTTTGTAAATAGGTTTTTACGGGACCTAAGCATTCCTACCCACACTGAGATGGATGTAAGCATTCCTTCCAACATAGATGGAAAATTAAATGGACATTTTTAAAAGCTGAAGTCATTAAAAAAATTGAGAGGAAATATCACCTCATTGGCATTTTAAATTCAGGAACATTCATAATTCTGGAAGACATGTGTGAGTAGAATATGAAGTATTTCATACAGAAACAAGAATTGAAAAAATACTAGAATTGTTATCCTTTCAAAGTTTGAAGAAGTTGTACAATGTAGGCAAATTGGAGGAAGTCCAAATGAGAACAAAAAAGACAGTGCTCCAGGTAACATGACCTGCAGAAATTAATTAGGTCAGTAGGGACTGCTCTTAGAGGTAAATGATAGTGATTTCCAAAATAGTAAGGGACAATTATGTTTTTGAGAATTGCTCAGAGCAGGAGAATAGTGTGATCTCTGTATCCACCATGAATCAGGCAAGAACCCAGCTTAGACGTTACAAAGAGAACATAATTGGGGAAGAAACCAGTGCACACAGGGACATATCCAGAAAACCATGACACAAACCCAAAAAGACCTCCAAAGGCATGGACAGTGAAACTGGAATTAATGTGAAGCCTTCATTTTTTACCCTTTGGACAGAACACGCAACGTATAGTGATTGTTCTCTGCAGTTCTGATTCCACAAATGCAGGGAAATTACTAGTTGTGCACACTCACTAGGAGAATTGTTGTCTGTTTGCGAGTAAAGAAGCACTAAATGATCATTTAGTAATAACAATTTTCTGGAAATCCTTTGCTTTTTCTGACATTCTACTCACGGTCTTATGCCATTAGGGATGCTACCTTCTGAACAGAAAACAGCTGACAAAGTAGAAGACAAAGCTATGGTTTTAAGCTGAAATATTTTCATCTAGTTATCCATTCATTATGTTTCTTTCTTTCTTTCTTCTTCCTTTATGATGACAATAAACTGATTTTTAATTCAGTTATGCAGAGCTTTCAAAGTTTAATGATCCTACAAACTCTCAGATGAAATCCACAATATTCCTCATTATTAGTTTGCCAAAGTAAATAGAAATGGTAATTTAAAATTTAATGCAGAGTATACTTAATGTTCTACACCATTTTTATTACTGCTTAATCCTCAAATAGTACCATGTATAGCCTATAAAATAACCTGAAGTGAAGCCATCACCACCAAAACTAAAATCATGAATCATAGCAGAGTTTTAGCTGGAAGAGGTCTTCAGGATCATCAAATCCAACCTTTTGCTAGCCCTATCAGCACCACTAAACCCTGACCCCCACAAGGCAACATCTATCCTTCTTTTCAACACATCTAGGGACAGGGACTCAATCTGCTCCCTGGGAAGTCTGTTCCAGTGTCTGAAAACCCTTTCAGTAAAGAAATTCCTCATGACATCCAACCTGAACTTCCCCTGATGCAGCTTAAGGCCATTTCCCCTTGTCCTGCTGCTGGCCACTAGGGAGAACAGACCAACCCCCACCTCTCTACACTCTCCTTTCAAGTGGTTGTTGAGAGCTATAAGAGTAGCTGCAGAGGGCAGTAACCTTTGTTTATTTGTAGTTGGATTGAATTCTCTGTGCTGAGACCAAAATGATGCACCTTGTAGCTCAGTACAAAAGACCTGGTCTCCTTTCTGAACTTTTAAAAGAAACCATGCTACAATATTTGGCCATTATCTGTTGTAGTTGGCCTGTCCTGGAAACGAAACTTTGTTTAATGCATGAATCTTTTGTTTGAAGGAAGACGCACAAGATCATGGATGCATATTTCCATAACAAATATTCCTGAATGTGGTCTGAATTGTTTGATGAATTTAGATAGGTTTGTCATCTTTTACACTATAGAGCACTTGATCATTTATTCTTTATATAGTCTTTTTACTACATTGTATAATTAGCCAACGTATGTGAAAAATAATACGTTGCTTTGCATATTTAGCAGTAGGTGGAATCCAAGATGCACATGTTCAGTGTTTAAAATATTTAACCAGGTTAGGCTTTGCTCACAAATGACACCGGAGATGCTCATTGCCAGTGTTCCAGATAGGAAAGATACATCGTCCACATAAGCATGAGTCATATGTTTTCTCCTGACTGGGTAATGAAAAGAAATTCCTGTTTCCATGCCACAAATCAGCACAGAATAATTCCAGTTATAGTGGACACCACAGTGATGATACTTTTTTACTTATTGTTTGAGGTGTTCTTTTCATCTTCCTTTTCAGGGACAAAACACTACCTGAATGGCATGCGTTACTGATTACTTAATTATAAAGCTTCAAAGTGCACATTTAAATGTTATTGAGATATAACGTTTGTTGGTTATAAATATGGCCGGGGAACTGGTGGAGTCACCATCCCTGGAGATTTTTAAAACATTGGTAGATAGAGCACCTGAGGCCATGCTCTAGAGGTTAGGAGATGTTGGGATGAGGGCTAGCCTTGATGATCCTGGAGGTCCCTTCCAGCCATGATGATTCTATGATTCTATACATGCGGAGATTTGCTGATGACTTGGGACAGGCAAGAATTATTAAGGAGGATTATTCATTAAATTCCCACTGAAAAGTTTTTATTGGCCTGCCAGTATAAGGCACTCAGTACACCTCAGTAATGAGTAATTAGAGCTTATTTTGATTAAAGTTTATATACTTGCAATAAAACCAGGCAAATTAAAGTAACGCTGAAACCATGAACTTTAAACATCTTTGAGATGCATTTGCATCTAAAATGTTTCTGGATTCTTTGCTAGAGAGGAAGAAGTGTATTTAGTGCAGACTATTTTACTGAATCATTAGTCCTAGTCAACTAAAACAGGACTGGTAAAGAAGGAGGAAGACAAATTACCTTCTTTGGGTTTGCATGTTAAAAGCCAATTTTAAGGGAAATGTCAAGAAATTGATGTATTGTATTATGTAGTGAAATGTGATAATTTAAGGGAAAGGAAATGCTTTTGGTGCCTTTGCTTTTGGTAGGGGGTAGCTATTTTGGTTTCCAGCCAAATGTATTAAATTATAATTATGCTCTGTCTTGGTACAGAAAATGTGCCTTGATTATCACGTATCTGCTGTAACATCCAGGTAAGAAAAGGAACAGTCTCATGTTTCCCTTTGAAAAAGCTTCTGGAAGAATAGGAAGGCTCTACTACAAAAAACAGTGAATCTAAACCTTCCCTGATGCAACTTGAGGCTCTTTCCCCTCATACTAGCATTAGTAATTTGGGAGAAGAGACCCGCACCCTCTTCACTACAACCTCTTTTCAGATAGTTGTAGAGAGCAATAAAGTCTCCTCTCAGCCTCCTCTTGTCTAGACTAAATAACCTTGGTTCCCTCAACTGCTCCTTATAAGGCCCACAAAATATGGCTCAACCATTTGAAAGTAAGTACCCATTGTACTTTCTAAAATATTTTAATTTTACACCTATTTCATACTACTCACAAAGTCATTGCATATTGAAAGGATGGTCTTGTCTACCAGTATGCAGCAAGATGGAAAGGAACAATGAGTATAGCTCAGAAATATTTCATTAAATTGTCTTTGGTGGAAAATACTGCCTTATTAAGTTCCCATATTTATTTTTAATTATTTTTGATTAAACTTTGTGAAGAGGAATGAAATTGCTTGTTGAAACAAAAAAAGGGAAAAAAAAAAAAGACATTTGATTCTGAAGAAACCAAAGCCTCGTGAGTGAAATACTTGTCTAAGCCTTCAGAAATCAAATTTCCTGTGTCTGAAGTAAACTGTCAAAAAACAAATCGAACCAGCTGAAAAGATGCAGTAGTACCTAGGGTATTCTTTATCCTTGGTGACTCAAGATGTCTGTACAGAAGAGAATTGTAGTCAACCTTTTGCATCTCTGAGGCAAAATACAGAGTATATCCTTTGCAGATCAACAAAACAATATCAACTGTTTCTAAAAATGCTTAGAAATACTTGAGATATGTTAAATTGCAGGTTTTATTATTAACACCTCCTCACCACCAAATGCTTTGGGATTGGTAAACTATTTTACATGTGGTTGAAAGAAAAAAAATCTATTTGCATATTAAAGAGAACCCAGAACCACTATATTTTGACTTTTAAAATATTGTTTTACATTTTTAAAAATAATTTTATTTATTTTAAATATATAATTTTAAATTGTAATTTTGTCTCCATATTACCCTAATTACCAATTAGATTTTAATTCAAATTCTACCCTAATATTCTAGCACATTTCCTATAAATAAAATTAATATGATGAGAATAAAATTATACACTGACTAGTTGCACTGAACCCATAACAACCAATTAAATACAGATTTTCATAACCCGTATTATGCATATTTTATGCACAGTTTGTCAACAAATATTTACCTGAATCAATTTGTCACATCATGGTACATTGCAGCAAACAGGAAAAAATAATACTGAAAAAGTACCATTAATAATACAGGCAAACTTTGCTGCTGTAGGAGGTTGACTACAACAAGCGAGTTTAGCGGTTGCATTTGGGCAGATGCTTTTGATTTTTAGGGTTTTGTCTTTGCAAAACAATTGAGGTTCTTAGATGGAGGATTTTCTCCATTCCCTATTTTTAATTGAAACAATTGTTTCTGTGACTATGTTGTACTTTCTTTCCTTTTATGTGAAAAGTTTTTAATTTCATTTTTTAAAGTATCAGCAAATTAAAAGTAAAATAATAGAAGTAAAAAAGAAAATCAAATTAAAGTTAAAAAGTAAATTCCTAAGCTAGAACTTTCTGTACGAAGGATTAGTGTAATGTTTGTTATTTATGTTTCAGCTGTGCCTTGGCCACACTGTCCTAGCCTAGCAATTCACAGTGCCTTCCTTTTGAAAATATGCCCTTAGTGAAAAGTTTACACACATTGTTAGTCCTTTTGAAAGGCTTTGGAATGGACCACCTGCTTGTGTTTGTTCGCACAATTAAAGAGCTAGCCTGCAAACATTTACATCATCCAATGCGAACATTTACATCAGCAAATGTATGTACATGCAAAAATATCAGCATTATGTTCATAAAAAATACAGGCACAAGCAAAAATTAGTCTGGAGGATAAATTTTATAATGACCTCAGTAAAAGTTGCAAACAGGATATTGAAAGGACAGCTGAAGCATGTGTGTTTGCTACTGAAAATCAGAGAACCTGCCCTTCATATCATTCTCTGTGTTGCAGAAATCTTGAGGAATATTCATGAGAACTTCACACTATGAAATTTCATTGATGTATCAACAGTCAATAGAAACATCCTGATAGGACTTCTGTGGGGAAAAAGAAGAAGGGATGGTGTTTGACTGTATTTTTTAATCTGGTCTTGGAGTTCTATAAAGTGGAGGACAGATATGATGCAGTAAGGTGTTACAAGTAGTATCTATAGGGATTTTTTTGTGGGTTATTTTTCTTTAATGTTACCATCATTTTCCTGAAGAGATAGCAAAAGATAATTAGTAGTGATTCTGTATGTGTTTTGGCTAATTACATATTAGCACTGTATTCCTATCGCAGGCATGTTATGACTCCTGCTTCAAAAAAAGCTTCTTCTGCGATGTTCACTAAAGATATTTCTTTTGAAAGCTTCAGTCAGCTTTAAAAGAGTGAGTCCGCAGACAGGTTTAGAGAGTTTGACTTTTGCATATCTTACCGCCGTGCATTTAGAGAATTTACGGAATTATTACTGAGATGGGAAACGCTCTCTGAGCTGATCCAGCCCAGCCTAGGACCTAACAACACCACATCGCCCAGGTCATTGCACTAAGGGTCACAGCCACTCTGTCCTTAAGCACCTCCAAAGATGGGGACTCTACCACTGCCCTGTGGAGTCCATTCCAGGTTCTGACTACCATTCCTTTTTAGTATTTTAAGATAATCTACTGATAGATTGTATTTTAGAAAACTATTTCACTGATTTGTATTTAAAAAAATATTATTCCTGAATGTGGCATTGTTTTTGACTTTTTTGGGGTAATATTAGGTTGGCATGGATGACACAGTTGTCGGTGTCTAATACAGACCACCAGATCAGAAATGAGGAGGTTGATGAGGTCTTCTACAGCCAGCTGGCAGCAGCCTCACACCTTACAGGCCCTGGTTCTCATGGGGGTTTTAACTACCCAGATATTTGCTGGAAGACCTACTCAGCCAGCCACCCACAGTCCAGGAGTTTCATCCAGTGCATTGGTGACAATTTCTGATGCAAATAGTGGAGGAGCCCACTAGGAGAGGAGTGCTCCTGGATATTGTACTCACCAACAAGGCGGGTCTGGTTGACGCAGTGAAGGCTGAGGGCAGCCTTGGTTGCAGTGACTGAGAGATGGTGGAGTTCAGGGTGTTTTGTGGTAGGAAGAGAATGCCTAGCAGAAAAACAAGGGTTGACTTCAGGAGGGCCAACTTTGGCCTTTTGAAGCAATTGCTGGGGGAAATCCCATGGGACAGGGTACTGGCAGGTAAAGGAGCTCCGGATAGCTGGTTAACATTCAAAGACTTCTTTTTTGAATCCCAAGACAAGAGCATTCCAACAGGAAAGAAGTCAAGGAAGGGAGCCAGAAGATCTGTGTGGTTAAACAGGGCGTTACTAAGCAAACTGAAGAAGAAAGTCAATAGATCATGGAAGGAAAGGATGGCCACTTGGGGTGATTCGAAGGCTCTGGTGAGAGAATGTAGGGATGCAACTAGGAAATCCCAGACCTCCATGGAACCTTGCCAGAGAGGTCAAGGGCAACATAAAGAGCTTCTTCAAATACATTACAGGTAAAACTAAAACTAGAGGCAATGTAGGACCCCTGCTGAATGAGGTGAGTACCCTGGAGATATACGCTATGGAAAAAATTGAGCTACTGAACACCTTCTTTGCTTCTGTCTATACTTCTGGGGGCTGTCTTGATATCAAGCCCCAGACCGAAGAGGCTCCAGAGGAAGAGAGGAGCCTGCCTTGGTTAATGAGGACTGGTGGTGGTCATTGCTAGGCCGCTCTCCATCATCTTTGCTAGTTCCTGAGGATCAGGAAAGGTGCCTGAGGACTGGAGGATAGCAAATGTCACTCCAATCTTCAAAAAGGGAAAGAAGGAGGACCCAGGGAACTACAGACTGGTCAGCCTCACTTTCATCCCAGGAAAGATGATGGAAAAATTTGTCCTAGAGACTGTCTCCAGGCACATCAAGGACAGGAGGGTCATTAGGGACAGTCAGCATGGCTTCACAACAGGAAAGTCATGCTTGACCAACCTGATAGCCATTGATGAAGGGATAACCAGGTGGCATTTGAAACAGTCTCACATAGCATCCTCACAGCCAAACTGAGGCAGTGTGGTCTAGATGATTGGGTAGTGAGGTGGATGGTGAACTGGCTGCAGGGTAGAAGTCAGAGAGTAGTGGTCAATGGGACAGAGCCTAGTTGGAGGCCTGTATCTAGTGAAGTACAGCAGGGCTAGGTGCTCGGACCAGTCTTGTTCAAGCTATTCATCGATGTCTTGGATGAGGGATTAGGATGCACTGTCCTCAAATTTGCTAATAACACAAAGATGGGTATTGTTGACACCCCTGCAGTCTGTGCTGCCATTCAGCAAGACCTGGACAGGCTGGAGAGCTGGGCTGAGAGAAATGTAATGAAGTATAACAAAGATAGTTTTAGAGTCTTGTATGTGATCAAGAACAACCCCAGGTAACAGTATAGTTTGGGGACTGACCTGTAGAGCAGTGTGGGAGAAAGGGACCTGGGGGTCCTGGTGGACAGCAGGATGACCAATAGCCGGCAGTGTGCTTTTGTGGCCAAGGGGGCAAACAAAATCTTGGGGTGGATCAAAAAGGAGGTGGTTAGCAGATCAAGAGAGGTTATTCTCTCCCTCTACTCTGCACTGGTGAAATCATATCTGGAGTATTGTGTTCAGTTCTGGGCTCCTCCATTCAAGAGGGATGTGGAGCTGTAGGATGCAATCCAGCGTAGGGCAAGGAGGATGATGAAGGAAGTAAAGCACTTCCCTTATGAGGAGAGGTTGAAGGGGCTGGGTCTCTTTAGCTTGGAAAAGAGGAGATTGAGGGGTGACCTCTTAATATTTCTAAATATGGGAAGGGTGTGTGTCAGGAGGATGGAGCCAGGCTCTTCTCATTGTCATCTAGTGATAGGATGAGGGGCAATGAGTGTCAGCTGGAACATAGGAGGTTCCACATAAGGAACTTCTTTACAGTGAGGGTGATGGACCACTGGAACAGGCTGCCCAGAGTGGTTGTGGAGTCTCCTTCACTGGAGACGTTTATGCTGCACCTGGATGTGTTCTGTTGTGACTTGGTCTAAGTGATCCTGCTGTGTCAGGGGGATTGGACTAGATGATCTTTTGAGGTCCTTTCCAATTCCTAATGATTCTTTGATTCTATGAAGTTTGTTGTTTAAAAGCTAGGGAAGTCTGTGTCATTATATGTTTGGATCAACTTCTTTCTGTGTCTGGCTAGTGGAACTGCAGTTTGCCCAGACTGCTTTTAGTCCCAGTCTAAGACCAGATCTGTGATAATGTGTTCATTTCTGGGCTCCTCAGTTCAGGAAGGACACAGAACTAGTGAAGAACGTCCAGTGTAGAGACAGAAAAATGATGAAGGGAATGGAACTTGTCCCTGATGAGGAAAGGCTGAGGGAGCTGGGTCTCTTGGAGTTGGGAAAAAGGAGAGTGAGGGTTAACCTCATTAATGTTTATAAATATGTGAAGGGTGGGTGTCAGGAAGACGGAACCCAGCTTTGGTTAGTGTCATCCAATAGGAGGACAAGGGGCAAGAGGCATAAACTGGAACATAGGAAATTCAACATAAATAACAGTGAGCACTGCAGCTGGCTGCCCATGGACCTTGTGAAGTCTCTTTCTCTGACAACATTTAAAACCCACCTGACCATGTTCCTGTGTGACTTGATCTAGGTGATCCTGATGTGGCAGGGGAATAGGATTGGATGATCTTTTGAGGTCCCTTCCAATCCCCAAAGTTTTGTGATTCTGGGTGTTATCAGTTGGAGATTAGGGGTGGATTTTGTGGTGGGTTCAAGACCATAATTAAAGATAAAGGAAAAGAAAACAAAGCAGTTAGGTTTCTGGGAGATCTTGGAGAAAAATTGCCAGACAATAGATAGCTTATGGAAAATTGAAAAGGGTTTGTTAACTCTATAACTATATACAGAAAGGAAGAAAAGGTTAAGCAAGTCAGTGCACAGAAACTAGAAATTTGTGTCACAAATGCCATCACATAATCTGAGAAAAATACAATGGAAGATCACTATCCTATCAGTCCGTCGTTTATTTCATATTAGAAATGTGGGGAAAAGAACATGTCAGTCAAGTAGAGACGAGAACCAGCACCCTCTCTATTATTCATGTGTCACCCCGGCCTGCAGGCAGCAGCACCCTTGGCTGTCCAGACTGGTGAATTCTTCAATTCTTCAGCGCAGCTTCTCCAGCTCAACGCTCATTGAGCAGGCCTGATTCCTCAGCACCTGAAGTGCATCCCTTGATGCAGGAGACGCTTTCCAACAAAGAACCCAGATTCTGTCTTTCATGCCCAAGGTTTAAGGATTCTCGAGTCCTTCTGCTTTCTTCAGATAAGCCCGAAGGAATTCTCCCCAATACTTGAGTATCCCC
Organism: Rhinopomastus cyanomelas; assembly: GCA_013400115.1. Classification (NCBI taxonomy): domain Eukaryota; kingdom Metazoa; phylum Chordata; class Aves; order Bucerotiformes; family Rhinopomastidae; genus Rhinopomastus; species Rhinopomastus cyanomelas. Next base: position 164,809 of record VXBP01008021.1, read on the forward strand.
AGTTTTCCCCAGTGGGAGAAATGACAAACATTGTCATTTCTGCTGATCAGTGCTCTCTAAGATGGCAGCAGCATGGCCCTGGCCACGTTCAAGACCCAAGAGGGAGACCAACCATATGGTCGGTTCAGCAGGGCCCCCCTCAGACACTCTGCAAACGTGGCCAAGAAGGTTCCATGACCCTCCCCTCTCCTCTCTCTTCCTGTCCAGGGGGAAAAAGAGGAATCCCTTCATCTCACCGTGAGTCGCTGAATGGCTGCTCTGGGTTGGGGGAGTGATGACACTAAGGTCTTGCTTGTCCGGTCAGCACGGAGCTGCCACATCCGTCCCTGCAGAGGAGCAGGGTCAGGATCTGGGGTCCAGGCCAGGATTGGTGCTGTGTGAAGCCACCACATCCTTCCCACGGTGGAGTGGGTCCGGAAGCAAGTCCGGGCCACAACAGGCCCACTCATCTTTCCCTCCCTGCCACCACCCTAGAAGCCCTCAGCAAAAAGACGCAGGGCTAAGATCACTTGCCCCTTTTATCTTCTCACCTAGCCCACCCCTCAAGGGCAGGACAATTCTATAGTGTGACCTCTCCCAGGAAAGCTCACTGAGGGGGTACCTCTTAAACCAACATAACTTTTTCTTCATGAAAGCACAAATCTGTATATCTGAAAATTCTGGTAATTTTCGAACTGCAACATCTATGCAGTGATTCTGTTTGTTATCAATTGGAGATCTGGGGTGAAACCTTCAAAACTAAAACTCGTCTCCAGATTTGCCTTCTTGTGAAAGTGGGGAGACCTTTAGGGGTAAATTATCACTGCAAACTTGGGCAGCAAAAGACTGTGTAGGCAGACCAGCCAGCTACCCTCAGCTTTGTGTTAAACATGTCAAGAAAATTGACCTGGCCTTTTGAACTTTTTTTAATTCTACTGCATCAGCATCTTTTGCAGAGAAAAATATTCTGCTAATGCATTTTTTTTCTTTATTAGATCTAATTGTAATTCTGATTTCCATTATAAAGAGATTGTATGTTCTTATATCTGTACTTCTAGATGAAGTGAATTACGACGAGTCTTTCATTTTTATAGACAAGTATGTAAATAGAGCGGTGAAATCCAATACTGTATAATTACATTGATCACTCAGTCTGATGTGCTTTTGTTCCTCCAGGTTTCTCCTGAAATATTTCACAGAGAGGAAGAATTAAAAAAAAAAAAACAAATTGCTTTTTAAAGGTAAGTGCAGAAAGAGTAGCAGAAGCAGTTTATCAGCAACTACATCTGAAAGCATCAAAACATGCATATTCCCTGTATGTCAGGTCAAATGGATCTCAAAGGGTGCAAGTTGGCAGTCAAATTGCCTTTTTCACATTGAAAACACCTTCCTCTGTAAACTGCAATCACTGTAATTAGTAAAGCAAGTTCTGCAGGGCATTCTGTGAAAATTCAGCAGTACACTTCAGCAGTTTAGGAACTTCCAGGTAAAATTTCTCTTGTGTTAATTGTATTAGTTTGTTCCATCGTCATCTTTTTGCATGCTTTATCTCTGGAAACACTTGTAAGAAGAAAAGAGGAGGTGTTTATTTCTCACTAGCCTTCTGTTTAGTAAATAATGACTCAAATAGATGTTCATCCAAATTTTTTCAGAGCTGCTTTATGTGAGAAGACATGGTTTGTTAGTGAATTCCCCATAGCAGGAACTTTCTTACAGTGCTTCAATTTCTTTGCAGTGCCTTTGCACCCTTTGGAGTGGTAGACAAGGAGTGTCTACAAATTCCTGTAGATTTTCTTCTTTCCTTTGTAGCCTTTAATAAAAAAAAAAAGTGTGTGAGTTTTCATCCTGTTGATTGTTTTCCTCCATCATGGTCTTAGCGGGATTTCTGTTTCAGGAAGATACTTGCTTGGCTTAATAATGTTTTGCATTTCATTATTCTGTGGCTTGATTTGTTTTATAGTACCTCTCTCCTTCCTTTCCACCTGCTTTCCAAAGGGAATACTCATATTTAATGTGCCCATGAAGGACAGGCAAGGAGGAAACACCAAAATGTATGAAACAGCTTTAAGAAATTTTTTTTTCAACTTCAATCTGTTTTTTCACCACTGTTGTACAGTTAACAAAGTTTAAATATATTTGTGTAGCAGAGAATAATGTTATTGGTTCTGTATTGTCATTCAATAAACCATCTCCTGAGGTGTTTAAGAGAAGAGTAGATGTTGCATTGGGGGACATGGAGTGCTCACACAATTCCCATGTTACAATAAATCTAACACTATCTCTTGAAGGTTTAGCAAACTTTGAAGTCCCCATCCCAGGAGGTGTTGAAGAGAAGGGTAGATGTTGTGTTGGGGGTCAGGGTTTAGTAGTGATGACAGGAATAGGAAAAGGTTGAACTCGATCATCTTGAAGTTCTCTTCCAGCTGAAGCTGTTCTATGACTCTATGTCAAATAAATAAATAGCTCTTTTCATTTTAGAGGCAAAGATTCAGAAAATCTTGTGGAAAGATTTCCTGTTCCTTCGATAAGTCCTTGAATTCCACAGATATTGAAAAACTACTTTATCACACTTCACTAAGTTCCTTATGCCCCCTTTTTCCAGCAGTGATAACTTAATTTTCTCAGTGAACTGCTGGAAAATGCAACATTTCACAAAACAAATTATAATGAAGGAATAAAAAGCAATACGGAGGATGTTTTATTTTACTGTTTTTACAAAAATGTTTTTATTATTATTGCTGTTTAAAACAGACACTGAAATTTGATGAGATTTTTTGTTTTCTTTGGGTTTTTTTACCCTCAGGGAAGGAAGGAAAGGCTAGAACGAAGCTTTGGTAGTTTATTAGGTGTGTCATAGAGCTCGATAAAACTGACTAAAACCAGAAAGATGGAGCTAGAGGAAGGGAAGAAATGTTCTCTAACAATGTGGTTTTGTTATTCTTTGATAAATGTTTGGTAAAAAATTTAAGCCCTTTAGGCAACTCAATCTACACTGTCCTTGCAGTCTGTCACATCTGCGGAGGCTGCAAATAAAGCAGCCAAATCTGACTAGTTCATCACAGAGAGAAAGAAGATGTCTCCACATGGCTGGATATAGATGAAGCTTTGAAAACTGGTGTGAGCTGTGCATTGAACGTTTTCTGCCCAGAAATGAATAAATCATGTGTGTTCATGGAAAAGACAGTGAGAGGAGTGGGAGCAGGACCTTACCCCTCCCCACCTGCTCCTGTCCCTCCCAAAGTAGCAGCTCCTTTCCATGTGCCACAGCTCCTTTCAGAAGCCTTCTCCTGCACAGGCTCTCCAGAGGGTGTGGAGATCTGCCATGATGTGGGGTCCTCCATAGGCTCTACCATGAGTATCTGCTCCAGTGTGGTCTTTCGCTGGACTGCAGTGGGATAACCTGCTTCACCATGGTCCTTTCTACTCTGGTCTAGAGAGACCACATCTGGAGTATTGTGTCCAGTTCTGGGCCCCTCAGTTCAAGAGGGACAGGGAGGTGCTGGAGGATGTCCAGTATAGAGCCACGATGGTGATGAAGGATGTGGAACACCTCCCTTATGAGGAACCGCTGAGTGAGCTGGGTCTCTTTGACTTGGAGACTGAGGGGTGACCTCATTAATGTTTATAAATATGTGAAAGGTGGGTGTCAGGAGGATGGAACTAGGCTCTTCTTAATGTAATCTGGTGATAGGACAAATACTTTAAAAGAGTATTTGAAAAGCAAGTCTAAAAGCACAGTAGAAAGTCTTGTCTAAAATAATGATGCCAACACTTTATACTTCTCTGAGCTACAGCAGCTACCCCTCAGAAAGTTGTGAGCATCAGAAAGTGGTTATGACTTTTGCACACATAAATGATTTATTGCTGAATGATTCAAATAAAATAACTTTTCAGAGAAACCATGATGCTATTTTTTTCCCCCCAGGTGTTTTCAGGAACTTCTGCTTGGGAGAAGAGGATTTTGACTAACAAAGTGGGATGCAGTACCCCAGGCTCTGTGGAGCTGCAGGTCTGTCTGCTGTCTGGGTCTCTCTGTGTTCCAGCGTATGAAACGTAAGCTGTTCTCAGCCATCTGCAAAGAGCTCCGAAAGGAGCAACCCTGACAAAAGTCAGAGGTTCCCTGAGACAGGAGTAACTGTAGTTGGTGACTAGCAATTATCAGGTGTCAGGCAGTCTCAGAATGACTAGCACCGAGTGCACTGACACGGTCTGTGAGCAATTCCATCACTGCTGGTTTGGTCGGGGTGTCAGGAATATCAGCTTGGGCTTTCTATGATTGTGCTGTCTGCGTGAATGGCTTATTTTAACTAGATGGAAGTTTTAACTATGCCTTAGAAGAGGTTTCTGTAGGAGCCCTTAACATCCAGGGGAACTTCAGGTTTTCTAGGTGTGTAATTGGACTTTAATCGTGCACACTAAGTTAATATCTTAACAGAAGTAATAACTTTCCTCCTTAATTCCAATAAGGTTATCAAGAACCAGAGTTCTTTATGCTAATCTCAGTGAGGATGTTTATTACACACAAGCAGAGCGAATTACTGAAGTCTTTAATGAAGAAAATATTATTAATAAAGCTGGAGTGTTTAATGAAGAAACCTGAGCTTTGAGTTGTTTATACAACCTAGACTTTTTCTAGAGTTTTTTCTGAATTCATTGAAGTGTAGTAGGGCTTTGTTTTAGATATGAGGTGTTTTACTGCAGGGAAATCGTGTGGTCATAGGGGTTTGTTTATTTGTTTTGAAACACTTGGATATTTGTTCATTGTGTTCTGGGAAAGGCAGGAACTCAATTCTCTGAAACTTCCTGGATTAGAGCCTTGGAGATGAAATGTTTCTCACGTGCAGAAGGCAGCCAGCTATTGCATCAGGTAATCAGAGCTCATGTTGCTCCTGCACTTTGTCAGCTTGAAATAGCAAGGAAATAGTAATTTTCTTTCTGTTTGTTCTGAATGGTATCAGTCTGGAAAAGCTGGGTTATACTAATATATATATATTAGTATAACAGCTAAATGTTATACTAATAAATAATTGTATCAATTACAGTATTGCATTCTGCTCTTTAGGAAATTTATTTTGCATAATGTATCCCTCTACAGACTCTTAAAATCAAGAAAAAGGGTTTTAACAGAGTAGCTCTTGAGTACCTCTCTAAATACAGTACTTTTCATCAGGTCACTTCTTTCCTCCTTCTTTAGATTCTTTCTCTTTGGTTTTTTTTCCTTATTTGAGATAGATGAATCAGCAGCCTGAAAGCTGTGTTATTTCTGACTGACCTCACAAAGTGCTTTCTCTTTAGCTCACCAATTTTTCTCAGCTCCAGTAAGAATATCTGAATAGTTTCTATATGAATTAACTGTAGCTCTTTGAGTCTGGGAACATTTGTTAAAGTTTTCAGTGCCTGTGAACAGTCATCAAAGAATTTAACGTTAATGCAAATTTAAATTGAGTTGACTAGGTAATGAATCACTCTGCTTCATTTGCCCCTTGCCCCGTTTATCTTTCAGATCTCTATTGCAATTGCTGTACAGCAGATGTACATTTTATTTCCTGTAGACAATCCTGCCTGATGCAGCTTTGGCAAACAGTTTTGTTTTCATATTCATAAACTCTTTTCCCATGAACCAGTTACCTGATGAGTTAAGTCTTTGTTACTGTAATTGATAGATAGAAGGTTCCTTTTAAGATGTTTCTGGTTATAAGTTTTACATATTAAAAAATCAAAAACCCCAAAACAGATGGATTTGCCTCTGTTTGTACCCTAATATTTTGCATTCGGTAACATTCTCTTGAAAACAGACCTGCCAGATTTTGAGAGTCACACCACATCTGTCCGGGAATCATTTTGTTCACGGGCACTGAAGGTGGGAAGAAGTTATGTTGGATCAAGAATAAACCCTTCCTGGCAGGCAACTTGTCAGGAAGCTCCATCCAGTGCTGAACCAATGATGCTGGTGAGGTTCTGTGTGCAACTGGGAAAACACTTAGCATCACTAGTGGTTGACTGCTGCCACCTGGCACCAAGGGATGCCCACCATGCAGCACCACGGGGTTTGTGTCAGAGAGGCATTCGGAAAGGACTGTAAGCTGCTCTTATATAATTGGCTATGTGAAGGAACCTCCCATCCACGTTCAAGGTCTTGCTTTTCACGTTACAGGGGATGAGTTCTTTGCAGTGAAAGTCTTTCTAAACGTTTGTACAGCACTGGAAACACTTTAACCTGCTTTATTTTTGATGGGCAGTAAATGAGTTGATCAAGTGATGTTAAGCCTCTGTTAAACTGTGCCTGGATAGTTTACTGTTTACTTCATCGTCTTCTAGCCAGAGGTAGCACCAGAAGATAGTGGAGATTCTTGACTAGCTTCTTAAAGCTTGAGCTTCTGCTGCTGGTCACTTGAGTTGAAAAAATAACATTTATAGTAGCTTCCACACAGAAGTGTTTCATTATGTTGTCAGGCATGAAAATTGTATTGCCGCTATGTACAAATGTTTTTAGAAGAAGTGACAGCTTTTTGATTTATGTGTCGAAGATTCTTGCTGGATCTGGTGATGATATGTGACATCAAAGAGGAGAAAAGCTTTCTCACTAGGAGAGCTTAGGAAGGAAAAGTACCCTGCACTGTTTCTCACAACCCAAATTAAGCTTTCAGTTGGGCAATATGAGAAATGTTTTAAGACAGCATAGAAAGGAAGTTATTTTTCAGACCGTGGAAATATTACTCACCCTATAGAAGAGAAATCACACAATCACAGAACATTAGTGTTTGGAAGGGACCTTGAAAGTTCTAGTCCAATCCCCCTGCCACAGCGGGTCACCTAGATCAAGTTGCACAGGAACATGTCCAAGCAGGTTTTAAACATCTCCAGAGAAGGATACTCCACAACCCCTCTGTCACCCTCACTGTGGAGAAGTTCCTTCTGATGTTTATATGGAACCTTCTCTGTTCCATCTGTGCTGCCATTCAGCAAGACCTAGACAGGCTGAAGAGCTGGGCAGAGAAAAATTTAATGAAGTGCAACAAGGATAAGTGCAGAGTTGTGCATCTGGGCAAGGACAACCTTAAGTACCAGAATAGGCTCAGGACTGATGGAGATCAGTGTAGGAGAAAGGGACCTGGGGGTCCTAGCAGGCAGCAGGATTACTATGAGCCAGCAATATGCTCTTGTGGCCAAGAGACCCAACAGTATCCTGGGGTGGATCAGAAGGGGAGTGTTTAGGAGATTGAGAGAGGTTCTTCTTCCCCTCTACTCTGTACTAGTGAGACCACATCTGGAGTATTGTGCCCATTTCTAGGCCCTTCGGTTCAAGAAGGACACAGAGCTGCTGGAGGGTGTCCAGTGTAGAGCGACAAAGATGATGAAGTAGAACACCTTCCTTATGAGGAGAGGCTGAGGAAGCTGGGTCTCCTTAGTTTGGAGAAGAGGAAACTGAGAGGTGACCTCATTAATGTATATTAATATGTGAGGGGTGGGTGTCAGGACGATGGAGCCAAGCTTTTCTCAATTTCATCTGGTGATAGGACAAGGGGCAATGAGTGTAAGGTGGAACATAGGAGGTTCCATATAAATATCAGAAGGAACTTCTTCCTGGTGAGGGTAACAGAGCTCTGGAACAGGCTGCAGAGGGAGGTTGTGGAGTCTCCTTCTCTGGAGATGTTTAAAACATGCCTGGATGTGTTCCTGTGCGACTTGGTCTAGGTGATCCTGCTGTGTCAGGGGGATTGGACTAGATGATCTTTCAAGGTCCCTTCCAATCCCTAATGATTCTACGACCCCTCAATATCCTCTTCTCCAAGCTAAAGTGAACCAGCTCCCTCATCCTTTCCTCATAAGGAATGTGTTCATCTTCCTTCCTCATCCTTGTTGCTCTGCACTGGGCTCCCTCCAGTAACTGCCTGTCCTTCTTGAACTGAGGAGCCCAGAACTGGGGCTTCTTTGAGCAGGTACATCCTCATGTTGAAAATACTGAGAAGTAATGAGTCGATTCTGGGTTCTAAATTCTTTCCAGAAAAATTCTTATTCTGAGGAAGAGGCAGAAACAAACCTTTTATTTATGCGAGTTATCGCAGTGTATTCTGATGTATGTGTAATGTGCTCTGCGACTCAAGGGTGCCCCTCAAGTGCTGTGTCCTGTTTTGGGCTCTCTATGATGAGAGGGACATTGAAGGACTGGAGAGGGGGACAGAGGTGGCTACCAGGCTAGTAAAGGATTTGGAACAGGTGTCGTATGAGAAACGGCTGAGGGATCTGAGGATTTTTAGTCTGGAGAAGAGGAGGTTGAGGGGAGATGTTATTGCTCTCTACAACTGCTTAAGGCCAGGTTTGTTCTCCCTAATGGCCAGTGATAGGATAAGGGGCAATGGCCTGAAGCTGCACCAGGGGAGGTTCAGGCTGGTTATCAGGAGGAATTTCTTGACTGAAAGGATTGTCAGGCATTGGAGCAGCCTGCCCAGGGAGGGGTTTGATTCAGCATCCCTGGAGGTGTTGAAGAGAAGGGTAGCTGTTGTGCTTGGGGACTATGGTTTAGTGGTGCTGATAGGGCTAGGAAAAGGTTGGAGTTGACAATCCTGAAGGTCTCTTCCAACCAAAACTATTCTATGATTTCCATGGTGACCAGGAAAAGGAGGGTTAATAATACATGGTAGAGAAGATTATCAACGTAAAGGCTTGAGTTATGATATATATACTTACTCTTTTAAATTATGAATGTTTCATCAGCAGTCTCCTGATATTCTGGATTCTCTCCTTGCTGTGCCACTTGCTTTTTTTTAACTAACATGTTGCATACTCATAAATATTCTCACTCAGAAATTTATCTCTTGGGATGATTATAATATACCAGAGAGTTTTCAGTCTTTTATGTACTTTAATTTCAAATGTGTACAGCCTGTAAGGGAAAGGAGGTTCAAAGTGTACTATCCTAGCAGCAGAGAAAGGCTGATATCAAACCAAAATATTATTGCTTTGGGTTTTTTCTCTGGTACAGTTCTGTCCGTTTTAAAGCAAAGTATTAAACGCTGAAATATCTTTCTGAATTTTCTTTGTGAACACTTTGAAATCATGGAACATATTGTTTCCCTAAAAGCAATAATGAAACCACATGTAATCTTCTCTGTCAGTATTTCTTAGTGAAATAAAATCTGATTAATCTGGGCTGGGAAAAAAAAACCCAAACAACCTGCCAGTTGCCCACACAGTTGTGTCTGTATTTTACTTTAAAAGTCACAATTTCTGTAGTTTAAAACAACTGTGAAACTGGAAGAGCCTGGCTGGCTTCAGAAGCAAAACTCTTTCTTTCTTAATGCAAGCTGCATGCAAGTAAACAGCAGATGTTAAAATTTTCAGATATTGAAGATATCCAAGTTTTCTTCCAGTGACATGTATGGAAGATTTAAATAGATATTTCATTTTAAAGTCAGCAGGAGAGATCTGTGACCTATACTGCCAAGAAAGAAAGAAGAAATTTGTCTAGTACAGTCCATTTAATATATTGCATACCCAAAAATCTGGGGAAAATGAGATTGATATGAGCCTCAAATTTCCCTGTTTGTCTTGTATGTTTATGCCTTGACAGCAAAACTATAAATAAGTAAAAAATGCATAAATTGACCCAGCCTTGCTTGAAACAATTCAAGAGGGGTATCTACCCTCTCCCCAGCAGTTTTTTCCATCAGGTTTATTACACATGTTGTTTAAAGTTTGCTGTGGATCAGAGCACAGCTTATCAGAATAAGGCAGATCTCAGACACATGTAGTTTCTTTGTTGTTCTTTAATGTACCTTTTCTCTAAGCTCTATTTAAAGAGTGGGTTAGAAGAGCAGAAACAAACACACATATATTTCTGCCTTATAACCTACAATTCGATCCTTTTTTGTCTTTGGGTGGTGCATAGAGCCAGTTATAACCCTTGCCATTTAGAAGTGTCCCCCCATTGATCTTTTGGAACAGTGCTAGTTTGGACCTTCAGTTCTCAGCCAGAGTTTGGCACCACACTGATTGCTTCTGTGCTGTGTAATGGATTTTGTCACGGCGCTATTTATAAAGAAGCTTTTCTTGAAAATAAAAAGACATCTTCACCCCGCCTCCCTGCCCCCCCCAAAAAGAGGAATTAAAGGGAAAAAAAAAATAGGCTGAAAGAGACACTGCCATGCTCTGTGGGAAGGAATAGAAAACAAAATGGGAAAGAAATTTGTTCAATCTGGTGCTTGTGTAGCAGCCACGACTTGACTAAGCAGCAATACAGGATGAGAGAAAAAGCATCTGGCAGTTCAGGCAGTTTTTCAAAATTAAAAATCATGTAAGCAAAAAGCTCCTGTTTCCCTACAAATACAGGCTTTCAGGGATTCTGGACTATTGAGTATGGAGGTGTATGTTTTGTGTGATGAATTTGTGTTGCATTTTTGAAGAGACACATGTCAATCACAGAGGAATTTATGTTTAAATGCAGTTTCTAGCTGCATTCTAGAATATCTAAATAACCAGTTTCCTTTACGCTGTCACTTTTCTTTAGAAGGGCAGGATAATTATAATTGTAAATAGGCATTATATAATTAAAACAGAAGTTGGCATTAAAAATACTAAAATTAGCTTTCCTTTGAACGCTTTTGTTTCTGGTCTACTATAACTGATGGATTAATTTCCATTCACTCCTTTTAAATACCTTTTGAGTAAAAGCAATGATTTTGCTGCTTAAAATCCTAATTTTCTGCAGAAATTTATTTCATTTTCTTATTTAATTACTATTATGGTGTATATCTCATTCTTAAACGTTATTGTCTGAGCAAAAAATCTTAGAAAGCCATTCAAAAGTCTATGGTTCTATATAATTGCATTTTTCTTGATGCATTAAAGAAGATCAATAGTAAATCGAGATTAAAGCATGCTATTAGATTCCAGAGTCCTCACATCTTGCAAACGAACCGTTTCAAGTCAGGTATCACTGTCAAAGCTCAGTCCATCTAACTCTAGTATAGCAAACCCTGCATTTAGTCTTGAAAGACTGCATGCTCTCAGGACGTTTTGTGTTCCATTTTGCTTCTTCACAAAACCATTACCTCACAAACTGGCCCTGCAGAGTGCCACAGGGGAGCGTATTTATCTCAGAAATAATAGATTTGAGATGTTGCATCCAGCAGAGCAAAATAAAAGCAACTGAGAGGGCCTTGAGTGACTAAATATTGCTTTAGCAATAGTCTAGTAAAGAGTTGGAGGAAGTAACACGTTCTCTGTTTGTGGTACTACCACTTGTGTTATCATAATCTGATGATTAATGACTCAAACCTTGCTCATCAAGGCTACTGACCAAACGTTTGCATGTCCATGATCAGTCTGCAACCAGTTTTCTGAGGCTTCTCAGCCCTAAAACACTTGTAATTTATAGAGCCCTAGAGAGGTGTGTTCCTGTTTCATTTGCCTTAGGGAAGATCTTGAGATTTAACAGCATGATTTTCAATGGAGTTTTATATTCTTCCTTGCATCCTCCTACACAATATATTTTGCTCCTCTGGGGAATCATAGAATCATAGAATCATTAGGGACTGGAAGGGAAAGATGAAAGATCATCTAGTCCAATCCCCCTGACACAGCAGGATCACCTAGACCAAGTCGCACAGGAACACATCCAGGCAGGCATTGAACATCTCCAGTGAAGGAGACTCCACAACCCCCCTGGGCAGCCTGTTCCAGTGCTCCGTCACCCTCACTGGGAAGAAGTTCCTTCTCATACTGATGTGGAACTTTCTATGTTCTAGCTTAGATCCATTGCCCCTCCTCCTATCACTAGATGACACTGAGAAAAGCCTGGCTCAATCCTCCTGACACCCACCCTTCATATATTTATAGACATTAATGAGGTCACCTCAGTCTCCTCCAAGCTAAAGAGACCCAGCTCCCTCAGCCTCTCCTCATAAGGGAGGTGCGCCACTTCCTTCATGATCCTCGTTGCCCTACGCTGGACTCTTTCCAGCAGCTCCACATCCCTCTTGAACTGAGGAGCCCAGAACAGGACTGTAGCGGGTTGAAACTCAGTGCTTTGCTCCCGGGTTTTCGGCACCAATTTTGTGGTGGGTTCAGGACCACCATTCAATATCAAAGAAAGGAAAGCAAAGCAGTGAGGTCTCAATGGCATCTTGGATAAAATTCACCAGACAA